>OY744546.1:1405000-1417500 GCA_963556195.1 Sepiola atlantica
TGTACATGTCTGTGTAAATAAAATTATCATATATAAAGCTCTATTTTGATATTGAGCACTTTTTATAAACCCGGTTAAAATTCTCTGGATTACCACCCTGTGGATATTTTTCACCTGGATTATTACCATTATTATATATATATATATATATATATATATATATATATATATATATATATATATATATATATATATATATATATATATATATATATATATATATATTGACGTGTTTCTTCTATGGTTCATATTTACATAATATATATTCGCTCCCCCGGAGGAAATAACTCAACTTTTGCTAAAATGCAAGATTTATATTTTAACAGAATTGAATTGTCCGGCAAAAACGATTGGCATAATTAAATGTGGTAACATTTCCTTTATTTCATATTGCCTAGCGAACCGGCCGAGACATTCAAGACGTTAAACTTTCGCAGTCAATGCTGACTAAAGCTCTGAGATTAGAACCTCGAGGTTGGTGTGTTGGTTGGATGAAGCCTCGCTGATTAATCTTCAAAAGACGAAACACGTGTCTTTGGATGATAAAAATAGATATTAAACGAAAAAAGTAAAATTACTTTAACTTAACGGTTTTAAATATTTGAATTTGCCGGCCTAACGGCTTTTTGAAAGTAAAGGGGGTCGGCCCGATTAGAGAGTATACGTATTAAAATGTGTACCATAACGATATGTGTACCATAACGATATGCGTACTTTAACGATATGTGTACCTTAACGATATGACTACTTTAACGATATGTGTACCATAACGATATGCGTACTAAACGATATGTGTACTTTAACGATATGTGTACCGTAACAATATGTGTACTTTAACGATATGCGTAATTTAACGATATGCGTACTTTAACGATATGTGTACTTTAACGATATATGTACCATAACATTATGTGTACCTTAACGATATGTGTACTTTAACGATATGTGTACCTTAGCAATATGTGTACTTTAACGATATGCGTAGTTTAACGATATGTGTACTTTAACGATATGTGTACCTTAACAATATGTGTGCTTTTACGATATGTGTACCTTAACAATATGTATGCTTTAACGATATGTGTACCTTAACAATATGTGTACTTTAACGATATGTGTACCTTAACAATATGTGTGCTTTAACGATATGTGTACCTTAACAATATGTATGCTTTAACGATATGTGTACTTTAACGATATGTGTACCTTAACAATATGTGTACTTTAACGATATGCGTAGTTTAACGATATGTGTACTTTAACGATATGTGTACCTTAACAATATGTGTGCTTTTACGATATGTGTACCTTAACAATATGTATGCTTTAACGATATGTGTACCTTAACAATATGTGTACTTTAACGATATGTGTACCTTAACAATATGTGTGCTTTAACGATATGTGTACCTTAACAATATGTATGCTTTAACGATATGTGTACTTTAACGATATGTGTACCTTAACAATATGTGTACTTTAATGATATGTGTGCTTTAACGATATGTGTACCTTAACGATATGTGCTTATGTTTCGGTGTGTTAATGATTCTCTGTTTTCTTGTAATTATTCTCAAATTTCCAAAACTCTACTTTTTTGCTTCGTCCGCGTATTTGTAACTCGACGCCATATTTTTACAGCGTTTCCGCCATGTTCCTTTTTAGATTTGTTGCTCTTCTCTTCTCACCCTCTAAGCTGTCTAGTTTCTTATTCAAACATGGCTCAGCCGTCAATCAGTCTATCGGTCACATACCGCTTAACCTTCACATTGGTTGGGCGCATCTCATTTTTGATACATCTTCAGCTTAAAAAGCATTATCCTTGGTCCGTCACGTTTAAAATTTCATATAGAAATTACGAAAATGGATGAACGTCACTTTGGCGTCATCACTAAAACCTTAACGTACACGAACGCGGGTTGTCACAGACTTGCGAACTGTTACGAGACTAATCGGATATTTTGAAATATTATAACTCACGTGACCGGAAACAGAGACACCGCCATTTGCAAAATCAAGACAATGGAAAAATGAATCGGGTTATCGTACGAAACTGGTTAGAGTAAAGTTTGAAATAGCATTCTCTTATGTTATTCTAATTTTTTTTATAGCAGTTTTGTGGTTTGTCACGTCAAGTTTTAAACTATATTTATTTAGTCTGCCACGTTCGTGTTTCAAATATGACTTTCGTTGGTTCGTCTAGCTTATGTTTTAAATAGAATGTCTTTATGTCTGTCAAGCTGAAAACTGTAACGCTTACGTTTCAAATGTAATTTTCTTTGGTCTGTCAGGTGTAAGTTGTAAATAGAATTTCGTTGATCTGTCATGTTTAGGTTAAAAACAAATTTTTCTTTGGTCTGTCAGGTGTAAGTTTGATCTGTCATAATAAAATAGCATTGTCGTCCGTCTGTCACACTTAGTAGCATTTTCATAGGTCCGTAACGCGTAAATAACATTTTTCTTGGTCTGTCACACTTAATTTTTAAATAGCATTTCCATTTGCCTGTCACACTTAAATGGCATGTTCTTTGGTCTTTCACGCTGAAATAATATTACAGTTGGTCAGTGAGACTTTAATTTGAAATACATTTTCATTTATCTGTTACACTTAAATAATATTTGCGTTGGTCTGTCACGCTTTAATAGCATTTTCTTTGCTTAGTTACGCTTACGTTTGACGAATAGCATTTTCATTGGTCTGTCATAAGTAAGTAGCATTTTTGTCGGTCCGTCTACGTCACAAGATTTCTAGCTATGGAATATCTTTAAATGTCTTCCAAACAATCAAATCCTTTCTCTTCGATTCAGAAAAGTATTCGTTAATGGGCAGATGTCCATTGACTTGACACAGATATCCAGTTTGGGTACAACCCTCTTTCTGATCTTCATCAATGATCTCTCGAATACCCAATACCCAATTGGTATCTCGCACTTCAGCTTAAATGTCACTTACACCGCCAAAAGCGCGTTATTTGAATGGGCGCATCTTAAGAAACTCCGCCATTTTACAATTTTTTTTATATGTTTCCTTTTTTGGTGGTTGGTGATACTAGACCAGAATTGAAATTCACCGATTTGTAGTTTTGTTTCTATACTCAATCATTGTCAATCATTTTTCGTTTTTAGATAATTTCAAATTCCCCACGCGACTAAGACGCCATCCATCACCATTAAAAAGCGGGCGCCCATTGCGCCGTTCTTTGTACAATACATCACAGGCATGAAATGCCTTGTCTTCGCGTCTTGATTAGCGCCCCGAACTAGACACCCTTACCCCCTCACCCTGTCCCCACCCACCTCAAAGGAATCTACATTCTAAAACTGAAATATGCCAAACGCCTCACCCTTCGCCAGCTTACCGAAAACCGTGATTCACAGATTTATTTTATAATTTTAGCATCAAATTTATTGATATCGAATTTACCAATTTGATGATCATCAAAGCCTCGGAGGTAGGTGCGCGTAGAGAACCGTTTTGTTTAACGCTCCTCGTGTTTGAGAAGGAATTCACAAATTAGTTCATCTTTATTTATTTACAAAAGTATGTTGTTTATTTATCAGTCTAACAGGGTATCAATCCCTGCACCCCTACCGCTCTCTCTCTCTCGCTCTCTCGCTCTCTCTATCTATGTATCTATCTTTCTCTCTCTCTCTCTCTGTTTCTCTCTCTCTCTCTCTATATATATATATATATACATATATATATATATATATATATATATATATATATATATATAAAATATAGTAACACGAAATTACATAATCACCGATGTAATAATTTATTTCAACCTTGTGGTATTGTCAAGCATCCAAATGAGATGATTACATTTTTAATGTAATCATCTCACTTGGATGCTTGACAATGATTGCATCGATGATTATGTAAATTCGTTTTACTATATTTTATTTTATTCTTGCTCTGTTTATTACATTGAGCTCTCATACCCGAATTTTCTCCTGGAATTTATTTAATTATAACACACACACACACACACACACATATATATATATATATATATATATATATATATATATATATATATATTACTATTCCATGTATCCACATAAACTTTTATAAGGAGATATATTTTTTATGTATCAATTTTCAGTATTAACTTCAACAGTGCACGATACGTAAGTAGAGCTAAGAAGTAAGCTATAACATATATATTTATGGCAATTAAGTTACACAGAGGCTCCCACGTTCCATCCCCGGTAGGGGGCGCGCGAGAGCCTGTGTGCAGCTTAATAGACATAAATAAATTTTCATAGCTTACTATATATATATATATATATATATATATATATATATATATATATATATATATATATATATATATATATATATATATATATATATATATTCAATGTTCAATGCAATGTTCTTTTAAAAAGTCGAACTCTCTGCGACGGCTGCCTTTAAATAGAATAAATCTCTCGCTTATTACCGAGTTGTTGATAACGGCCGTGGGGGTAAATACGTTGGAGTTTGAGTTTTAAATATAACTCGGCTTCTAGGGTTCGAGTTCGGCGACCGGTGTGAATAATTCTTCTCTACACTAACGATTCCTGTAAGGATGAAACGTATACGTATGTAGATAAAAAAAACAAATTTCATATACATATACTTAATTTTATCTAAATACATATACGTTACATACTTACGGTATCGGCAGTGTAGGTATAACCATTCAAGCCGATCGCACGATTCGAACACCGGAACACCGATTAAGCCGACGTGAATAGTCTTACGAAATCATACGAAATTAACTTATTCATGTCGGTAAACGGACATTTTTCATAAGCAGAAGTCAGAAAACGTTCTACTTAAAGGAACGTTGCATTATAACCAGTGCTGATGTCTATCTTACCTCGCATTAAAGAGCCCACCCGAACGGAGGGCAACAAATAATTATTAATTATTCAATATTCAATTTTTTATTTATTTAAAACTGTGTTCTGCAGCTACGGTAGTCAAATGACATCCCGTAGCTGCAATCAGTCCTCCATGCTAGTCCCAGGCCATCTGGCCTTGTCATGCGCAAGTTGTCGTAGGCAATGACGTTGTTTCGCTGTACGTAGTGGTCCTAGTACTGCCTGCTTGAGGTCAACACGTAGTGTGCCCAGCAGATTTATGCAGTGCCGTCCTAGTCGCGGTTGGTAGGCTTGCGAGCCAGTAACGGCAAAGTCTAGTGCCCTCTGTGCGGGAGTGTCGGGATCCATTCGTAGGACATGGCCTAACATAGACCATCTTTGTTCAGCAACCTTTGTGGAGAGGGGTTTTTCGTTGCACAGCTCGTACAGTGCCTTGTTGCTGATAGGTTTTTTTGGCCAGCAGTGACCTGTGATGGAACGGAGGTGTCTGCGGTGGCACGCATGTCAAGCATGGCTTTTTCTATTGCCCAGCTGTTGCTATTTTAGAACATGGTGGGCACGCAGTACGCGTTATAGAGACGAAGTCTAGTCTTCAACGGGATCTTGGTTCATCGGCTCCAGAGTTTATTTAATGAATGAAACGCTACATTGCCATATATACAGCGGGCTGTGACGTCTGTAGTCCTGCAAAATATTCAATGTATATATATATATATATATATATAGTTATCGTATAGTTATTGCTTTGCCCTAAATGTTAATCCAATGAAACTCAAGTGTTATATAAAATAGTGCTCAAAATAGGTAGAGCTGTATTATAATATAAATCCCATTGCACAAACATTATTGGCTACATATGTGCATACATGTTTCAGCTGCGTTTTCTTTCGAAATCCAGCTTTTACGGGCCATCTTACAAAATGACACTGCGACGGTTAGAAATTCTTGTACATCGTTTTAATTACTTTTAATTAATTAGTTTTTATTAATTAGTTTTAATTAGGGGAGGGGGGAAGGAATAAAGAAAGAAAGAATATTGGGTTTGAGTTAGGGTTAGGGTTGGGGTTAGGGTAATTCACTTTGATTCAGTTCTTTATAATTATGATATCCCTAATTCTGAACATATTCATACGACTCCTTTTTTCTCGCCTCTGTATTCCAGACTAATTCTTTTTGATTACTCTGTTTTGCTTTAAGTGTTTCTTTTATCACTCTTGTTTTTGCGTCAAGTGTTTAATAGCCGCAAACCTCGGGATTCCACTTTCCATTGGAAACCGAATGTCTATTTACTTGCCTCGGTCTAGAAGGATTACCCCCTCATTTACCGAGGACAAAGAAGATGAAGTCTAGTCTAAAGAACGGATACTACGCTAAAATACCAAAAGGGCAAGATGTCAATCGAGGGTACTGGTGCAGTTTACGATCCGTGCTGAAATCGACGTTTCGCTTGCATCTTCCAGCTGTTGACGTAAACAGACGGAAGATGCCGAAACGCTTAGCTAATCAGATTGCAATTAGCGACAATTGCCAATCGTGAATTGAATATAACGTAAAATTAAACAAGAAAATTGTTATCATAAAGTTGTTAAGATAGGGGCTTTAGTCTCTGGGATGAAGTAATGGATTTTGCTAAAAAAGAAAACTTATAGGCCAAAAGATAACTTGCAGAACATGTTCTTTTTACCCTAATTCTAACCCTACAAAATACAACCTAACACTAAGTCAACCCTAACCCTACAAAACACAATCTAACACTAAGCCAACCATTACTCTAACCCTAACCCTACAAAATATAACCTTAAACTAAGCCAACCGTAATCTAACCCTTACCCTAACCCTACAAAACACAATCTAACACTAAGCCAACCATTACTCTAACCCTAACCCTACAAAATATAACCTTAAACTAAGCCAACCGTAATCTAACCCTAACCCTAACCCTACAAACACAACCTAACACTAAGTCAACCCTAACCCTACAAAACACAATCTAACACTAAGCCAACCATTACTCTAACCCTAACCCTAACCCTACAAAACACAACCTAATACTAAGCCAACCATAACCCTAACCCTACAAAACACAATCTAACACTAAGCCAACCATTACTCTAACCCTAACTCTACAAAATATAACCTAAAACTAAGCCGACCGTAATCTAACTCTTACCCTAACCCTACAAAACACAATCTAACACTAACCCTAACCCTAACCCTACAAACACAACCTAACACTAAGCCAACCCTAACCTTACAAAACACAACCTAACACTAAGCCAACCCTAACTCCAACCCTAACCTTAACCCTACAAAATACAACCTAATACTAAGACAACCATAATCTAACCCTTACCCTTACCCTACAAAACACAACCTAACACTAAGCCAACCCTAACCCCAACCCTAACCCTACAAAACACAACCTAATACTAAGCCAACCATAACCCTAACCCTACAATACACAACCTAACACTAAGCCAACCCTAACCCTACAAAACACAACCTAACACTAAGCCAACCCTAACCCTAACCCTACAAAACACAACCTAACACTAAGCCAACCATAACCCTAACCCTAAAAAACACAACCTAACACTAAGCCAACCATAACCCTAACCCTACAAAACACAACCTAACACTAAGCCAACCATAACCTTAACCCTACAAAATACAACCTAATACTAAGCCAACCATAATATAACCCTAACTTTAGTCAGTCAGGTTCAAAAGCTGTACAAGAAAAAAAAAAATAATCTTAAAAAACAAATTCTTAACAGTTTTTCAATTATATTGAAACGTTATTTTCATTAAAATTACGATACAATGACTGTTTTTCTTAATTTAAATGTTGTTTCCTTACTATTTCCAGTTTGATAGCGTAGCCTCGTTTTCATTTGGATATCACGAAGTTTTCATTCGGCTTTTCCCGGCTGTTCACGTAAACTGCCGGAAGATGCCAACGAAACATCGGTTTCAGCACGAGTCGTAAACTGCACCAGTATCCAAACGATTATCTGTCCAATTAATTAGAAAAAGGGAATCAAATTATACTATCTCGCCTAGGTCGATCAGGATCATCTGACATGAGTCTTCGTTATCAGTGATAATCAAAATGGATATTTACTCTTGACGTGTCTGTGTAAAATAATCGTCGAATACATAATTTTATTGTATTATCTTAATTTATTAAAATAATTTTTTTTTTTAAATAATTACCGAACAACTTTCTTCATTTTTTTTTATTCATCACCTTTTGACCTCTATCTCGGCTGTACCGATTGTCTCTGCCCCCGGGCAAAACAATTTGACCCCTTAACCCCGATCCCCGGCAGACGTTCTCATTTTTATTTCATGTATTTCTGTTTTCTTTAAATTTATCGATTCAGAGTTATTTTTTCTCCAGCCCAAGTCGACAAACGTCGAAGACGAGAATAATGATAATTGTTCGCGTCGAGTCTGTTCCACTTAAAACAGCAGACGTTCGCGTTTTAAATTTAAATAAATTTCAATTTAATTGATATTTGAATTTTCGTTTAAAAGTCGACAACCGAAATAAATCCGGATGCGACGCAGTCGGCGTTTTATTATTCTTATTTTAAGAATTCAGATGTTCGATCTATTTCAAAACGGGGAAAATTTAGTCCGGCCAAAAAACATCAAATTTTCGATATATTTTTTGTGACTAGTTGGTGTATCAGTCAACGCCGGGTGAAAAAAATCTTCTTACTGACAAAAAATATGGATTTCGTCGTGTAAGATTGACAGCTGACGTGCTGACTGTGATATCACACAGGATTAGTTAATCTATCGACAGAGCCGTCGTTTCAAGGGCGATAGTTTTTTATATATCAAAGGCCTTCGACAGTGTTAGGCACAAAGGTTTGCTCCTGAAGCCTGTTAGCTATGCACTATCTTAAACCCTTCCCTCAACAATCAAATGTTTTCTCTCCAAAAAGTCCTGTAAAAGTAATTGTTAACTGGCAAAAGTGCGAAGCACATAGCCTCAATGTCGGCGTACCTCAAGGGTTTGTTCTTGGCCCAACACTCTTCTGATCTTCATAAATGATCTTTGAAATAAAATTCTGAGATAATTCGTTGACCTCTATGTAGACGGCACAACTATCTATAGCAACACTTCGAAGAGCATTGATGATCAAGATCTTTCTTACTCCCTGATGTGGAGTAAGCTAGTACCCCTTCCTGAGGTTGGAGAATGAGATGCTCCAAGGGCATGAAAGAGAGGCAACTCTCGTCACGACACAGAAAGGAGATGTTATTCAAGTCACCGTTTGGGCTGTGTACGACTCTCGATACATTTCTATTATATGTTACCCGACCTTTTTCCAAAAGAGGTCTAGTCAACATTTCTATCTATCTATCCATCTATCTATCTATATATATATATATATATATATATATATATATATATATATATATATATATTTATCTATCTCTATCTCTCTTCCTTGGCCTTTTGGCTAAGATCAAAGTGTAGTATCTGTTCCGATGGATACTGCACCCCATAGACTGGTATTGTCTTGGCCTTCGGGGCTTGATTTACGCCTGTCTATGGGTCTGTCCTGTGCATTTTTAGGAGGTCCACCCTCCCAGGCTTCGCCTCCCCTCTTTGGGGAGGAGTAAGTTTATTGCTTACTGCCTGAGGCGCCCCTAGCGGGGAATGCCGACGGGGCTGCCCAGGCAATTTTTAAACCCCACTTTCCCGACCCGACTTTGGGTCACATCTTACTTGTGGGAGTAAGATAAAAACTGGCCTTGTGCCTAACTCCTGGAGAGGAGTAAATCAATACTCATTTTTTTACCACCAACGATCGGATCTTGACTTCTAGCCAATCGAAATAAATGTCTCTCTCCTCGGGGAAACTTCTTTTCTTTGATGAGCTTCTAGTTTTGACCTTCGCCCTAATGGACGCCTTACATCGAATCCGTTGCTAAGGTCGCTGTACAAAATGGTTGGATCATTTAATCGCTCCAGAAAGTACCGTACTCCTGCTGCAGTCCTCTGCCTGTATAAGAGCTAGATTCGTCCTAAGATGGAGATACTGATGTCACATCTGGGGAGGTGACATTCGGAGCACCCTTTCTTGCCTCGACAAAGTACAAAACTGACTTCGCAATCTAGTAAGGAAAGATCTCTTCAGTTTTCTACGGCCCCTTTCACAGAATAGATGTTGCTAGTCTTTCTCTACTCTATTGTTGTTTTCATGGTGGGTGCTCGACTGAGCTCCAATCTATGGTTCTCCCTGTAAAACATTCACAACAAGAACTCGTCTATCAACAATCACAGCAAAGAACGTTTCTTTCTCTCTCTCTCTCTCTCTCTCTCTCTCTCTCTCTCTCTCTTTCTCACACACATTCTATCTCTCTCTATGTTTGCCTGTCTCTCTCTCTCTCTTTCTTTCTCTCTCTGTCTTTCCCTCTCTCTCACACACACTCACACACTCTCTCTCTTTCTCTCTCTCTCTCTCTCTCTCTATGTCTGTCTGTCTCTCTCTCTCTCTCATTTTACAGAACAAACAAACAGAACTTCCATGAACAAAGTTTCTTTCTTAGAATATGCCACCTGTGGAACAAGATACTACGAGCCTACTTCCCAACCGACTACAGCATGGTCGTTTTCAAGTCTAATGTAATAAACAAGAACCTGTTGAGCTGTTCTCTTAGATTTTCGATTCCTCTTAAATGCTGCTCATTCAACCTATTGTCTTCGGTCCTCTCGTGGTAGCGATGATCGTCCAACTGACGATCGCTTTGACCCTTATCCTCGAGTAGGCCCCGGGCCTAGCTAAGCAGTGACTCATTAGTAAAGAAAGGAGTTTGACTTGATTTATTTCGTCTGTTGAACACCAAAACCAACTTTGTCTGGAGTTATTGAACACCAGAGGGCACTATCAAGTGCTGGGTTTTTTTTTTAGTTTTTGTTTTTTATGAAAATCGCTCCAGACAAGGCATGAAGCCGCTTGATCTAATCAGCTAACAATAACGAAAAATGATTATCGCAAAGACAGTCGCTGTCGCGTTCCACATTATCTTTTTGGTTTGTAACGTTTAGGTTTGAAATAGTTCAAATAGGGTTTTTTATCCCACCCAATAGACCGGTATTGTCTGGGCCTTCGGGTCTTGATTTACGCCGGTCTATCAGTTGTCCGTCCTGTGCAGTTCTAGGTGGTGCACCCTCCCAGGCGTTGCCTTCTCACCCTTTGAGGCGCCCTTATCGGGAAATGCCGACGGGGCTGCCCAGACAATTTTTAAATGACCCGAGCGCCCAAATTCTCGGGTGCTGGTTATTCAAATCCCACTTTCCAGACCTTGTGTCACATCTTACCTTGTGTCACATCTTACCTTGTGTCACATCTTACCTTGTGGGAGGAAGATAAATAGAAGCATGTGTCGTTCTGTTACACTCAAATAGCATAGTCGTTGGTCTGTCACGTTTAAGCTCAAAATAGTATTTGCGTCGGTCTGTCAAGCTTAAGTTTGAAATATATTTTTTGCCGGTCTGTCTCGCTATTTTGAAATATCATGTTTGTTGGTCTGTCATATTTTTTTTTAAATAGCATTGTATATGCGTAAACATATCTCTAGAAGAATTGTTGTTCGTTCGTGCGTCGTTCGATTGCTCTGTCACGCCTATGTTGTGAATATCATATTCATTATTAAACGCGCATATTAAATAGACGCATTTTAAGAATATGCACCTTTGTGTTCCTATCCCAAGTTTACCATTCTTGTCTCTCGATTAAAAAAATCTGTAAAAGACAGATTTTCAATACAAAAGTGTTTTTTGATAATTTTATAAATTGAAGTAGTTTTCAAATGAACGTGAAAGAGTCGATAAACATTTGATCTGTGACCACCACGGAACTCGACTAAACTGGGTCCAACAGAAAACATTCGATAATCGATATTATCGGAATAGCCAAAAAAGCGAACGTTAACAGAGAACTTAATTATCATATAAAATAAATAAAATTTATTTAATAAACACATAATTCAACATTTATCGAAATATGATTTAAATTTATAAGTTCATGAAATCTTTCTCAACCACCAAATGTATAAAGCTTATATTTAGAAGATCGGAAAGTTAAACATAGATGTGATTCTGACTTGGTAGGCCGAGAGCAGGCGTTTTCTGAAATAGTGGTAATAAAGATGGACCCGTAGAGCGAAGTCAATTCATGATGGCCCCCGGTGTGGCCCGTTATAAATAGAGCAATACTGTTAAAAAAAAGTCCCGTCTCATGTGGTCAATCTCTCCACAATAGAGAATGGTAGTTTGCTTAAAGCATTGCTGGGAATAGTAGTAATATGTTAAGAAGGCTGAGGGCAATGCAGAGTGCCGGATTGGTTATAAGCTGGAAAGAACAAAATAATAAATCGAAGGGAGGACTGACTATTTATTTTTCTTTACACTCTTACATAACAGCAAGTGTGGTGTTCGCTCTGTGTGTTGTCCAGATGTTGATAAAGAATCATTTAATATTTCGGGAAAATCTTCCCTTTGTTAAAAATAGACACCTAAGGAAATGTCCGTCTGTGTGGAGAATTCGCAAAAAATTTGGCGAATTCTCCACACTTGCTGTTATGTAAGATTGTAAAAAAAA
>OY744546.1:1427500-1475000 GCA_963556195.1 Sepiola atlantica
ATATACCTATATTAAATATATAACGCGATACATTGTCTATTGCTATTTCTATTTTGGCCGTAACTTTTTTTTGCCTATCGGTGATAATTTTAACAAAAAAAAGACAAACAAATCTTGAGGCATTTTTTAAAATCTGAATGAAAATTAAACCAAAAAATCGGATTGACAATCGCCCCGAGGGGAAGAAAAATTATGAGCGGGGAAAAAAGATGTTTTAATGCTTTATTGTAATTTACAAACTTCCAAAAATAGCGTCGACAACACAATTTATATATTATTTAATGTGATTTGTTTTATGGCATGCAATCGATTATACGATAGCCAGGAGAAACTTTGTTTTTCTGATAGATATCTATTGTTTGACTTGTTTTAGTGATGATTTTGAATACCTATTTTCTCGGCTACAAACGGAACGGCGTTTTATCTCTCATTAATGGAGATTTGGTATCTGTCTGTCTGACGTCGAAATCCGGCTATGACATATATTAGTAATGGAGATTTGATATATTTAGCTCTTACTGTGACAGTGTTGGGCAGCCCCACGGAGGGGGTTGCGACCCAAGATACAGCGCCACTATAAGTTGACCGTGAGTCTACGAAGGTCGATGGTACAATTACCGCGCTAGTACGAATAGAGAGAAAGAAAACCGAATTATTTTTTTATGGCTTACAAAAGATGGGATAAGAACGAATTAACTTCTCAAAGTCGGTATGAGAAAGGCCACGGAGGAGGGGTTCTTGACAGCTGATCTCTGTGAAAGACTTATAGTGACGGTCGAGTGTTAAATCTCGAATCGGGTCAATTGGTTTTAAGTGGTCGTCCGAAAAAGAAGGTCGTTGATTAATTACCCTGCGAGACAGTCTTGATATATCTCAGCTGTTGTCGAAATCATACTCCCTACGAAGTACGAATTGAGTCATGTTTGACTGACGCGCGGCAGAAATAAACGGTCATAAAAAGATTTGGCAGCTTTTGACGAAATTGTTTTTGGGAACCCGTGAAGAATGTAGATACAAATCTTTTCTCGGGGTGCCAAATTATAATTAGGTAGGGGCGGTGTATGTCCCGATAAAAACCAAGTCAAGAACAGCTAGAGAAAGTCAGGGGACGTCAGTCAGTCAGTAAGACGGTTCGCGAGAGAATCGGACGAAAGGGCACGCCTCTGTCCTCCCTCCCCCCCCCACGAAAACATCACATCAGTCCGTTTGTATTTTTTTTCGTCTCGAACTTAGAACAGATTTTCGCTGACAACGATCAAGATGCCCAGAATTATTAGCGCCCGTCGATCCGACTAACATACACAGTTAAACTTTGATATTATCGAACGGCCTAGCTTTGTAAACAAACCAGTATACATTATTTTTAATTATTATTTTTAAAAATAATTATTCGTCTAAGAAAACCAAACAGACAAAGTCGTTACGGGCTTAATTCTTTTTTCATTCAACTGTTCTGCATGAAATGACCATTCTCTTCACAGCGAGACAAGGTTACTGACCCAACCCAGTTGATTGCTCACTGATCTAAACAAACACAACGTGGGAGTGAGTAGTCGCTGGACCAGACGTTTCAACATCGGAAACTTCATCAGTACGGCAATTTTTCCCGAGCAGTACCGGGCGACCAACCGATCCCGGAACGGCCGAACTGGTGACGTCATGAATTCTGAAGGAGTGGGGTACATTATTTTTATTAAAAATGGAGATTTGGTATATGTCTGCCTGAAGCCGAAACTATACTATTGCATGTATTTCTTATGGAGATTTCGTATCTGTCTATCTCTGAAGTCTAAACTATACTATTAATTCTAATAATAATTGAGATTTGGTATCTGTCTGAAACCGACACTATACTATAATTTCTCTTAATAATGGAGACTTTGTATATGTCTGTCTGAAGCCGAATCCATACTATAACTATTATTAATTGTTACACCGGCCGTTCTTACACAGGAGAAACTACACTGGTTGTCACTATAAATAGTGCGAGTCACCAGAGACACAGAGAAGACAAAGCACGGTCTTGTAACTGTCTAGCCAAGTGCTAGTCACTTTCTTACTTTGTTAATACACTTGTTAAACCAACCCTCGACTTGACTTCCTTTATTTATTATTTACTGTTGGACAACTCCACAACATTAATAATGGAGATTTGATATCTGTCCGTCTGAAGCCGAAGCTATACTATAACTTTTAATGATAATGGAGATTGAGTATCTATCTGTCTGAAGCCGGAGCTATACTATAACTTTTAATAATAATGGAGATTTTATATCTGTCTGTCTAAAGCCGAAGCTATACGATATATTTTAATAATAATGGAGATTTGGTATCGGTCTGCCTGAGCCGAGCTATACTATAACTTCTATTACTAACGGAGATTTGGTATCTGTCTGTCTGAAACCGAAGCTATACTATAACTTTAATAATAATGGAGATTTAGTATCTGTCTGTCTGAAGCCGAAGCTATACTATAACTTCAGATGATAATGGAGATTTGATATCTGTCTGTCTGAAGCCGAGCTATACTATTAGTATATTTTAATTCAGTTTTCTATACTATTTCAGACTTTCAATTCTCTATTAATAGCGGGACGATAGTATGGTATCTTATTTGTTTCATGATACCATCCTCCCAGGCATTACCGCTTCCTTTTTAGGGAGGTCGTGTAATATCCGCTCTGTTGTCATGATACCATCCTCTCAAGCATTACCGCCTCATTGCGTGGCAGTGAAGTATACGTTCGTTCCTCATGTTACCATCTTTCAAGGCATTACCTCCTCCTCCTTTTTATGTGGGGGTAGTTCAGTCTCTGTTCTGTTGTCGTGGTACCATCCTCCAAGGCATTACCTTCTCCTTCTTTTTATGTGGGGGTAGTTCAGTATCTGTTCTGTTGTCGTAGTACCATCCTCCAAGGCATTACCTCCTCCTCCTCCTTGTTATGTGGGGGTAGTTCAGTATCTGTTCTGTTGTCGTAGTACCATCCTCCAAGGCATTACCTCCTCCTCCTTGTTATGTGGGGGTAGTTCAGTCTCTGTTCTGTTGTCGTAGTACCATCCTCCAAGGCATTACCTTCTCCTTCTTTTTATGTGGGGGTAGTTCAGTATCTGTTCTGTTGTCGTAGTACCATCCTCCAAGGCATTACCTCCTCCTCCTCCTTGTTATGTGGGGGTAGTTCAGTCTCTGTTCTGTTGTCGTAGTACCATCCTCCAAGGCATTACCTCCTCCTCCTTGTTATGTGGGGGTAGTTCAGTCTCTGTTCTGTTGTCGTAGTACCATCCTCCAAGGCATTACCTTCTCCTTCTTTTTATGTGGGGGTAGTTCAGTCTCTGTTCTGTAGTCGTGATACCATCCTCCCAGGCCTTACCTCCACTTTCTTTTTGGGAAATAGTACCATACTATCTATCCTGTTGTCATGATACTCTCCTCCTCGGCTCGACATCCCTTCGTTTAATGGGCAGTGTAATATATGTTTATTCGAAATATACTCTTGCAAAAGTATACGACTATAGTGAACATGTTTTTGCGACAAAGAATCAAAGTATTTCTTTATTCTTTGTATTGTGAAATTGTTTTGAGTATTATATTTAAAAAAATATTTTTAGGAGGTTGACTTCCTCAAGGAAACGAAATTCAGAGTCTCAACTAAACAACTAATTTCTATTACTTGATCGTGATGTAATTTATTACAACTATAGTACTCTTATAGAGAACGCGCCGCATTTCCGTGACTTCGCGTCGTCAAAGTTCGGGCAGGTCTCGTAAGCGCCCGAGAGTTGACCAAACTATTAACCAATCAGGTTGCAGCAGGCATTAGACAATCAGGTTCCAAGCAGACGATAACTTTTTGAAGAAATTAATTTCTACGATCTGCAGCGCGTTAAAAAAAATTGAATTTCAACGATCAGTGTCAGCAACGGTCACTTCTAGCGAAAGACTAACCCTAACCTTTACAGGTAACATGAATTGAAACAAATACATTGAAGACATTGCCAAGGCTGCCGCTAAGAAGGTTGGCTCCCTCTACCGTGCTAGTAAACTCCTCACACCTGACATTATCCTGTATCTCTACAAAGCCACCATCATCCCATGCATGGAGTATTGTTGTCACATCTGGGCTGGTGCATCATCTACTAGTCTCTCCCTCCTTGACAAGGTCCAAAAAAGAATCGCCAACCTAATAGGTCCCTCACTGTCAACCAAGCTCCAGCATCTGTCCCATCGCCGCAATGTAACATCCTTGTGCTTGTTTTACAAATACTTCAATGGATTATGCTCCGATGAATTGGCTACTCTGGTGCTCCCTCGACGTAAATTCACTAGACTAACTCGACAATCAACTAAATCTCATCCATTCACTGTGGAGGTCCCCAGATGTCGGAGAGACTTCTACTCAAATAGCTTCTTTCCTCGTACTGCTGGCCTCTGGAACTCCCTCCCTGCCCCCTGTTTCCCCAACAGTACAGACATGCAGAAATGTAAAACTAATGTAAACAGACACCTCGCTGCCCAGATCCCAATCTAGGTTGACCGCCCCCTACCTTCTCCCCTTTTCTTTTTCTCAGTAGCCCCTTACGTCTACAGTGACGGCCTGCCTTGTTTGGGGTGAACTATGTTAAAAAAAAAAAAAAATTTTAAACCCTAACTTGAAAACCTAACCCCGAAAATGTTAAAAAGGAAAAAACATTTGAAAAAAATGCTGATTTTAGGTTGTTATGTTTTTATGTAGATAGCTTCCAGTATTTTTAATTTGTTTAAATTGGTTTCGGAATGTATAATTTTACTGTTCTTCACTAGAATTTGTCTTTAATCAGAGGGAGAGCAATTATGTTTAGTAGATGTTGGTAAATTGAGCTAGAGTTTACACGATGCATGGTGAGGCGACGGGATAGGGTAGTGCTTGTAAAACCAATGTAACTATTAGCTTTATTATATATATATATATATATATATATATATGTGCATAGACGGCGGCACCGGGGGCAGCACTTTTTGACTTGCCCCCTCCTCACTTTACGGTCATCAATAACTCAGTTGATATACATGTGTTTAACCGGGCCCCCCACTTTTTAGGAGAAGCCCCACCACTTTTATAACTGTCCGGCCGGCCCTGTGTGTGTGTGTGTGTGTGTGTGTGTGTGTGTGTGTGTGTGTGTGTGTGTGTGTGTGTGTGTAATATACATACATACGTACATTAAAACAACAAAGCTTATATTGGTGAAGGGGTCCACCAAGAAAAAAAGAAGGCAAAAGGGGTCAATGGGTAAGAAAAAGATTGAGAACCACTAGTATAGATAATAGCGCACCAGTGAGACACACGCGTCATCGACTTCAAATACGACAGCCTCCATCCTATACGCAACCTAATCTCTAGTGCATTGTCGCCCCATCCCGTCGAAATCTGGGCGTGGTCTAGATGGAATGCACGGAGGTTTCTGGGTAAAAGTTAAAACTCAAATCTTCACGCTTGCTGACCCGTGGAATCTTTTCATCCCGTCCCTCCTTCTTTCCGCCATCAGCCCCTACCCGTTCCCCGCTCCCCGCTCCCCGCTCCCCGCTCCCCGCTCCCCGCTCCCCGCTTCCCGCTCCCCGTTCTCCGCTCCCCGCTCCCCGCTTCCCGCTCCCTTCTTCTCAGCGACGGAATCCGTGGATTTCTTTTTCCCCAGATTAACATTGGACAGTGTTTGTTTGTTTTTTCTTTGTTTGTTTGTAGAGACATGAGTGAATTGTTCCGTGTTACCTGTCGCCCTCTTTCGTGGCTGGACGCGTCGGAAAATCAAAATATTGTTTGGTTCCCTTCTTCAAAGATTTCAAGTTGAATAAACTGTGACAACAAACACGATAAACAAGCAGACCAGTACACACATAGCCACACACACATACATACACACACACACATAAACATATATATATATATATATATATATATATATATATATATATATATATATATATATATATATATATATGTATGGGGTAAGGTACACGATAAGTCATGAAAATGAAATACCGTGGTAGACAAAATGTTTGAAAAAATGAAAAACGGAAAACATGTTAGAATGCAGGAGAAAAACAAAAAACAAGAGATTTGACCGGTTACGTTCGTATTATCGAACGTATTATATATATATATATATATATATATATATATATATATATATGTGTGTGTGTGTGTATGTGTGTGTATGTGTGTGTGTATGTGTGTGTGAGTGTGTGCATGCAAACATTGTTAAAAATAACAGTATCCGTCTGTTTAATTATACCTTTTTTATTTTTTCATTTTTTCTGATAGTCTATTTTGTATTAAAATCAAAAAAAATAATAAATGTTCCATAGGCATCACGAACGTTTTCGGTTCTTCGTCGAATAATCCTCAGGTGTCAAAACAAATGAACAAAAAAGCTTGAGAAAGAAGATAAGTTTTTAAAAGACAGCGGAGAAACGCGCAGAGAACGTGTTTCGCATCGTCCCACGAAATACTGAAAGCTATCTACGTAAAAGACAACAACCTAAAATTAACAACATCACATATGAGACCAGTGGTAACATTTTAAAATGCTTAACGTAATGAGATTTTGTTCTGTGATGTCATTCCAGCGTCGCTGAATTTAAATCGTCAACGACTTTCCTTTTTTTTTAATTATTTTATTTTTTTGGAAATGTAGTTTATAAAATGTCTTGCAGTTTCAATTTCTGAGGTTTATGTGGTTGTGTTCTTTCAATTTTTTTTTTTTTTTTAATTTCTATTGCAACTTAAATGTGGCTGGAAAGCGTATGAAGTTTATGTGGGTTGGTTTCTGCATTCGAGGATTTTTCATAAGATTTCAGCTGTTGAATAATCTCAATCTTCTCTTTCTAATTTCTCGCAGCCTTTTTTTTCGGATATTTCAGGACTGTCCCTATTGGCCCCAATGGTTATTGACTTTCGATTTCAGTTCTTTGTACTTACTTTGCTTTTCATCTATTTGTTCCTAAATGTCCCAGTGAACTACCTGCCCCACACAATCGTGTCTATTCTTGTATTCTTTGTGGGCAAGTTTGTTGCATTCACTTGTTATGATTGATCGTTTCATCTCTTTGCCCACGTAATCTGTATTTACTACTTTCCTGTTTTGTCTATATTAGGTTTGATATAGTTAGTTCTAATCGCATTGTTCTGTGCAGCTGTCAGTAGTGACCTTGTTTCTCTGTTCCAATGTATTTTTACTAGCCACGTCCGAGTGTTTACATGAGTTTCTGCTCTTGTCATCCTTATGAATCGTCCATGTGGCTGTTTCTCTTCCCACTTTTCTTTTATTTTTGTTTCAAGTTTCGTTTCCTCCTGTCTTGTTCATGTTAATGGTGTCTTTTCCTGCTATGATCAGCCTTTCTGTGTTCTTGGTTATGTATTTTTCGAATTTTTTTGGTGTCATCCAATTTTCTGTACTTACCAGTCCTCTTCCCCCTTATGTTCTTTTCATATCGATTCGGTCAATATCATCCTTCAGATGTCGAGAATTGTGCATGGTCATCAGTTTCCTGGTCTTCTGGTCAAGATGCCTCAGTTCTTCTTTTGTCCAGCCTATGAATGGACCAGAATATCTTACTAATGATATTTCCCAGGTGTCGGGTGTCTTTTATTAGATTTCTACTATATAATTTCGTTCCTAAGAGTTAATTGTTCTACTCAGGTATTATTTTCCAATCATTTCTGTTAGTGTGTCTGTTTCCAGAATTTCTAAATATTTATAGGTATTAGTAGTAGTAGTAGTAGTAGTAGTAGTAGTAGTAGTAGTAGTATAATCACTATTTTTCATTATTATTATTATTATCATTATTATTATTTGTACTCACTAGGAGTTATCACACAAGTCATCGTCAGTGATTGCTCACCGACAACAACCGGGGGTGTTCCCTGGAGTTTGAGTGACAACAAGCCTCCCCAGATTTTCAGTACTCTCCACCTCTTTTCGATCACCACCGCAAATGACATTGCAGTATCGCAACATCCGCCTACCATTGATTTCTCGCTGTGAACGACTATTGGTCTTATCTGGGATTTGGGTGGCAATAAGGTCCCAGCACTCGCTGCACTCTTCCAGTGGAGGTATGGTTAGTGCTCTCCTTTCTTGGGTTTCCCATCTTCCTTGACCCTCTACGACTATTTTGTTAGGTGCCAGCCGAGGCCGGTGCCATCTTTTTTTTTCAAATATTTTTTATTATTATTTGTACTCACTATGAGTTCTCACACAGATCATCGTCAGTGATTGCTCACCGACCAGTGGTATTTCCTGGAGTCTGAGTGACAACAAGCCTCCCCAGATTTCCAGTATTCTTCACCTCTTTTCAATAACGATGCGATATTGCAACAGCCTCTTACCATTGATTTCTCGCTGGTAAGGACAATTGGTCTTCTCTGGGATTTGGGTGGCAATAAACCTCCCCAAGGTCCCAGCATTCTCTGCACTTTTCCAGTGGAGGTCTGGTTTGTGCTGTCCCTCCTCAGTCTTCTCATCCTCCTCGACCCTCGACAAATATTTTGTCTGGTGTCAGCCTAGGCCGACACCATTTAAAAAAAATTGATTTAAAAAAAGAAAATAACAGTTTTTTTTTATTTATAATTTTTTTTTTATTTTTTAATTTTTTTTTTATTTTTTAATTTCTAATTTTTTAAAATTATTATCATTATTATTATTATCATTATTATTATTATTATTATTATTATTATTATTATTATTATTATTATTAGAGTTATCATTTTTTTCTTTCCATTTTTATTGTAATATTTGCAGTTTTAAATTAGTATTTTGGTATTGACAAATATTTCTAAGTTTTCGGTGCAGCAATGATTAAGATTTAATGTGTTTTTATGAATGATTATGAGTGACAGACAAACAAAACGAAACATAAGCGTAACAGATCAACGAAAATGTTATTTAAAACGTAAGCGTGACAGACCAACGAAAATGTAATTTCAAATTTCGAACGTGACAGACAGACCGACGGACAGTGCCTCTTACACTGATATAAGACGCATCTAAATTAAGATGTATTAGTGAACATTCAAGTTTGGCGAGAATAATTCCAGTTAAAACCAAGCCTGACAGACAGATCGACCGACCGAGTGACGGACAGAGCCTCTTCTGTGTATGTCAGGACGCTCCTGATAGTATTGTTGTGGTACAGAGATTCCTGTGATGGCAGAAAACATTCAGTGAACCCCAAAAAACGATCAAATCGCCGTTGAGGATTCAGATTTGGAAGCCAAGAAGTTAATCAAGCGTAGCGGATTTGAGTTCAGTAGAACAAGAAGTGCTTAGCCCAGTCGCTTCACCTGAATTCCCGCCGCGTCACCCTGCCCCATGCACCTCTCCTGCTCTCCTTATCGAAAACAGACGCACTCATATATATATAAATATATATATATATATATATATATATATATATATATATATATATATATATATATATATATATATATATATATATAGTGTGCAGAGTTGGGTTATTTCGGTGGTAATCCGAGTAAGAGAACTCAATGTACTTTTTAACAGAGCATGAATAAATTTTCAAAAGAAAAAACAAAACACACATTAGGGCTGTCAGCATTATAAATTATTTCGACCTAGATAGGTCTCGTCAGATACTTAGACAGACACATTTGGGAACTGAATGACGAAAGGAAACGTAACACACCGTCTTAAAAAGAAAAAAGTGGAGGGGTTTGGGACGAGAAAAAAATTCTCGTTAATAATTGGTCGCTGTAACGAAGAGGAAAGGGGGAAGTGAGAGGGAAATGGTAGGTTAAAAGTCCACGGTGTCTTGTCGTTGTTGTCTGTGATGATAAAAGAGGGGAGGAGTGATAAAAAGAAGCTGAAAGGAAAAGAAGAGGTTAACCCTCCCCCCACTAGAATGCAAAGTTTATTTTATATATTGAAAGGAAATGAAATGTGTTCACGATTAAAACTTAATTTACAAAAGTAATTATGAAGCTAAGAACGCGGGATTTGCTACAGTACGAAGATTATGATGCAACCGCATAAAATGAGACAAATATTTTCATAACCAATTTTTTAAAAATTATATATATATATATATATATATATATATATATATATATATTTATATATATATATATATAATAAAATATGAAGCTAAAAGTATACTTTTAGTAGATAGAACCTATAGTGAAATGGTATAAGCTCAATATACGAGATAGAGCAATTCTAAAGATAAATGAAAGAAGAGGGATAAACATGTACGAATGTTGTTTTTTTTTCTTCTTTAAATCTCCCTTCAACGGACACATTATCAACGGACATTCACCAACTGGACAGACTCCATTTTTTTTACACGCACGCTCTTGCTCTCCATTACTTAATATTTTTTCAAATTTTGAATTTTGGCTTTTCCACTGCCAACTTATCCATCTATGTAATTCCTCTGATGATAATATTTTAATCTTTGAAAACCTTTGGCTTAAGGAAAGAATAATAAACATGTACACCTTGCATTGAACAATCGAAGTTGAAATAGATTCGTCATTCGTACATGTTTATCCCTCTTACTTCATTTATCTTTATCTTTATATATTTATATATATATATATATATATATATATATATATATATATATATATATATATATATATATATATAAAGTGGTGTACTAAAAGCGAAGGTAAAACCTATTGTGAAGAGTATACAGCTCAATATCCAGGATAGAGCAGGTAGATATGAAGGAGAATGGAAAGGAATTAGAGAAACAAAAGCCAAATCAAAATTCAATTCAATTGCTCAGAGCAAGGTATATTCCGCAAAAAGGCAAATTATTCAAGTTAAATTTTCCTTAAGCCAGGCTTTTCAAAGATCAAAATCTTATCATCAGAGGAAGTCGCTGGGATAGATAAGTTGGCAAAGGCCAAGATTTAAAATTTGAAATTTGAAAAAATAAAATAAAAGTTGTAGAGAAAGAAACACAGGGCCAAACTCTGCCCGAATGCACTCTAATTATTTTTCCCCTCCTGTTTTTACTTCTAAATAATTCTTCTCACTCTTTTAATAGCCTCGATTATACCCCCCTAGTTTACCTCGCCCTTCGCTCACTTCTCTCAGACCATGCTCAACCCCCAACCCGCCCTCGCTCTACATCTTTTAACCCCCATAATATTTACTTTTAACTGCGATCTCCATTCTCACTCTGGTTTAATCTATTGTCACTACTTTAACCTTGTATGTCTCTTACTTCTTTCTGCCATCATTAACCTATTTAATAATTTTCTTAATCAACCTCCATATACCTTTTCTTTGGAAATATTTTATTTTTTTGTTTCAAAGTTTAATTTTCCCGCATCCATAAAGCACTAGCGTCCCGTAACAGCATATTTTATTTCAACCCGTATCTTTAACCACCTTGGGGATTCCCATTCCGGATATCCTTTCGAGGTCTATTTTACTTTTTCCTTTTTCCTTATTCTAATACTCACTCTCGAGCTCCAATTTTATCGACTTTTCCCTCATTCTATTATTATTTTTTTATCGGTCAATCCATAATTTTCCTTGCGAGCCTAAGACTAATTTTATTATATCTTTTTCATTTTTTATTTTCTTATTTCTATTTTTAATTCTATTTTTATTTTTACTTTTTTAATTTTTTAATTTTTAATTTTTATTCTTACTATTCATTTTTCTAGCTCTACCTTTCAAATATATTTTGCCTCATTGTTTATAAGTAAGGTCATCTGATTAAACAACTAAACCCCGAACTTTGTTCATAGACACATTCTGGTATTTTAACTCTCCCTCCCAGCACTCGTTGACTCACCTCACTCCATTCTTTCCCTTTTCTATTTGAACCCTAATTCGCGCTAACATCCAATTTCAACTTTATGCGACTCATCCCCCACAATCACACTCTTAGTTTTAACCGCACTCATTCTTCGCACCCGTTCCTCTCTCCTCCTCCACACCCTTACTCGTTCCCTTCCTGCTTACTGGTCGCATATGAGTTTCTGTCTTTCTTCATTTCAAGTCGGCTTTCTCAACGGGCTAGCTTTAAAATATTTTCGCTGCCTTTTTTCCCATTTTAAAACACTTTCCTTGATATCTCAGCCCAGGAAGTATTTTTAATGGCGAATATTTTCCACCTCACTCTTTACTGAGCCTGCCTGCATCCACGAGCGTACCTCTTATTGGACTTTCTACCCTTTGGATTTTCTATTTTCGCCGCACCTGAAGTTGTGGCTTCTTGGAATTTAACTTTGAATCCTCTCTCACAACATCTCGTGCCTTTAACGACCTACATATCTACATCTCATTCTCTCCGCTGGACTTTTCGACACCGGACTTTTTAGCAATCGGACATTTGCTTGCATTCGGGCAGAGTTTTGCCCTGTGTTTCTTCCCCCTAGAACTTTTATTTTATTTTTTCACATTTTAAATCTTGGCCTTTGCCAACTTATCTATCACAGCGACTTCCTCTGATGATAAGATGTTGATCTTTGAAAAGCCTAGCTTAAGGAAAATTTAACTTGAATAATTTGCCTTTTTGCGGAATATACCTTGCTCTGAGCAATTGAATTGAATTTTGATTTGGCTTTTGTTTCTCTAATTCCTTTCCATTCTTATTCATATATATATATATATATATATATATATATATATATATATATATATATATATATATATATATATATAGTGTGTGTGTTAAAGTGAATATTTTAATGAGAAATCTAAGTAAGAGAGCTCAGTGCAGAAAACAGAGCAAGAATAGAATATAGAGAGAAAAAATCCACATACACATTGTAACTGTCAGCATTTATAATTTATTTCGACTTCCTGGCCTCTTCAGAATGCTAAGGGGACAGCTACATATTGGAAATGACGGAAAAAGAAGTATTCACCAGCCAAAAAAGAAATATCACAGGCATAGAGAGGGGGATAAAAAAAGGGGGGCAAGCAACACATTTACGTTAAAATCATCAAAAAAGAAGGGGAAGGAAATATAAAGAGGTCAGCTAATATGTATCTACAATTGGAATAAAATAAAATTAAAAATATATTATTAAGATGCGTTTTTGATACCCTCCAAATTATATTTGCCATAAGTATGTTGACACGAAGCCAAACCCCATATATATATATATATATATATATATATATATGAAAATATATTTATGGCAATTAAGCTACACAGAGGCTCACGCGTTTCATTCCCGGTGGGGGGGATCTTCAGGCTAAAATGCCCCCCCCCCCCCGGAATGAAACGCGGGAGCCTCTGTGTAGCTTAATTGCCATAAATATATTTTCATAGCTTACTACCTAGCTCTACTTACGTATTGAGCACTGTTGAAGTAAATACTGAAAATTGATACATAAAAAATTATATCTCCTTATAAAATTTTATGTGGATACATGAAATACTAATAATATATATATATATATATATATATATATATATATATATACATATACATGTTATAGTGTACAAAAGATTGCTTTCTCATTTCGATGGTTCGACCCCGATGGGGTCGAATCACGGTAGAGGCAGAAGAAGACGTCAAGTTGTAAGGGACGTTAGAATAAATGAAGTCGATGTTTAGCGCTGGTTGGAAGAGAAAAAGAAAATATATATAAGACAGTCTCGCCTGACAAAATTGTTTTACAACGAAAGTTTGCAAAAAAATAAATGATTTTATCATTTAAATTGCACCATGTGTTGTTTGTTTCAAAATTTCACTTAAATACATTTTCATGTGTGCTTCAAAGATGTTGTCAATTTCCTCATCTTTTTTTTAATTTGAAGTTGATAATTTTTATTTTAAGCTAATTTTTTAAAATGTTAAGTTCACTATTATTGGTCCCCCGATTTATAAAATAGGGGGACTTATGTTTTGAGGCGTGTCCGTCCGTCCGTCCGGATTTTTCTCCGCAACCATCCATTGAATTTCTCTGAAATTTTGCATGAAGTTGTAACTTTGGTCAGGTTAGAAAGTGACATTCTCCGATTTTTGAAAAACATCTACTTAGCCCCCCCCCCCCCCCCAGGGGGTCAAAATGCCCCAAAATGGCAAAAAATGACATTTTTTTGCCCCATAACTTTTCATCCATCCATTCAATTTCTCTTAAACTTTGCCAAAATGTGGAGGCAATTGTTCCTAATAGAAAAAACGTATCGCTGACCTTGGAAAATATCTGTTCACGCCCCCAGGGGGTCAAAAGCCCCCAAAATGCCAAAAAATGACCCTTTTCTCCCATAACGTTTGATCCATCCATTCAATTTTTCTGAAACTTAGCCAAAATGTAGAGGCATTGTTCTGGATATAAAATGAGCATCCTTGACCTCAGAAAAATTCTGGTTCGCGCCCCCAAGGGGTCAAAGGGGGGTCAAAAATGCCCCAAATTGCCCAAATTACTTGCATTTTACATTCGCCACATCGAATCACATACAGAGGGGGGCCACGCACGCGCGGCTTGTTAATTTTATGTTAACCATTTTAATTAGAAATTTGACTTCTTTTGTTTGAGGTTAAACTTCTTTTATTTTCATGGAACCTGCTCGACTGAGTTCCAATCTTTGACCCCATCCCCCCATCCTCACCCCACACCTTGTCAGACGTGCACAGCATGAACGTTGTTTTCTTCCATGAACAGAGTTTCTTTCCAAAAAGTTATCACCTGCAGAACACAATAACACGGGCGTGCTTCCTTGATGACTACGAGATAGTCATCTTCAAATACTTTTAAGTAATTAAAGTCTGATATTTCTATTTATCTTTTTCCCATCTTCTTGTAGTCTCAAATTAAAAATCTCAATAACTTGTATCCTTGAGTGGATTTTGGCCTCGGTAAGTGACGACCAATTATTATAAATATTAAATGTGATTCTCTTTCTTTTCGAATGTGATCTTTGGATTTTTTAAATTTAAAATTTCAAGGTGAGCTTTTCGAATTTGAATTTGATTTTTTTTAATTTGAACTTCAACTTTTTTATTTGAGCGTGAACACATGTCATTGTATGAAAAGAAAAATTCCGAAATAACGCGGGTCGTTGATAAATAAAACATGGCGAAATGTAAATGACAAAATGCCGACAACCGCATCCGGTCAGCGGCGCAAATGGGTGAATATCACCCTCAGTAAATTGCTTTTACACCGGTAACCTGAATGAACGCGCGCAGTCCACTTTGATACGAAACTAAGGAAATGTTACCTCAAGCCCAGTTAGGGGCGTGAGGGGCTCGGGACGGAGGGGAGTTCGCGCAGATCGACAATTCCAAGGGTCGGATCTCCATTAAACACACCGTTCCGAGTCGTTACTTTTACGTTCGTCTTTGGAAAATTCAGTTGAACATAATTTCGCATCTCAAATTGCCGTGTGCGGTCGTCTAAAACATGTTTCCCTCGGGTAGAAGCTGCCGTGTTAGAAAGATGGGGGCGTTTATTGTGAGCTTTTGTGAGTTATGTTATTGAAACTTTTCTGTTGAAAGAGTCAGCCAGGTGTATTAGGAGAGAGAGAGAGAGACAGAGACAGAGACAGAGACAGAGACAGAGACAGAGACAGAGACAGAGAGACAGCGACACACAGAATCAGAGACAGACACATAGACTATATTAATTGGACAATGTTGCGAGAGAGACACAGAGAGAGAAGTGATATTAGTTGAGAGAGAGAGAGCGAGACTATGTTAGCTGGGCAATGTTGCGAGTGAGAGAAAAGTGGAGAGAGAGAAGTCATATTAGTTGAGAGACAGAGACGAAATTAGTTGGGCAATGTCGCGAGAGAGAGAGAGAGAGAGAGGTTATATTAGTTAGGAGAGAGAGACTATATTAGTTGGCCAATGTTGTGAGAGAGAAAGAGAGAGAAAGAGAGAGGTTATATCAATTGAAAGAGAGAGAGAGGTAATATTAGTTGAGAGAGAGCGAGACTATGTTAGTTGGGCAATGTTGCGAGGTAGAGATAGAAGAGAGAGAGGTTATATTAGTTGAGAGAGAGAGACGAACTTAGTTGGGCAATGTTGCGTGGTAGAGATAGAAGAAAGAGAGGTTATATTAGTTGAGAGAGAGAGACGAACTTAGTTGGACAATGTTGCGAACGAGAGAGAGAGAGAGAGATAGAGAGAGGTTATATTAGTTGAGAGAGAGAGCCATTATATTAGTTGGGCAATGTTGCGAGAGAGAAAGAGAGAGGTTATATTAGTTGAGAGAGAGAAAGAGAGAAAGAGAGAATATAAAATGAACCTGACTCATATATATATATATATATATATATATATATATATATATATATATTAATATATATATATATATATTAATATATATATATATATATTTATATATATATATATTAATTAATATATATATATATATATATATATATATATATATATATATATATATATATATATATATATATATATTGGTGAGTTTGGTTTGTTCAAATTTGAAAGCATGATCGTGCTCTAATACATAGGAGAAAAGTGCACTGAGAGAGTTATTGTTTTTCATGTCCCTTTTGTGTTCGCTCAATCTTTTTTTCAATTCATGTTGCGTCGGATTACTCTCATTCTTCCTTTCTCATATATATATATATATATATAAATATATAAATATATATATATATATATATATATATATATATATATATATATATATATATATATATATATATATTGAAATTAATAATACAAAGTCAAGAAAATTAAAAATGGAAAACTGAAATTTGTTTATATTTTCATTAACGTTTCGTCTTTATTCAAAGACTTTCTCAAAATGACTGATTTGAAGAAAAAAAAACCTTGAAGTTAATCGGCCCTTTTCGTATTTGGTTTTACCAAACATATCTGATTGCAATTTTTATTAGAAATATGTTACACACAGCTTATATTCTTCTATATTTAATCCATGAACCCGGAAGTTGCCGGGTTACCTTACTAGTCTATTATATAAAGGAACGCCGCATTTCTGTCTGTTTCTCTCTATATATATTTACTTGCCTCCCCACGAAGTTAGACACGAAGTCGGGGGAAATTTTGCTCCCCACAAAGGGGTACTCTGGATTGGAATAAAAATTAATATTCTTTCAGTCGAGAATGATTTTCTTTATTATTAGCAAACTACAGCAAAGATGAAGTATAATATCAAAACAAATTCTACAATTTTCCCCTAGCCATCAAGTGGCTTCATGCCTTGTCTTGAGCGATTTCCATATGGGAGTTTTTGGTAAATGTTTCGTTGTTTTTAGTGTTGTTTTTATGGTTTGAGATCTAGTTTGTGTCGTTGGAATTCCTCGATTATTGCGTTGCCAATTACTGTTGTAAATTCAATTTAGCAATAAATTCTATAAACAAATTTCCGAAATCCCTATAATCTTTGCATATTCCTCGAATTCCTAGAATCTGACCCCTTCAAATTTAGATTTACCCCCAAACACTGAATACTTTAGATATATTGACGACATTTCATTTTTTCTTCCTGAAAACACACAAATCAAACATCTCCAACACAAATTAAACACAGTCGAACTTTTCATAAAATGTACCCATGAAACAAAGAAAAATAACTCGATATCTTTTTTTCGGGATATACTTATAATAAAATCCTAGAAGAATCTAACCTTCACAGTACATTGAAAAACTAGATACATAAATGACTACATACATTTTTACACACGCACAATCGGGTCCTTCCTACGTGCATTCTGAAATTGTAGCCCACAATATGAAAAAAAAAAAAGAATTCAAATACAAATTTACTAGTTTTAAAAATCTTTTTAGAAATAATTTTCAATTCATTTTCATTCAAAATACGAAACTTCCAATCTCTCGAACCGTTGCTTGGTTCAGTTGTGCGTCACGTTCATTGGGTCAGAAAATGGATTTCACAAACGAAAACGAAATCCACAAAACGCAGAGAATAAATATGGCATAAAAAAGATCTCACATTTCAGATCTTATACGCAATAACAACAAGTATCTTATATTTACCGCCTTTCTGGAGATATAACAAAGTTTTGATTTATTTAGCTTTCGTTGTCATTCTTACTGTACCGGTGTTGGTTGTCCGTGGTGTGTATAACACATTATACACATTATACACTCGTTGTCGTCGTCGTTGGACAAAATCATTAGAACGCCGATGTATAATTGCTAGAAAGTTTGAAGACATTGCCAAGGATGCAGCAAGGAAGGTGGGCTCCCTCTACCTTGCTAGTAAACTCCTCACACCTGACATTATCCTGTATCTCTACAAAGCCACCATCCGCCCATGCATGGAGTATTGTTGCCACATCTGGGCTGGTGCATCATCCACTAGTTTCTCCCTCTTAGACAAGGTCCAAAAAAGAGTCGCCAATTTAACAGGTCCCTCACTATCCACTAAGCTCCAGCCCCTGTCCCATCACCGCAATGTTGCATCCTTGTGCTTGTTTTATAAATACTTCAATGGATTGTGCTCTGATCAACTAGCTGCTCTAGTATCCCTCGACGTAAATACACTAAACCAACTCGTGAATCAGCTAAATCCCATCCATTCACTGTGGAGGTCACCAGATGCCGGAGAGCCTTCTACTTCAATAGCTTCTTTCCTCGTGCTGTCGGCCTCTGTAACTCTCTCCCTGCTCCCTGTTTCCCCGACTGTACCGACATTCAGAGGTGTAAAACTAATGTAAACAGACATCTCCGTACACAGCTCCCAAATTAGGATAACACCCAAAACCTATTCGTTTAGTCTCAGTAGCCCCTTACGTCTATAGTGGCGTCTTGCCTTTGTTTGGGGTGAAATATGTTTTTGAAAAAAAAAAAAATTATTAGAAAGGAACAGTTACAGGAAGATAAAACGGAGAAAGAAACCGCTGCTTAAAAGTGACGAGTTATTAAGTGCTCGCGGAAGAGAGTGAAGGAGAGACAGACTGACAGAGAGACGGATAGACAGACAGATAGACAGATAGACAAACAGACAGATAGTTAGTCTTGTTACACCTTGCTATATTGTATGCATCCGCCCCTCCTTTTATCATAGACGGTGCCTTTTAACTGTTCTTTTTGCTTGAAGTATCGTCAGTAAGAGGCAGACTTATCTCTGTCAGGACGTCACGTGATTTCTTCAACTTCCGTTTCTCGTGTCACCTCTGACCCCTAGGTATAACTCAAACTTATATATTCTAATAACGGATTTCCTCATGTATCAACTCTTTATTGTAATATGTCACACAATGTCTATTCTAATAATTCATTAATTGGCTTGATTTCTCAGTTTACGGCATATCAACCCATTTGGCGTTAATTATATCTAGTCTTCGATCAATAGTAGTCATATTTACTGATGATATTGCAACATTATCACAAGATATACAGGATGACCCCCTCCCCAAACTGCCACCTTATACACTCCTCTCTTGAAAGTGTCCTAATTTGAGTTATAATGGCTCCCATTTTGAGTTTTTGAATAGTCTGGGAATAGTTCGGTAAATGTGAGGCCCATTTAGGATTACACGTTTTACTGACGAGACAAATGTAGATCAATCGTTAAATATTATTAATTGAAATGATCAAGTTCGATTTTGGAAAAACTCAAAGGAAAAAAAGTAAATACTTTGTTTGTATTTTCACTTTATTATTATTATTATTATTATTATTATTATTATTATTATTATTATTATTATTATTATTATTTATACTCACTATGAGTTCTCACACAGATCATCGTCAGTGATTGCTCAAAGACAACCGGTGGTATTCCCTGGAGTTTGAGTGACAAAAAGTCTCCCCAGATGTCAAGTATTCTCCACCTCTTTTCGATAGCAACCGCAAATAAACTTGCAGTATCACAACAGCCGTTTACCATTAATTTCTCACTGGAAAGGACCATTGGTCTTCTCTGAGATTTGGGTGGCAATAAGCCTCCCCGAGGTCCCAGCACTATCTGCACTTCCAGTGGAGGTTTGGTTTGTGCTGCCCCTCCTCGGTCTTCTCATCCTCCTTGACCCTTATTATTATTATCATTATCATTATTATTATTATTATTATTATTATTATTATTATTATTATTATTATTATCATTATTATCATTATTATCATTATTATTATTATTATTATTATTATTATTATTTACACTGTATATATTAATATTTTTTCTCTTTTTCAGTGATATGCAGTCAATCATGGTCTGATTGGTGGGGATATGAAGGCATATCCGGTAAGTAGTATCGATATATATATATATATATATATATATATATATATATATATATATATATATATATATATATATATATACTAGCTATCTCTTATCGACGCTTCCCTGGGGTCTTTGTAATTTGACTTTTGTTGTAGCAATACAAAATTGTGTTCCAGAAATGTTTTGCAAAATTGTGCATATTGTTGTATTACGTAATCTGATCTTCCTTGATCCCAAACTGCAACAATGATCTCTGGTCGATGTTTCGTCTGGAGTCCTGTTCTATTGACACGTCGCGAATTGCTCTGTGGATATTTCGTCTCTCGGCTTCTTTTTTCTTCTTTCCTACTAATAGCTCCTAATAATGAGAGGGGTTTTTAATAACATCAAATAAGCCATTATTTGTTTCTGAGGTTTATTTTTTTAAATCTTTTTCCAGCAATGTACATGTAGATGGGTTGTAATTTGCCGATGATGGATCTCACTTTGACGTCGTAAACCCAAAGTGGATCGAATTAATCTCGCTTCTCTGCTGCCACGTACTTCTGCTCATGACGTAATATCTTATGACGTAATATATTGTGACGTAATATCGTGTGACGTAATATCTTGTGATGTGATCATAACTCTAGTCTGTTAACTTCTAATGGAAGTTTTCAACTCCTAACCTTATGCTTATTCTAGCCTCGTGTGAAAAATGACTGTTTTCAACATTTTTTATACACCCGTCACAGTTAGTTCTGCTTTATTTTTAAATCAAAACAAAACGCAGACCCCACGTTATTACTCTACTCATTTATTAAAACTAAACCATACTTATCTAAACACTCTGGTTAATGAAGTTTCAGAATATATCTGTCTATTGGGTCTATTTCCCAAACACTCGTGGACGTTTGTGACACAAACCCCGCGCTATTATTGTACAACTTTTGAACAGAACAGATACTACACGTTTCGCTCGAAAACATAAAAAGTGTATTTCAGTTTGAGTTTCTCGTTCGACACAAACGCCTCATCAGATGATTTTTTTTTCTAAACACGTTTTTCTTTTTTTCATCTACGGTGAGTAGGCGATCCCATCCTTTAAAAGAAAGAAAGAAAGTGATAACGTACGTACGAACGTAAAATTGACTTAGCGTATTATTATTATATTATTATATTATTATATTATTATATAGATAATTCTTATAGATAAGTGTGCCAAACGAATCAGAAAATATAAAAAGAAACTCTGGTATCGGTAAATAGCAAAAGTTGTTTGACGATCACGTTGACAAAAATATTTTTTTAAATCCATCATAATTGACAGAATGATCTCCCTTGTTGGGTTTCCGTCAAAGCGTCTTTTAGCCACGGTAATCTCTGGCTATTGGCCAGAGCAAAGAATTATGGTTCGTGTTGTACTCTTACGGCAAAGATAAACAGTATTTATCAGAGAAACCCGCTGTTTTAGAAAAGAATAAAGAAAAAAACATATTTTGTAATCTATGTCTAATGGAGATTTGGTATCTGTCTGCTTAAATTTGAAATTATACTAAAACTTGTATTACTAATGGGGATTTTGTATTTGTCTGTCTGAAGCTTAAATTATGCTATTACTAATTGAGATTTGTCTGCCTGAAATGCTCAATTCAGAAGAGAGGGTAGTGTAGTATCTTCTCTGTTTTCATGAGTGTATAGGAGCAGTTTACTATACTATTTCTAGTATTAATGGAGATTTGGTAAGTGTCTGTCTGAAGCCGAAATTATAATATTACTTGTATTACTAATGGAGATTTGCTATCAGTCAAAGTTGACACTATACTATTTTATTAATGTACTATTTTACTATATTTTAATCCTTAATTCAGGGGAGTTTGTGTAGTATCAGTTCTCTTGTCATAAGATCATCCTTCCATGCATTACCTCCTCCTTTGGTGAGGTAGTATAGTATACGTTCTGTTGTCAGGAAACCATCCTTTCAGGCATTACGCTTTCGTTTAACGGCGGGTTGTTTAGTATATATTCGTTCGTCATGATATCATCTTCCCAGGCATTATCTCTTCCTTTTTTATGGGGGTATTTTTATATATGTGCTGTGGTCTTAATACGATCGTTCTTTGTATTACATCCATCCTAGTACATAGTAGTGTAGTTGTCATGTATTTTATATCTGCAGCAAGACTTGTAAAATTAAACCGGGGCTGCTGAGTCATCTGCGTGCCCACACGCAGCCATTGCAATTTTGTAGTTATGGTTTCCTTCGTAAATCTGTAAAGAGTGGATATTATTGTTAATAAATTGATTAATTCGCATCGGTTTGATGGGAATAAAACAGTCGTATCACTCAATATATAGATACTAGAAAATACCCGTCCTGAGACAGGTAAAATTAATTCCCCAAACAGAACACTTTTATGCCCCCTTACGCAGATCAAAATCAAGATATAATTCTACTAAAACTTATGTCTAGAATTCTAATTCCAATTTTGTTAAAAAGAAAAACATTATAGGATTTTGATTCTAGAAAATGTCTCAAATTTAGTGCTTAAGCAAAAGGGGTCTTAAGAAGAAACTGGAATTCAGGGAATCTAGCTTAATTGGTGTTTGATTACGATTGATCACATTCAATGCAAATCTGAAATATTTGAATTTTTAAATAGTGGGTAGTGCTCATATTATGACTGACCCCCTAAAAGCCTTTTTAAAATATTCTAAAGAAACTGAAATATGTACTAATTAGTGTGTAATACTTATTGTTAAAATTTCACCAAAATATCCACTAAGGGCTTTTACCCAGAGTTTTCCCCCTTTTGCATAGCATTAAAATAAACTAAATATAGCCCACATTACCCCCTTACGCCTAGCAACTGTGTTGGAAAATTAATCAGCTAGTTTAGAAGTGAATCATGTGCATACAAGTATATAAACATATAGACATATCTAGATTTATATAGTTTAGGAGTGAATCATGTGCCTACAAGTATATAAACATATAGACATATCTAGATTTATATAGTTTAGGAGTGAATCATGTGCATACAAGTATATAAACATATAGACATATCTAGATTTATATAGTTTAGGAGTGAATTATGGGCATACAAGTATATAAACATATAGACATATCTAGATTTATATAGTTTAGGAGTGAATCATGTGCATACAAGTATATAAACATATAGACATATCTAGATTTATATAGTTTAGGAGTGAATCATGTGCATACAAGTATATAAACGTATAGATATATCTAGAGTTATATAGTTTATGAGTGAATCATGGGCATACAAGTATATAAACATATAGACATATCTAGATTTATATAGTTTAGGAGTGAATCATGTGCAGACAAGTATATAAACATATAGACATATCTAGATTGATATAGTTTAGGAGTGAATCATGTGCCTACAAGTATATAAACATATAGACATATCTAGATTTATATAGTTTAGGAGTGAATCATGGGCATACAAGTATATAAACGTATAGACATATTTAGATTTATATAGTTTAGGAGTGAATCATGGGCATACAAGTATATAAACATATAGACATATCTAGATTTATATAGTTTAGGAGTGAATCATGTGCATACAAGTATATAAACATATAGACATATCTAGATTGATATAGTTTAGGAGTGAATCATGTGCCTACAAGTATATAAACATATAGACATATCTAGATTTATATAGTTTAGGAGTGAATCATGTGCCTACAAGTATATAAACATATAGACATATCTAGATGTATATAGTTTAGGAGTGAATCATGTGCATACAAGTATATAAACATATAGACATATCTAGATGTATATAGTTTAGGAGTGAATCATGTGCATACAAGTATATAAACATATAGACATATCTAGATGTATATAGTTTAGGAGTGAATCATGTGCATACAAGTATATAAACATATAGACATATTTAGATTTATATAGTTTAGGAGTGAATCATGTGCATACAAGTATATAAACATATAGACATATCTAGATGTATATAGTTTAGGAGTGAATCATGTGCATACAAGTATATAAACATATAGACATATCTAGATTTATATAGTTTAGGAGTGAATCATGGGCATACAAGTATATAAACATATAGACATATCTCGATTTATATAGTTTAGGAGTGAATCATGTGCATACAAGTATATAAACATATAGACATATCTAGATTTATATAGTTTAGGAGTGAATCATGGGCATACAAGTATATAAACATATAGACATATCTCGATTTATATAGTTTAGGAGTGAATCATGGGCATACAAGTATATAAACATATAGACATATCTCGATTTATATAGTTTAGGAGTGAATCATGGGCATACAAGTATATAAACATATAGACATATTTAGATTTATATAGTTTAGGAGTGAATCATGGGCATACAAGTATATAAACATATAGACATATTTAGATTTATATAGTTTAGGAGTGAATCATGGACATACAAGTATATAAACATATAGACATATCTAGAGTTATATAGTTTAGGAGTGAATCATGGGCATACAAGTATATAAACATATAGACATATTTAGATTTATATAGTTTATGAGTGAATCATGTGCATACAAGTATATAAACATATAGACATATCTAGATTTATATAGTTTAGGAGTGAATCATGTGCATACAAGTATATAAACGTATAGACATATCTAGATTTATATAGTTTAGGAGTAAATCATGTGCATACAAGTATATAAACATATAGACATACCTAACTTTACATGGATATAGAAGGGTAAATTAATGTCACATATCCGGGAACTTCTATTTTGGACACCCCCAAAAAGAACACTTTCCTTCCCTTTTTTTCTATGCAAATAAGTTTGATTACTCGATGGTAGATGAGTGAAGGTGTGATGTCTCCGATAGAAAAAGCCTGCCAATCTGTAAATTCGTTCAGGAAGGTCAGCAACCTGAAATATGGAGACGAGCCGTTTTCCTGATGGGATATCACACTTTTCTTGCGATGCAATCATGTCCGATTTATACTTCTCTGATAAAATGGAATGACAACCACAACAAAAATAGGGATAATACGAAACTATATATAGTTTATCCTTTTATCATAACCTGTCCATTCTTCCGCTAGCTAGTGGATCGAACTCTCTAGGAAAGTATTTAACGGTTACACTTAGCGTAAGAATTTGTTCTTCGTGAATAGAATTGCGCTTTCTCGGTTTTCTATAATGTAAACAAATATGAAAATGCGAATTTCATACTCTCTATTATCTAAACAGAAAATCCAGGTAGTTTACAAAAAAAAACTTATGAGAATCGTTGAACAGAAATGTAAACTCTTTCGGAACTCTTCGCTCGGTATGGAAGCGGTAACTAACCGATATTTTCTTTTTTGGCTTTTTGTTTAAATTTGTTTTATAAACAGTGGTCTGCGATTGGCTGACTTTCAGCCAATCACAGGGCACTTATAATTCACTCCGCTTAATAATTCCAATATTCTCCCCTCACACAAAATTGCATTCTATAAAGTTTTTCTTTTGCCTTTAAACATGCTCTTTAGACTGTTACCACATCTTCTTTTGGAGTGAATTATGGAAAGGTTTCTAAATTGGCTGTGTTTTTCAGACCTTTCTAAATTGGCTGTGTTTTTACGGACCTTTCTAAATTGGCTGTGTTTTTTTTTCGGACCTTTCTAAATTGGCTGTGTTTTTTACGGACCTTTCTAAATTGGCTGTGTTTTTTTTCGGACCTTTCTAAATTGGCTGTGTTTTTTACGGACCTTTCTAAATTGGCTGTGTTTTTTTTTTCGGACCTTTCTAAATTGGCTGTGTATTTTACGGACCTATCTAAATTGGTATGGTCTTTTACGGACTTTTGTAAATTGGCTGTGTTTTTCGAACTTTTCTAAATTAGCTGTGTTTTTTTATTTCGGACCTTTCTAAATTGACTGTGTTTTTGACGAATGTTGACGAGTTTTGACGAATTTTGACGAATTTTGACGAATTTCAATTTCCTCTGCTTACATTGTGTTACATGATTCTCACGATAAATGTTCTGTTTTTTAAACAATTGTCAATCCGATATGTTGCTTTGGGTATAAATTATTATAAAACGATATAATAATACATCTTGAAATAAATATAACTATCTATATATACATATATATAAATATCTATTATATAAACATTTAGATCGGCCTACTAAAATGCAATCACGTTTCAGCAACATTGTACTTCATCAGGGCCGATACATAATAATGAAAATAAATTAGAAAATATTAGTTGTAGGCATTTCAAACAAATTACTTTAGTTAAATATAATAGTAACCATCCGATAATATAACATCATTAAATTTAACTTTAGTTAATATAACATCCTATAAATAAAATTTTAAAACATTATTGGATACAATAAACATGTTATGCAGATCAACATAATAATAATAATCTCATTCGATAGGCAATAGATATTTAAATGCAGTTCATATATATATATATATATATATATATATATATATATATATATATATATATATATATATATATATATATATATATATAATAATGGTAATAATTAAGGTAAAAAATATCCACAAGGTGGTAATCCAGAGAATTTTAACCGGGTTTATAAAAAGTGCTCAATATAAAAATAGAGCTTTATATATGATCATTTTATTTACACAGACATGTACAAAATCTGCGACACTGGCATGTCGATGTTATCGATCAACAGTTACTATAAACTGAGATCTCATCAGGCAGAGTTAGAATCCGATCTTAACCTCAGATCATACTTGGAGAGAATGTTGATCGATAACATCGACATGCCAGTGTCGCAGATTTTGTACATGTCTGTGTAAATAAAATTATCATATATATATATATATATATATATATAAATATAGTAAGTTATGAAAATATATTTATGCCAATTACGATACACAGAGGCTTCCGCGTTTCATCCCCGGGGGGATCGTCAGGCTAAAATGCATGGAGTTAGTTGTAGTAGTAGTAGTAGTAGTAGTAGTAGTAGTAGTAGTAGTAGTACCACTTGTAGCAGTAGGTGCAGTAGTTGCAGCAGTAGTAGCAGTAGTAGTAGTAGTAGTAGCAGTAGTAGCAGTATTAGTGGTAGCAGTAGCAGTATTAGTGGTAGTAGTAGTAGCATTAGTAGCAGTAGCAGTAGTAGTAGTAGTAGTAGTAGTAGTAGTAGTAGTAGTAGTAGTAGTAGTTGGTCACAGTTAATTTTGTATGATTAAATTCCGTGTCAATTTCGAACGAGTAATCGGATTAGTCTTATCAATGGAAGCAAATAAATTGGCGCAGAAACTCTTTGACTGTCAGAAAAGAAAATTTCGATCAAATCAAAAACCGAAAAGGAAAAAAATGAATAAAATTAAAATAGTGAGAGAAAGGAGGGTAATAAGGGGTGGGAAAGTAAAGAATGTATCTTAGAAACTGAGAGGGTGGACAGAAGAATGAAGAGAAAGCGAAAGAGAGGGAGAGAGAGAGGGTGAGAATTTAAGAAAGGGAGATTTAGGGGAAAGGAAGAAAGATATAGAAAAAGAGAGATTGGAGAAAAGCAAAGGACGTACTTCATAGAAAGAGATAGAGAGAGAGAGAGAAGAGAGAGAGAGAATAAGAGAGAGTGGGAAAGAGGGAAGGAGTTGAAGAGGAAATAGAAGAACAAATAGAGAGGTACAGACAGAGAAAGGGATAGGGGGAGTGAAAGATAGAGAGGGAAGGAATAGAGACATAGAGAGGGGGTAGAAGAAATAACAGAAGCAGACAACGCGAGAGAGATAGAGAAGGGAGGCCACAAATAAAGGAAGGCAGAGGGGGTAACGAATAAATAATGCATCACAGTGAGAGAGGGGGCATAAAGAGAGGGGGAGCGTTGGTAGAGGTAAAAGAAAAAACAGAACAGCAAATAGAGAGAGAGGGGGTATAAAGAGAGGAGGTGCGTGAGTAGAGGTAAGAGAAGAAACAGAACAGCAAATAGAGAGAGAGGGAGAGGAGGTGTAAAGAGAGGGGACGTGAGTAGAGGTGAGAGAGGAGACAGAGCAGCAAATAGAGAGAGGGGGGAGGGGGAGAGTAGAGGAAGACATTTTCTTGATGGTAATTGATATTTTGGTTGGAATCAATGTTTCGTGTTTTTTTGTTTTTTTTCGATTGTTTTATGTTTTGATTTTTGCTTTGTTTTATTTATTTGATTTTTTATGACTTTCTATCAAATCTTGTCGGATTAAAACAAACCATTTTGTTTTTTGTTTTTTCTAACCCAAAAGAAACAAGAAAAACGTAAATAAACATGGAATAAAACGGACAGAAGTTTACAAAAATTAAATGACGGCCTTTATTATTATTATTTGTACTCACTAGGAGTTCTCAAACAGGTCATCATCAGTGATTGCTCACCGACAACAACCGGTGGTATTCCCTGGAGTCTGAGTGACAACAAGTTTCCCCAGATTTTCAGTACTCTCCACCTCTTTTCGATAACACCGCAAATAACCTTGCAGTATCGCAACAGTAGTTTACCATTGATTTCTCGTTGGTAAGAACCATTGGTCTCCTCTGGGATTTGGGTGACAATAAGCCTCCCCAAGGTCCCAGCAATTTCCGCACTCTTCCAGTGGAGATCTTGTTTGTTCTGTCCCTCCTCGGTTTTCTAATTCTCCTCGACCCTCAACAAATATAACACTCAAATGCGATAATCGCCCGGGTTAAAAACTGGGCCGGTCTCTTCTTTAGGCCGGTTATAAAGAATGCTTAGGTTTACGGTAACCAACCGAGTAGGGTCCAATCGGATAGATACACTCGTATACATATGCATTTAATCAGGAAAGTTATTTGCATTTGAGAACCTGCATTTGTAGAAGAATAAATATGGAAGAACAATAGAACACATCTAACAAATTCTGTTTTTATTACGTGGAAGTTTCGTTATAATTTTTCCCGTTGAAGTGAACCGATTCAATGAACAGTGTAAAATAAAAAGATACGCATCATTGGCTGCGCATTCACTCATGCAACCACGGGAGATTTGTTTTACACAGTTTTACAAATAAATGGTTTGATGTATGTAAAGAACAGTTTCTTATCTAGTATGAATACGGAATCTCTCATGATGGTAAAATATGTTTATGTTGCTGTATGTATATGTATAGCGAACAATAAACAGCAGAAAACTTAACCTTTCATACTAAACCCTAACACTAACCCTAGCCCTAACCCTAACCTTTCATACTAAACCCTAACCCTAGCACTAACACTGCCCCTAACCTTTCATACTAAACCCTAACCCTAACACTAGCCCTAACCCTAACCTTTCATACTAAACCTTAACCCTAACACTACCCCTAACCCTAACCGTTCATACTAAACCCTAACTCTAACACTACCCCTAACCCTAACCTTTCGATACTAAACCCTAACCCTAACCCTAACACTACCCCTAACCTTTCATACTAAACCCTAACCCTAACACTAGCCCTAACCCTAACCTTTCATACTAAACCCTAACCCTAACACTACCCCTAACCTTTCATACTAAACCCTAACCCTAACACTAACCCTAACCCTAACTTTTCATACTAAACCCTAACCCAAACACTACCCCTAACCCTAACCTTTCATACTAAACCCTAACACTAACACTAACATTTAATACTAAACCCTAATACTAATCCTAACACTATCCCTAACCCTAACCTTTCACACTAAACCCTAACCCAAACACTACCCCTAACCCTAACCTTTCATACTAAACCCTAACACTAACACTAACATTTAATACTAAACCCTAACCCAAACACTACCCCTAACCCTAACACTAACCCTAACCCTTACTTTTCATACTAAACCCTAACCCTAACCCTAACACTAGCCCTAACCCTAACCGTTCATACTAAACCCTAACCCTAGCCCTAACACTAACCCTAACCTTTCATACTAAACCCAAACACTAACCCTAACCCTAACCCTAACCCTTACTTTAACACCTCGCATTTGCAAATATCCGAAGGCTTAGAGACAATCTAGACAAAGTAGAATCATTTTTCCTAGTAAACTCGCCGGATATCCTAGCATAAGTGAAACCAACATACACTCCTCAATCCCCTCCAATCGCTTTAACATTACTGGATACTTCCCACTCTGTCGTAAGGACTCAGGCAGGCATTTGCATGGACTTGTATTATATATTCGTAACAGCCTACCCTTAACTAGAGAGCATAATCTAGAATCGGATGATCAAGCCTTCATGTACTATAGACAAACTTTGCAACAATACCTATATTTCCTTTACCGTTTTCCTTCGACGCAGAACTGTACCCTGATCAACCATGTTTCTGACAATATAGATGCAGCACTCTCTTTAAATGTTAGCGCCGAAATACATGTATTTGGTGATTTTAATGTCCACCACAGTAATTGGCTAGAGATGAATTAATTTCTGGAGATTTTCAGTGGCATATTCTGATTCCTTGTACACTTATATCGTAAATTTCATTGCTTAATCTTGTGTTTTAACAAAGATATAACATTTTTACGGAAAAATTAGTGTAAAAAATGTGACGAAACGCATATGGTCTTAAAGAGAGGAAAATATCCAATCGTGCGAGGCACAAAATAGTCATAACTTCCTTATTTTTAGTCAGATTTAAAAAAATTTAAAAGAGTCTTTCTTAGATCATCAAGCTCTTTCTATATATGCTATTATTGAGATATTTTAAGCAATTTTAATTTATTCAGGTGTATTGCTATATATATATATATATATATTTAAAAGCTGAGGAATTGGGGGTTGGTGTAATGGCCTCTCGTTTATATTACAATGATCAGATCTTCATGTGCTTTAGAGTAACCTTTTTTATCTATTCCTGACTACAGTACCCGATGCTTGTGTGTAGAATTCCCATAGCCCACTCGGGAACGTTGATCACCTTGTGATATTGGTAGATATCGCCCTTAATAGTCGATCTCAAGCTGAAGAGCCATTGCTCAAAATGACGTGATACTTCAAAAAAGCTGATTGGGAATAAATCAAAGATCAAATCAGAAATCAAATCAGAGATCAAATCAGAGATCAAATCAGAGATCCAATCAGAGATGCCCCATGGAGTAAAATTTTTCACCGTTTTGCTGAACAGTACGCAAATAAAGCAACTGAATAGGACAAAGCAGCGATTGAAGCACATGTTCCCGCGAGGAAGTTCTATATCAAGCCCTATCCTCCCTAAATGGTTCACTTCAACATGTGCAGCTGCCATTTTGAAAAAGCAACACGCGTTCCGCAAATTCGTCCCCATGAGTCAAAAACAAATAGGCAGAAATTTATAGAAGCTAGAAATCATTGTAAGAGTGAAATAACCGTAGCCAAGAGAAGGTATACCGAAATGACCAGAGAACGCATTGAGTCGCAGAAATTGGGAACTCGCGATTTCTGGAAAATTTATAATTGTGTGGTAAATAATGATTAATCAAAAGTTCCCCCACTATCAAACAACGATGATGTCGAGGGTACAGCACCCAAGAAGGATAGACTGCTTACCCAGCGGTGCGCCTCCGACTCCACCTTAGACCCCACAAATAACTCCTTCCTAAATTTCCCTATACGGAAAGAAGCCACGCTCGATTACCTGATAATCACCCATACCTATGTCCGTGATATAATTAAAAAAAAACTAGACACCTCCAAGGCGTGTCGGCTTGATCTCATCCATCCTATATTAATAAAGAAATGCTTTGCTGGACTAGCCCCTGTTTTCTAAAACAAATGCTTTGCTGGACTAGCCCCTGTTTTCTAAAACAAATGCTTTGCTGGACTAGCTAACCTGATAGCTGGAAAATGACCTCTGTGGTATCAGTATTCTAGAATCCTGGTGAAAGAACTGACCCGCTCAATTATCGCTCCATTGCACTGTGCAAGGCATGGAAGGCTAGAGCGGTAGCCCTTGACATATTCAAAGCCTTTGATAAGGTCTAGCATGAAGGTCTTCTCATGAAACTTTAATCATACGGCATCACTAGACGAATACTTAATATAATCAGATACTTCCAAGACAAGAGAAAAATCCAGGTTGTCCTCGATGGCCGTACATCCAAACAACATGATATCAATGCGGTTATGACACAGGGGTCGATCATTGAGCCTTTATTATTTCTTTATTTTGGTCTATTGGTCTTACTGGATTCCAGGACAAGAATTAATCTAGTCTGGTGGAGTATCCAGCTAAGTGATGTTACTTAAGGTAACATTACTTGGAGAAGGTGCATATTCCTCGTATGATCCAGTGTATAGCGATACCGAAATGATCTTATATGTGCTGCCAATACTATGCTATTTTTTATTTGGTCAGGGTTTTCTTGTAAGAAGAAGAATCCTTATGTCGGGTTTCCTGACAAACCCTTGTACAGAGAGACTGAAGACACTCGAGAGGGGTTTCTAGTAGGTAATTCAAACTATCGACTAGGGAATTCAAACTCTTCAGTAGGTAATTCAAACTTTCGACTAGGGAATTCAAATTTTTCAGTATGTAAATCGAACTCTTCAGTAGGTAATTAAAACTCTTCAGTGGGTAATTTAAACTCTTGACTAGGTAATTCAAACTATCCACTAGGTAATTCAAACTCTCCACTAGGTAAGTCAAACTCTCGACTAGGGAATTCAAACTCTTCACTAGGTAATTCAAACTCATCAGTATGTAATTCGAACTCTCCAGTAGGTAATTCAAACTGTGTCTGTGATTAAAAATGTATTCATATAACGTTTCTAGTTATAAACCCTAACCCTAACCCCGCTTATTTTGAATTTGTGTTCAGATATGTGACGGCGTTCGAATGATTTCATTCTGATGTGTGTCTGTGTTTGTGTATGTGTTCCTATCTGTGTGTGTGTGTGCCTATTTGTGTATGTGTATGTTATTTGTTGTTTTTTAAACATTAATCAATATAAATCTGTCATGAAGCAATTTGCAAACATATTTGCGCTAATTTATTTTGAGAATCATTGTGAAAGGGAATGAGAATTTTATTGCGGGGATTTGCCTTATTGAATTCGACAAACTGGAAATGAAATTTGGTAAAAAATATATATATATATATATATATATATATATATATATATATATATATATATATATATATATATGTATATATATATAAACATTACGATGGAAATATAATCTGTAATCGAACTGTGCTTTTCCCCTACACACAATCCTCGTCCTCTAATCAAATAATTTTAAAAAACAAAACGCTGTTTGTTGGTATTGAAAAATTTATAATAAACTTAACAAGTGGATATGGGAAGTAATTTAAATGCTGTGCAATAATGGATATTTTATAAAAGTTTGTTACGGGAAAAGGGGAATATTTGTATAAAACACTTTGTAATAAATAGCTTCATTATATTTGATTAGGGATATTCGGCGTTGTCCGGGAAATGGATAACAAAATGGAAGAGTTAAAATAAGCGTGTAACATTTTTTCTTTTAAAAGTTCTCTCCCCCTCTCTCTCTCTCTCTCTCTCTCTCTCTCTCTCTCTCTCTCTCTCTCTCTCTCTCTCTCTCTTACCCTTTCTCTTTCTCTCTCCCTCTCTCTCTTTCTCTCCCGCTATCTCCCTCTCTCTCTCTCTCCCTCCATCTCTCTCTCCCTCTCTCTCTCTCTATGTTTCTCTCTCTCCCTCTCTCTCTCACTCTTTCTCTCTCTCTCACTCTTTCTCTCTCTCTCACTCTTTCTCTCTCTCACTCTTTCTCTCTCTCTCTCTCTACCTCTCTCTACCTCTCTCTCTCTCTCTCTCTCTACCTCTCTCTACCTCTCTCTCTCTCTCTCACTCTCACTCTTTCTCTCTCTCACTCTTTCTCTCTCTTTCTTTCTCTCCCTCTCTCTCTCCCTCTCTCTCTACCTCTCTATCTTACTCTTTCTCTCTGTTTCTCTCTCTCCGTCTCTCTCTCCCTCCCTCTCTCTCTCCCTCTCTCTCACTCTTTCTCTCTGTTTCTCTCTCTCCCTCTCCCTCTCACTCTCTCCCTCTCTCTCCCTCTCTCCCTCCCTCTCTCTCTCTCCCTCTCTCTCTCCCTCTCTCCCTCTCTCTCTCTCTCCATGTTTCTCTCACTCACTCTCTCTCACTCTTTCTCTCTCTCTCACTCTTTCTCTCACTTTCACTCTTTCTCTCTCTTTCTCTCCCTCTCTCTCTCTCCCTCTCTCTTTCTCTCCCTCTCTCTCTCTCTCTCTACCTCTCTCTCACTCTCTCTACCTCTCTCTCTTACTCTTTCTCTCTGTTCCTCTCTCTCTCCCTCTCTCCTCTCTCCCTCCCTCTCTCACTCTTTCTCTCTGTTTCTCTCTCTCTCTATTTCCACCCCTCTACCCAATCTCCTCTCTATCACTTTAACTCGCTCTCCTCCTCTACCCTTTCCTCCCCTCTTCGCTCCACACTTTTCCACACTACCCCTAACACTATCTCATGCATCCGTCTTCCCCTCTCTCCCTCTCTCGCTCTATCCTGCTCTTATCCGCCTCTCCGTATCCCCTATCCAATCAAGAAAGATTTTTCTTCATTTGACCGAGAACAGAACAGATACTACATTTTGATCCTAGTCGAAAGGACATGAAAGTGTATTTTAGTTCGATTTTTTTCACACCAAAATCGATGAAAAAATATCGTTCTAAATGTCAACCTGACTAATTTTGTTCCTGGTAACCGCAAAAGATGAATATTAAAAAAAAACATGCCAATATTCTGTCTGAGGCAATGCTGATAAAGTATATATCAGCTTTTTTGGTGTGTCTTGTGGAGTTTCTGATTTTAGCTAGGAACACGTACACATACACAAACAGATGTAAGGACGACAGAGTTACCTCTCTTCAAGGGTATTCCATTTTTTTAATTTTCAGAGCTGTGGCCCATTAGAAAAAGGGCCAGGTCTCGCGATCTCGGAGGACACGTGACTTTGTCCTTGTTCTCGCGAGATTCCAAAAAACTTCACTGAGTTTCCCTCTCTTTTAGCTGGCCCTTTTCCGGAGTAAAACCGCCCCTTTTTCTATGATACTACACAATATATTAAATTAATAAAAATCTTCTTCACAAAAATATCCGGATGTAAGACCCAAATTTTGAGCTACAGCTAGTTTAAAGTCACCCATAACCCTGTCTATAAGCCCTTAGCTGCCATTATTCCCAGGTCTCATCTGACCGAAGTTGTCGGTGGTTAAGTGGATAACGACGCGAACTTACGACCTGGGTGTGCCAAGTTCGAATCCAGTCGATTCCATAATACCACTTTCACTTACGTGGTATCTCCTGCAAAAATGCCGACAACAGTTGTCCCATTCTGATTTATACGTATCTTGACCCGGAGTGATATTGTACCAATGTTAGTGACGTGTTGAATAAAGTGCAGAAACGTAGACTTACGCTTATTATAAAAAGGGTTGAAAGGCGACTTGGAACAAAATATTAAATAGGTGATTTTATAATTCATTATTTCGTCATAAAAAGGCTTAGGTTTAAATTAACATCTGTTTTTATTTTTTTTTAATCCCAGGCAAAATAAAAACATTTTGTCTAAGTTGATTGGGCAGATGTCTGAAATTGTATTTTTTAATTTTAGATATAGGTGAAGTATTAACTCGAAAGAACTGTCGTTAGAGAAAGTGACCGTTAACCCTAACCCTAACCCTAACCCTAACCCCCTCTTGTCAATCAAGATACTCTGAAAATATCTGATCGATTAAAAAAAAAACTATAAATAGTGCGTGTTTGACCGAGCAAATAACATAGAAGTTAAACCCCCGACAAAAAGAACGAATATTTTTAATTGCCTAGTCGGTACACACATGCAATTCGCCTCAAACATATTTAATTCTCTGAATGAAGCTGAAAAATTGAAACTTTTGTTAACCGACCCACGATAGATATGAAGCATATTGTTATCAACAAACCCAGAATTTCATTAATCACGCAAAACAATGGACTCTCATAATCCAATTCTCCAGTTTAGTTTATAAGTTTCTCCCTCGGGTCGTGTGCAGAATAAAAGTAGGTTCTTCTGGAGTCCCTATTAATTTGCCTCCCTACGAGGACATAGTTAGATAGAAGATCGGTGTTTAATGTGGGAGAAAGTCCAGCTTTCTAAAAAGGGGCACTCTGGATTGGAACCAAAACTAATAACGAAGAAAAATATTTTTTTGGTATTTGAAACACCTTGTTTTGAGCAACCCATCTTTTATTTGTCAATATAATTGCTCTATCTCGTATATCGAGCATCAATTCTTTCATGATAGGTTCTACTTTAAAGGTATACATTATATCTTTATTTTCCTGTTCTTTACTTTTATTAATAATTAAGTATTAATAATTTAATATTTTTTATGAATATTATATATATATATATATATATATATATATATATATATATATATATATATATATATAAGTTATTCAATGTATATATTAAAATATAATTATCCACGGACACGTACTTCGTCGTTATACGACTCATCAGTGTGGCTGATCCTAGCGAGATTCGAAACCTGGAGCCCAGAATCTTCAGCCTTAAACTCCACCACTGAGACAATCCCCGCTAGTACTAAATATATTGCCTTTTTTGTATGTCATTCATTTGTTTATTTTGCCTGCGATACGTTTGAACGGGAAGCACTCTACCTAAATGCTATCTCTCTCTCTATATATATATATATATATATATATATATATATATGGAATAAATTATTTATTTTACTTTATCTTGTCAGCAAATGTATTCAATTTTCCATCGTTGTTTTGTTTGGTCCGGTCCGGTTCGGTATTATTCCGTTCGTCGTCGGAACGCGAAACACAATTATGGCCGGATATCAGCGATGGCGAGATATTGTTCACCGAGGTAATTTCGAACCGTAATAAAGCCATTGAAATCCAATAAAATTTCTATCAATCATTACACAGTAAATAATCGATATCGGAAGGGGTAGGGGAGGGGAAGGTATCGCGTTTAGGGATTTCGGTGGGTGAGTGGAAGAAAAAGGAGGGGAAGAAGGAATGAAATGAGGAGTGGTTTAGGTGGGGTAGGAGAATGAGGGGTAGGGGAAAGAGGGGGCTTTTGAAAATAACAAGAACAGATATTCTGCAAATACGTCCATTCGATGACGTAAATTGTGTTTCAAACTTCAGCGTGACAGACCAACAGATCGTCGGAATATTTTGACGGACGGCGCCTCTTCTGCAAATGCGTAGACGAATCTAAAAATGCTATTTAAAACTTAAGGACGACGAACCTAAGAAAATGCTATTTTGAAAGATCGACGAAAATGCTATTTCGAACCTAGAGCATGACAGATCGACGAAAATTCTATTTCAAACCTAAACATGACAGATCGACGAAAATTCTATTTCAAACCTAAGCATGACAGATCGACGAAAATTCTATTTCAAACCAAAACATGATAGATCGACGAAAATTCTATTTCAAACCTAAACATGACAGATCGACGAAAATTCTATTTCAAACCTAAACATGACAGACCGACGAAAATTCTATTTCGAACCTAAACATGATAGATCGACGAAAATTCTATTTCGAACCTAAACATGACAGATCGACGAAAATTCTATTTCAAACCTAAACATGACAGACCGACGAAAATTCTATTTCAAACTTAAGCATGACAGACCGATGAAAATTCTATTTCGAACCTAAGCATGACAGACCGACGAAAATTCTATTTCGAACCTAAGCATGACAGATCGACGAAAATTCTATTTCGAACTTAAGCATGACAGACCGACGAAAATGCAATTTCAAATTTCAGCATGACACCTAGAAAAATGCAATTTCAAACTTGAGCATGACAGACCGATGAAATTCTATCTCAAACTTCAGCATGACAGACCAACAAAATGCTATTTAAAACTTGAGCGTGACTGATTGACAGTTGAACTGCCAGCAAAAAGTCTTTTCTTAGCAATTCGAGGACGCATTTATGAAAGAGGTGAGAAGTGTGACGGGCCGTATGTTAAGACGAATCTAATCCGAGCAGAATGCACCAAAAAATGACAAACGTTTTGTTATCAGATAAAAATCGAATTAAGTCATAACGGAGTGAAAGAAATAAACAGGAAAAAAAATATTTTTCTAATAAAATTCGAAGAAATAAAACAAGAAAACAAAAAAAAAACACTATAATCGTTTTTGTCTCATTATAGAAACAGTGGACAAACAATGATTGCCCGGGAAAGAAGATGCACCTTATTAGAGGGATTAATGGGACTACGAATTCATGAAATAAATACCGGAAGATTTCACCGAACATTACTTTAAAATACTATTTTAGATTATTAATATTTCGGTTATCATTACTATTACCGACAGGAATTATTTTAAATTCTTCTTTGCGTGACTTTGAAGTGTCATGTAGTCATACAACAGTTTCACACTTTTTCCATGCATTCCTTTGCATTATTGTTGTACTCTGCAAGATCTTCCAAGCTGCACCTATTGTGCAGTAAAGGGCAGACAAGCAAGTGTTGCATCGTATGGCCGTCTTCCCCAAATTCGTAGATTGGTTGCGTCAGTTTTGCGAGTTTTGATCGTCCTATACCCGTCTTCGGGCGGTTGTTTTCCACTGGAGCCAGGGTTTTTCTGAACTGGGGGGGGGGGGAGGACCTCGGAAGGAGGGAATCCCATATCAGTAGGAGGGGGGGGGGCATTCTCCAGCCGTCTGGTCCACAATTGTTGTCTGATCTTTTCCTGAGATATTGTTAGGAAGTTTCTCCTTGACTTCGGTCGGTGGATCGTTGGTTCACGTCCATGAAGAGGATGGCGTTCATCAGCCTTTGTGATCTCCACTTGGTTGGAAACTTCCCGTCTCACATCAGCAGAGGCAATTTTTGAATGAAAATACAGTAGGGAAATTAGTTAAAAGCAATTTATTTTGCTTTGCCTACTCATTTGTGATCTATTTGCATTAAAGCAGTTTTCTATTTAAAAGACGTTTAACGCAATTCAATTTGCCATGAATCCTGACGAAGTAAGTACATAATCGCAAAATTAAATGCCTTAAAACTTCTTTTAAATATCAAAATATTTCTCCGGCAAATTAAATGCCTTAAAACTTTTTTTAAATATCAAAATGTTTTAACGGCAAATTGAATGCCTTAAAACTTCTTTTAAATATCAAAATATTTTTACGGCAAATTGAATGCTTTAAAACTTCCTTTAAATATCAAAATGTCTTAACGTAAATAATTGAATGCCTTAAAACTTCTTTTGAATATAAAAATGTTTTATGGCAAATTGATTGCCTTAAAACTTCTTTTGAATATCAAAATGGTTTTACGGCAAATTGAATGCCTTAAAACTTCATTAAATATCAAAATGTTTTATCGCAAATAGTTGAATGCCTTAAAACTTCTTTTAAATATCAAAATGTTTTAACGCAAATAATAGAATGCCTTAAAACTTCTTTTAAATATCAAAATTTTTTAACGCAAATAATTGAAGGCCTTAAAACTTCTTTTAAATATCAAAATGTTTTAACGCAAATAATTGAATGCCTTAAAACTTCTATTGAATATCAAAATGTTTTAACCACAAACTTGAATGCCTTAAAACTTCTTTTAAATATCAAAATGTTTTATCGCAAATAGTTGAAGGCCTTAAAACTTCTTTTAAATATCAAAATGTTTTAACGCAAATAATTGAATGCCTTAAAACTGATTTTAAATATCAAAATGTTTAAACGCAAATAATTGAATGCCTTAAAACTTCTTTTAAATATCAAAATTTTTTAACCGTAAAATTGAATGCCTTTAAACTTCGTTTAAATATCAAAATAATTAAACGCAAATAATTGAATGCCTTAAAACTTCGTTTAAATATCAAAATGTTCTAACGCAATTAATTGAATGCTTTAAAACTTCTTTTAAATATCAACATGTGTCAATGCAAATAATTGAATGCCTTTAAACGTCTTTTAAATACCAAAACGTTTAAACGCAATCAATTGAAGGCCTTAAAACTTCTTTTAAATATCAAAATGTTTTAACGCAAATAACTGAAGGCCTTAAAACTTCTTTTAAATATCAAAATATTTTAACGCAAATAATTGAATGCCTTAAAACGTCTTTTAAATACCAAAATGTTTGTAGGCAAATAATTGAAGGCCTTAAAACTTCTTTTAAATATCAAAATTTTTTAATGCAAATAATTGAATGCCTTAAAACGTCTTTTAAATACCAAAATGTTTGAACGCAAATAATAGAATACTTTAAAACTTCTTCTAAATATCAAAATTTTTTAACGCAAATAACTGAATGCCTTAAAACTTTTTTTAAATATCAAAATGTTTGAACGCAAATAATTTAATGCCTTAAAACTTCTTTTAAATATCAAAATGTTTTAACGCAAATAATTGAAAGCCTTAAAACTTCTTTTAAATATCAAAATGTTTTAACGCAAATAATTGAATGCCTTTTAAATATCAAAATGTTTTAACGTAAATAATTGAATGCATTTTAAATATCAAAATGTTTTAACGCAAATAATAGAATGCCTTAAAACTTCATTTAAATATCAAAATGTATTAACGCAAATAATTGAATGCCTTAAAACTTCTTTTAAATCAAAAAGTTTTAACACAAATAAATCTCGAAAGAGTAGGTGAAACAAAATAATAACAATTTCCCAACGGTGTTTCCTCAAAAATAATAGTAAGGATTACCAATATTTCTTATATATATATAAAAAGTTAAGTATGTATAATATATATTTCTATATATAGAATTCACTCTTAAACTAATTAACCGATCATGATGAATTTTGGAACACAGCTAATGTGGGCTATATTTCGTTCAATTTAGTTTCATGCAAAGCAAGTAAACAAGGAAATGAAAACTAAATCCCTTTTTTTTAATTTTACCAATAGTTATTAGAAATGAGTTAATAAATATTTTTAATAATTAAGCAAGATTCCCTGAATTTTAATTTCTTCTTAAGACCCCCTTAAGCTTAGGCTATGGATTTTAGACATTTTCTACAATCAAAATCATGTATTGATGTTGATCAAAATTAGAATAAGGATTCCAGACATAATGTTTCGTAGCATTTTACTTCTCTAAGAAGACATAAAAGTGGTGCAAAACTGTTCCGTTCAGTGGAATTTATTTCACCTATCCTGGGACGGGTATCTTCTCGTACTTATATAAATTTACTTATGTGTATGTTTGTATACATCGCTGTATATGATTCAGTTCTAGACGAATTGATCAATTAAGCCCTTTATGAAAATTCAGATAATCACGATTTTTGTAAAATTTTAACAATAGGTATTAGATATCAATTAATATATAATCCAAATGCAGTTTATTAGGGGCATTTTTGAAAGAATACTTGGGGGCACAACATTATGTTTGAAAATTCAAATATTTCAGATTTGCATTAAATTTCATCCATTGTCATTAAGCAAGATTCCCTGAATTTCAGTTTCTTCTTGACACTCCTTACGCTTAAATTTCAAAATTAGTAACATTTCCTAGCATTTTTCTTATTTTATAGATGTATATCATGGACGGCGGCACCGGGGAGGCAGGGGGGGGGGGGGCTCAAGCCCCTCCCACTTTTTTACTTGCCCCCCCCCCCACTTTACGGTCATCAATAATGAAGTTATATATGCATGTGTTTAACCGCCCCCCACTTTTTAGGAGAGTCCCCCCACTTTTATAACTGTCCCGCCGGTCCTGTATATAGATGTTCAGACTCAACGGAGTATGACACACAGATACGAATTTTAGCGAACCACTCCCTCCATAGAAAGTACCCCTTAAAAAATAATTACAGTGTAACCCGGATATAAGAGCACCGGATATAAGAGAAACCCGAATATAAGAGACATTGTCTCTGGTCCCAAATTACAGCCTGTGTTAATGTCTATAAATTAGACCCCGATATAAGAGACCCTGATATAAGAGACCCGGATATAAGAGACCCGGATATAAGAGAACCCCGGCTATAAGATACTTCTTCTCCGGTCCCGTCTTCCCCAATATAAGAGAGTTCGTTTTGAGTGACAGTGTGATATCGTAAATCAGTCAAAAGACGTTGCTAAATTTTCTCACCTCATTGGTGAGGCTTTCTATGACCTTCCCTATAGCCATATCCGTAAAATATTCGTAAAAAAGGTTTCTTTTTTTGTTGTTGTTAGAAGGCGAACCCGGATATAAGAGACTTATTCTCCGGTCCCGACAGCTCTCTTATATTTTACAAAGAGATCTGTGTACAATAAAAAATGACTGCCTTTTTTTAAGAAAAAGTAATTTTTGACTGAATTATTTGTGAAAACTGATTGAAAAGTATTTTTATGTCTATAACTGTTAAATAAAGTAGTGTTCTGTGCGTAAAAAGCGTTGTATGTGGTGTTTCCATACTTACATAAACAAAATAGACCATACCCGGATATAAGAGGAACCCGGATATAAGAGACTTATTCTCCGGTCCCGACAGCTCTCTTATATCCAGGTTACACTGTATAAACAGACGAAATCTACCAATTTACAAAAACAATTTTTTTAAAAAGCATCCTCACAAATACTAATAGCATTTAACTTCAACCACAACACTAACAAACTACACCATCCCCTCAAACAGATATTCAAACAGCTACAACATCATCCCACCCTCAACATGATATACAATAAATCCCCATCAGTGCAAAATGACAGCCCCCGAACCTACATATATATATACAAATATGAATAATTGAAAGGATAAAATAATCCGACAGTATGAATTAAAAAAGAAACAGCGGAAGACCTGAAAACTCTATGTTTCGCCCACCTGTTGCGTGGGCTTTTTCAAGAGCGAAAAAAATACTGAAAGCGGCCAAAAACAAGAATATGTTTAATTTGAGGAAATATATATAGTGGTAGAGCTAATAAAATTCTAATTTATGCAAAGAGGGAAAATATGCAAATATGTACAGATAAATATACATACACAAGCGCTAGAGAAATGGCCGAATTACGAACAATCGGCGAAATACTATATAAACTACCACTCGGAACCCGAAGGATTGCTCGACGATTCGAATACCTCACAAAAAGCTATACAAACGCGAAAATTCCGTGTTGTTTAACAAAGCCTGCTTAAATATATATATATATATATATATATATATATATATATATATATATATATATATATATATATATATATATATATATGAAGCCATCCAACAAAAGATATAAGCGTCAACTAATATCTTATAATTAGTGAAACATCCGGATAAAAAACTGAAGCTCAATATACTGGATAGAGCATTAATATTATAATATAAAATGAAGTAATAAAATAAGGTGTCAATCAAATGATGCTTAAGGATGCTTTGCATGAACTTTGAATTCTAATAAAATTTGATTGACACCTTATTTTATTACTTTATTTTATATTATAAAATATATATATATATATATATATATATATATATAGTTGAATATAACAGACAACTTATGTCTAGATATCCTTTGATAGATCCTTTCAATACTCTGAATCAGAATCTTAGTTTCGGTGGGGAATTGGCCGATAAATCTGCCATAGTTTTGATTTGTGTCCCAAGTACTTTCAGACACATCCGAGGTCATCTTCAAAGGAATGAGGTTAATCAGGTACAGACAATGTGTTAGTATTATAGATGGTTTGGGCGGGAATTATGTAATAAGTACGAAACTATGATTTTAACGAAAACCATCTATAATACTAACACATGGTCTGTACCTGATTATCCTGATTCCCCTGAAGATGACCTCGGATGTGTCTGAAAGTACTTGGAACACAAATCAAAACTATGGCAGATTCATGGCCAACCCCTCGCCCTCTCCCCCCCCCCCCGAAACTAAGATTCTGATACGGAGTATTGAAAGGATCTACCAAAGGATATCCAGACATAAGTTGTCTGTTATATTCAACAATACTTGCTTGCAAGAGCAGATGCTGCCTATATATATATACAATAACAAATTCCTCAAATGAAACAACATTTGCTCAAATCGAAAGACATTTCTTCAAATGGATGTTCATATCTGATGAAAGCGGAACACCGCTTGAAACGCGTTATATGAAATTATAAAATGGTAAAACAACAAAATAATAAATAAATGTTGAAAAAAAGATTCTACAAATGTTGGTAGCCTTACTCCTTTACATATATACTTTTCTCTCGTTGGAACTGCACTAATACTACACTACCCTCTTTTATATATATATATATATATATATATATATATATATATATATATATAAAAGATAAATGAAAGAAGAGGGATGAACATGTACGAATGACAAATAAGTCCGAATAAGTGCGTTCCACCTACGATTGAACTAAACATCTTTCTATTTAATTTACTTCATTTTTGAACCTTTTCAACGCTGCCTTCACGAACCCCCTTCTTTTCTATCTTTAAATCTCTTTTCACTGGACACTTTATCTACGGACATTCACCAACTGAACAGAATCCATATTTTTACACGCACACTCTTACTCTCCATTATTTAATATTTTTTCATATTTTGAATTTTGGCTTTTCCACTGCCAAGTTATCTATCTATGTAATTCCTCTAATGATAAGATTGTAATCTTTGAAAAGCCTTGTCTTAATGAAAACATGTTTTTACCTAGTACACCTTGCATTGAACAATCGAAGTTGAAATAGATTTGCCATTCGTACATGTTCATCTCTCTTCTTTCATCTATCTTTATAATTGCTCTGTCTCGTATATCGAGCTTAAACCATTTCACTATAGATTCTATCTACTAAAAGTATACTTTTAGTTTCATATATATATATATATATATATATATATATATATATATAGAGAGAGAGAGAGAGAGAGAGAGAGAGAGAGAGAGAGAGGGGGAGAGAGAGAGAGAAGAAAAAAGAGTGATAAAAATGCGACGATTGTCCAAATTTATTTCAAATTTCAATTGTTCAATGCAAGGTGTATTCAGTAATAAACGAGTGTTTATTATTCTTTCCTTAAGCCAAGGCTTTTCAAAGATCGAGATCTTATCATCAGAGGAGAAATAGATAGATAAGTTGGCTTTCGAAAAAACCAAAGTTCAAATATTTGAAAAATATGAAAATTATTTTTTTTTAAATTATTATTAAAAGAACGGAGTGAATGAAAAGAGAAGTTCCGTAAAAACGATATATATATATATATAATTTCCGAAAGATCAATTAGTGATTTAATTTTCTAATAAATTATTGTATGTTAGGTAGTATGCCACAATAAAGAATGTTAGGAAATATTAAAAAAGATGAAGCTATTTACTTCGGACGTCAACTTTATGCTACATGTATGTGTCGAAAATATCTAGATCTCACCGCTTTTACTTTTAGTAATATTGGGTTAAATATTATATTAATTCAATATTTACTTATAACTAGTGTGACTATATTCAATTTAATGCGATATGAAAAGATGCAAATTGATGGTATAATAATTTAATTTTCATATTTAACTAATGTTTATATTTAAATTTCGTTTTGTGTAAACAGTTTTATATAATTTCTGATTTTTTATTTAGCGTTATTCTGTAATAGTTAATGCCTCGGAAAAACATGAATTACATCTTTTTGACACCGGATAATAATATTTTGCTTTTCTAATGATAGACCATATATATATATATATATATATATATATATATATATATATATATATATATATATATATATATATATATATATAAAATTTATTATACAAATTTATAATTCTATTTTCAAGGATATCCTAAGGGGGATGACATAGAATGTCCTCATACGGCAGTAGATGCTCAATCTTCTTTCGTTTGCTTTACAGCATCTCACTGTTAGATCACCAGCTCGGTTGAGAAAAGCCATGCTAATGTTTTGTTGTCTAGCGCAGCTATGCCGGCTTCGCCGTTGGGTGGTCGATATTTAAGGCATGACGTCACAAAACAATACTGAAACATTGCTAGACGGAGGAATTACAGGCAGCAGATAAATCAAGGTTGCACAGATTTGTGGAGGACCCGGATAATCTACCAGGCATGGACCTCTCTCGCCGGCAGTGGACAATACTCAACCGCTTCAGGACAGGTGTCGGCCGTTTCGCCGCGACCATGAAAGGATGAGGACTCAGGGACTTGGCTGTCTGCGACTGTGGTCACTCTGAAAGATGCTCAATAATGTAAAGTCTCTCCTAGATTTGCCGTGGTTAGGGTTAGGGTTAGGGTTACAATGTAGAGTCTCTCCTAGATTTACACATGTTTATTATTTTGATTGATAACCGACTTCCCGTGCGCGTTATCAGCTGTTTTTGAAATTGTTTTCTTTCTCTCCAGCTTTTTTGGTTCATTTGATTGTGTCATCTGAAGATAATTCGATGAAGAATCGAAAACATAAAACAAATATGATTTTTTGAGGGATTTGAGACAAAAAAATATCATTATAAATATTGAAAAAAAAAAGCATAATCAAACAGAAGAATTCTGTTATGTTTAACACGTGACGCTAGCCACATAGCGGTAATTAATGAAGGAAATATCGTAGTTTCTCCTGGTGTCACGTGTGATAATCTCTGCTTCTTGCATCAATCAAATCGCCGAAGATAGAAGAGTTTGGACTGCTATGTGAGTACTGTGCTATTGATGGATCGCATTCTTTACAAACTCGTAAATTGTGATCGTTTGATTGATGTAGCTGGTTTATTGCCGCGGTGTTCGAGTTCCGGCCGTCCCCTACAAATAGTGTTCCGGCAGAGATTTGCCAGAGGTAGCTAGACATTTGACCACGGTCTTTGTTTAATATATACTTCAGAGGAATCCTAAAAATGCGTAATATTAGAATGAAAACAGTTATTATATATATATATATATATATATATATATATATATATATATATATATATATAATAGTTATAAATTTGGGAAAGTTCATTTTTTTAAGCATCTTTTGAATTTTAAACATAAAGATACAGGCAAAATGCCTTCATAAAAACCATGTGTTAGATGCAGATATTTTTTATTAAAATCAAAATAAAAATTAAAAACATTTTTTTTCTTCTTCATCTTGACTTTTTTATCTAATATTTCGCTTGATATAACAAGCCTCGACAGAGCTTTAGACAAATAAAAGGTATTAACCTTCTTTTTTTCGTAATAAACCTTCCCGGTCTTGTAGAAGTGGTGTCCGATGTTGTGGACTGGCGGTGCAAATGAGATGGGGGTAAAAGAGAACGAGGAATACAGAAATAGATCACAATGTATTCTGAAATCCTTTTGTGAAAATTCGACGTTTCGAAAAGTTGGTCTTTTTTCTATTTATCTAATATAGCGATGACTTGTGGAGATTCCACGGTGTTTTCTAC
>OY744546.1:1477500-1502500 GCA_963556195.1 Sepiola atlantica
GGTTAGGGTCAGGGTTAGGGTTAGTGTTAAGATTAGGGGTACGTTTTGAGGTAGGGTTAGGGGTAGGGTAGGGTTAGGGGTAGGGTAGGGTTAGGGAAGGGTTATGGTTATGGTTATGGTTAAGTTAGGGTTAGAGTTAGGGTTAGGGTTAGAGTTAAGTTAGGGTTATAGTTAGGGTTAGAGTTAAGTTAGGGTTAGAGTTAGGGTTAGATTTAGGGTTAGGGTTAAAGTTAGGGTTAGGGTTAGGGTTAGAGTTAAGTTAGGGTTATAGTTAGGGTTAGAGTTAAGTTAGGGTTAGAGTAAGGGTTAGGGTTAGGGTTAGATTTAGGGTTAGGGTTTTAGTTAGGGTTAGGGTAAGGGTTAGGGTTAGAGTTAGGGTTAGAGTTAAGTTAGGGTTATAGTTAGGATTAGAGTTAAGTTAGGGTTAGAGTTAGAGTTAAGTTAGGGTTATAGTTAGGATTAGAGTTAAGTTAGGGTTAGAGTAAGGGTTAGGGTTAGGGTTAAAGTTAGAGTCAGGGATAGGGGTTAGGGTTAGGGTTAGGGTTAAATTTAGAGTTAGGGATAGAGGTAGGGTCGGAATTTTTAAGTTCTCAAAAACTTATATTCATAGTTGTTGACTGAACTAACTGTCCATGATGCAAATCTATGTCATTACACTTGGATGGAATATCAAATTCCGACATCCAGGACATAGTGTTCATGTATTGAGCAACGTCGAAGTAAATACTGAAACAATATTTAATAATACTTACCGTGCACAACTCGGTAGATATCCTCCGTACCAGTCGGTGTACGTCCTTTACAATCAATCCGACAATGGCTTTATTGCTGTCAGGCTAGGGTATAGTTCTGGTCAATCCTGACAGGTCCACTCTCACGAGCTTTACTTTTTTTATGGAAATCGCTCCAGACAAGGCATGAGGCCACTTGATGTAAGGAGCTAACATTAAGAAATATGGTTATCGCAAAGAAATTAGATGTCTATTGGGATTAGTCTTGAAAAGACCAAGGTTATAGATAGGAGGAAAACAGTCAGCAGGAAGAGAGTACCACAAGCCTGCGGTTCTTGGAAAGAAGTTACTGGAATAGGAAGCTGTATTACAATGAGGTATCAAAACAGCGAATTGATGGAGACCACTAGACCAACGAGTCAAACGAGCTGGAAAAAAGGAAGCGGGGAGTAGATCAAACAATTCTGAAGAACACATGCCATAATAGTATTTAAAGAAAAGACTGAGACTAGCAACATCTTGTTTGTGAGTGAGAGGGTACAGAGAAAAAGAAAGGGTAGGGCAATCAAATTACGGACACGTTTCTGCACCTTATCAACAACCTTCAAATGGGACAGAGATTCACCAGCCCAAATATGACAACAGTACTCCGTACTTTATATCTAAGATGGGGTTATTAGATTGCTAATCGTCTATGGCGCTCCTACCGGGGAATGCCGACGAGGCTGCTCATGACGTTTTGTGGGCCAGAGTGCTTTCATATAATTTGGCTGGTTTTTCAAAACCCCACCTGACCTTGTGTCAAACCTCCAGCAGAGGAGGTGAATAAATATACTTATATGAATCACTGCTGCGTGTTGTCTACCAACAAGACTCCAGCTGTCTAAATGAAGAGCTGCCGTCATCCGGATAATCTCTGAGGATCAAAGCCGTGATCACAATAGTGTAACGTTTTAATCTCCTAGCGCGTAGATTGAATGGACGCATCTTAGTAAGATACGTCTATTCTAAGCCTTCATTGCGTTTCAATGTTATCGGCGTCAAAATGAACTTTTGATTTTCCCCTCTTTTCGATAATCCTCTGTTGCGCCGACTGATTCCACGTTTTGTCAGAGAACCGACGAGGCACTCGTGAAAAATGGCGCCTTTGTTCTCGCTGTCGACTTCACGTGAAGAGAAAATACAAATTATGTTCGTCCATTTTTTTATCGTTCATGGGCGACGAATTAACTTCAAAAAAACAACGGCTACAAGAAAAGTTAATTCTCATGACTCTAAAACGAAATCTGGTTGTATTCCAATAATTTTATTTATTTTTTTAACTTCTACTGTCGATTGTCACAAAACGCTTGCAATTCTATCCGTTTTTCTTGTCTAACTTCCTCACATGTCTCCATGTGTTTCCATTTTTCTATGACAAAATCTTTCGGGTGTAATTCGCCATATTAATGGCAATATTTTACGTCGGCTTCAAAATACGATAAATAATCTGTAAATACTTATTTTAACGAAGTATTTAACGATCTACATACGTAGCTCTATCGCGCTATAGTCAGGTTTTCGTATTTTTATTCGTATACCATGAAGTGTTTTCGTTATAATTAATCATATTAAGGCAATGTTTTAATTTGATTTTCAAAATATAAGTAATCTATCTATATAATTATAATACGTTAAGGCATTTCGTGTTCTTACGTACGTTATCACCTTTCACACCCATTTGAAAAGGTGAGATTGTCCGATCGCCGAATATGAAATTCAAAAAATAAATGAAAAATCGCTAATGTCGTTATAACCCTCCATTTTTTGTAAAGATAGGATCGTCCGAACGCCGAATATGAAATTCAAAAAAAAAAAAATTTAAGATGGGATCGTCCGATTGCCAAATATGAAATTCAATTTTATTTTTTTTTAAAGATGGGGTCGTCCGAATGCCGAATATGAAATTCAAAATTATTTTTTTAAGATGGGATCGTCCGAACGCCGAATATGAAATTCAAAAAAAAAATTTTTTTTTTCAAGATGGGGTCGTCCGATCGCAGTTGTGTCGAACGTGAAACTCGAACAACAATGCACTTTCTTGATCTTTGGTCTTAGATCAAAGTGTAATATCTGTTCTGTAAGAAGATGGTAAAATAATATCGTGGGGTCTGTGTTTGCGCCGGACGTCCATAGAATGGAAATATGGGTACTCTTATAGATGACGCACCTTGTTTCCGTGGCTTCGCGTCCTCAACGTTTGGACAGGTTACGGAAGCAGCCGAGAGTTGACGAGGCAAAATCGAGGCGAAAACTGCCAAACGCTAAATTGAAGAATGGAAGCCGATAAATTACGATGAAGAAAACCAGACTAGAATACATATATAAAAATAAAGAACGAACAAACCATAGCTAAACAAGTGTTATTAATTAGATGTTTATGTTTCTTTGTTTTTTGTCAAAAGATTTTATATATATATATATATATATATATATATATATATATATATATATATATATATATATATATATATATATATATAGTAAGCTATGAAAATATATTTATGGCAATTAATCTACAGAGAGGCTCCCGCGTTGAAACGTCCGGGGATGAAACGCGGGAGCCTCTGTGTTGCTTAATTGACATAAATATATGTTCATAGCTTACTACCTAGCTCTATCGAGCACTGTTGAATTAAATACTGAAAATTGATGCATAAAAAATTATATCTCCTTATAAAACTTTATGTGGATACATGAAATAGTAATATATATATATTTAAATATTTTCTTAGTAGTACAAAACTTTATAATGGCATGAAGGGGACACTATTATTCACCAACGGACGTTTTACATAATACTTATAGTTCGTCGATAGCCGAACATCTTATAAATAACCGCACCTGTGCCTCCAATTTCAGTGTCGACTTATTCTCCATTCTTAGTAAGTCGCACTCTCCCTATCATCTCAAGATCCTAGAAACAATCTATATTAAGTCATTGAGACCTTCTTCTTGCAAGCAAAGAGAAAATCTCCTCGGGCTTAATGTTGTTTCTATTTGATTGAACTTTTCTTTCTTTTTCCTTTTTTAGTACCCGTTTCCCTCGCTATACTTCTCATAGCATCTTTATTATATTTTTTACACGATACCTCGATATTTGGCTATGTTGAGCGAGGTACGAAATCGGTCAGCTGCCCTTTCATCTTTTTAATTCTTAATTCATCATGATTAATAAATATTGTCTCTTTCATGCCATTATAATATATATATATATATATATATATATATATATATATATATATATATATATATATATTTAGGCAAACGTTGTTGAATAGCACGGAGTGTTTCTGCTTTGTGATCTTTTTTTAAAGTTTTCCCATCTTCCGAATGGTCAACTTCGTACTTCGATCAAACTGGTGTATGAAGTTTCCATAGTGTTGTTGTTCCATCTTCTTTGCGAGTACTTTCGATTTGATATCCTCAAATCATCTTCAGGCGTGTTAGTGTGAAAAAAGAATATGTATTTATAGAATGTAAAGAGAGGAAAAGAGTATGTCTTTACTTTTTATTTTATTTATTTACTCTATTTATTCATTTATTTTTTATTTTTTATTAATTTATTTATTCATATTTATTTTTTATTTTATTTTTATTTTTTAATTCATACAACTTTAAAAAAAAAAAATTTTTTTTAAAAAGGAGCGTCTAAAGTATTGAAAAGTTACAAGGGCGTGATTATGTTCGAAGGGGTGTGAAGTTAGAGTTTGATTTCTTACGCGCAAAAAAAAAAAATTCGACCATGTTTTAAGAGCGTTTAAAATTCAAACGTGTAGTTGTTTAATGGTTAGGAATTTAATAACGTTGATTACTAAGCTAGACACTTCAAAATGTTGTGAAAATAAAAATGAAATAAAAAAAATAAATATAAATAAATAAATTAATAAAAAATAAAAAATAAATGAATAAATAGAATAAATAAATAAAATAAAAAGTAAAGACATACTCTTTTCCTCTCTTTACATTCTATAAATACATATTCTTTTTTTCACACTAACACGCCTGAAGATGATTTGAGGATATCAAATCGAAAGTACTCGCAAAGAAGATGGAACAACAAAACTACGGAAACTTCATACACCAGTTTGATCGAAGTACGAAGTTGACCATTCGGACGATGGAAAAAAATTTTAAAAAGATCACAAAGCAAAAACACTCCTTGCTATACAACAACGTTTGCCTAAATGAAAACTTGCTGCCTAAATACACACAATATATATATATATATATATATATATATATATATATATATATATATATATATAAACATATATTTAGCTAACAAATATGTTTATGGTAAGAGAAGATTTATTGTAGAAGTTGTTACGTTGTTTAATTGTGTCAGACTTTGCTGATTCAAAAAGTCTTCGGCGAAATTAATTTCAAATGAATTTAACGAGTCTAACTTGTGTGAAGTCAAAAGAATGATCATGTTCGAATGCATGAGAGAATAGTGCATTTAGGGAATTATTTTGTATATTTCTTTTACGTTCACCAATAAAAATGTCTCCAGTATTGTCTTAGTATATTTTTTTTCAGATATTAATAGAACCTAATGTTTTTTTGGAAGTCATCTGTATGTGATGTTGTAAAGTGCGCTGACGAAGACGGTTTGGTATCTGCAGAACAATAATACTGAATAAAATATTTCCAAATTGTCTTGGAAACGATCGCACGCATTATAATTCATTGGTTTTGAATTATTAGAACAATGTTCACATTTTTGTTGATCTCAACTCATATATATATATATATATATATATATATATATATATATATATATATGTGTGTGTGTGTGTGTGTGTGTGTGTGTGTGTGTGTGTGTGTATACATATATATTATATATATATATATTTCTTTGGAAATGTTAACATTAAGGAGTGCTTATATATTATTTTTTAATATATGTAGACATATGTTATTATAAACTTTATCATTTAGGGGTGCACCCACCCAACTTCGCAACCACCCCCTAAAACGTTTTACAATAAGTTAGATACGAAAATTTGTAAAAGAGATACAAGTAAAAAAAACTATTCCGTTTAAGACGCGAAGTAAAAATAAATTATTAAAACGGAAGTAGGAGGGAGACGCGAAATAAATAAACAAAACAGGTGCAACTTACCAGCGACACCCCTCCTCCTACACCTCTCGCACCCGTAATGATTACAAGGGAAGTAGGAGGGAACAAAATAATATTTCGTAATTCTCTTCTTCTTTCGTGTGAATCAGATGATTCTGGTGTTGGTATTAGTTTCTAGTTAGAAATCTTTCTGAAAAGACATCGGGTACTTACGGGAAAGACCACGAGAAGGTTGCCAACACTCCTAAGTGAAAGTGGTACTGTGGAACCGACTGGATTCGAACTTGGAACACCCAGATCTTCAGTCCGTGTCGATATCCACTTAACCGCCGTCATGTCTCTATTCGTGACTAGGTATGTGTATATGTCTATATATTTTTATATACATGATTCACTCTCTAACTAATTGACCGATCATTATGAATTTTTGAACATAACTGGGTCCAAATGTGGACTCTTCTTAGTTCAGTTTACTTTTATCCGAAGGGGGGCAAAGAGGAGAAAAAAAACCTTCATGAAAATTCAGATACCTCCAATATTTTGTGAAATTTTGGCAATAGCTTTTAGACATGACTTCATAAATATATCCTAGATTTCAGTTTCGTTGTGGCATTTTTAAAATGTTTAGGGGACATAATATAGGCACTACCCTCCATTTAAAAATTAAAATATTTCAGATTTGCATTAAATTTGATCGATAATAATTAGACATCAATTAAGCAAGATTCCCTGAATTTCAATTTTTTTCTTAAGACTCCTTAGGCTTAAGCCTCACATTTTAGACATTTTCAGAATCACAATCATGTAATGGATTCTGATCAAAATTGGAATAAGGATTCTAGACATATCATTAAATCGAAAATGATATTTCAACCTTGCATTTTGCATACTTTTCGCCATTTTCATTTCACATTCGATAACATACGTCCATCTTAAATTCTATTCTATACTCAAAATGATTTACAATAAAAACTTACCGAACACAACAAAATACGGTAAATTAGATAGAAACCTTTTAACACCCTGGCAATTGGCATTATTGATGTGACCTATTTGCGTTCTGTCGGCTGTTTACAAATTTTAATTCATTCTTTTATATTTCTCCCGGGCAACGCCGGGCGACGGGTCCTGCTAGTAACTAATAAACTGACCTTATTCGTCATATGAAAATTCCACTTCCGGTTCATGCAGATCGGCACGTTGCTTGTCGAACAAGAGGGTGTAGAGCTTTCCATCAACAACATGATCGTAAAACTTTCCGTAAAAAATATGGCCGTAACAGGAGAAATAATCGAAGAAAGACACGAAAAAAGGTCGTAATTTAAAATGGAAATATCTTGCAAACTAATAATTTGCGACAGATTTAAATAACGTAGTTTGAATTTTTTTTTAAAACAGTTTGGAGCCCTGTTTGAAAACGGGAGTGGTTCTATAAGATATACACTCTCAAGTATCGCATCTTGGATATGTTTTATTATATGATTGTAAAATCGAGAATCGATAAATAATATCAATTTATCTCACATATACTTATGAATTATTTCTTTGTTTTTTTTTCTGTTGATTTTCGTCACGTATTTTTCCAACTCAGCAAGTAATTAATTATACCGTCTTCTCTTAATCACATTTCTTCATTTCCGACCCAATTACGCCATCTTTATTTTTTTAATTACTCACTTAATTAGCGCCGCTGTCGTTAAACACTGTTTTTTCATAAATCATATTTCTCTTTCTTTTTCTTTTTTTATCAATCGAATTCACTGTGGTGAACGCGACAATTGCTTTTTGCAGATTCACATAATCTTATTTGGTCAGAAAAAGCAAAGCATCCAAGAAGATTATGTTGCGCCAGGATTTGCTACACGTCAGTTTAAAATGACTTTTTTCGCGTTAAAGACGAAGATTCGATGGCCGCATCTTATCTTAGATGCGTCCATCCAATATATCGCCGTCCGTCAGTCTGTCACGCCTAAGTTTGAATTCACATGGTATTTGATCTGTCACGTATAAGTTTGAAATAGCATTGTCGTCGGTCTGTCATTTAAAATAACAACAGTATGTACGTTGGTCTGTAACGCTTCACTTAAAATAACATTTCCTTTGATCTGGCATGCTTAAGTTTGAAATAGAATTTTCGTTGGTCTGTCACACATAAATTTGAAATAGCAGTGTCGATGGTCTGTAACGCTTAAGGTGTAAACAGCATATTTGTTCGTCTGTCACATTTCAGTTTTAAATACCTATTTGTTGTATTATTTAAATTATTGTTCTCATCTTGGATGTTATTCTCACAACGTTTCGGCGAGTGTAATCTCCGACCTTCTTCGGATACGTCTTGTTGATGTCAGAAATATTTACGTCGAACTCGGGAATCTGTACGGAATTTCGAACTGAACCTTTTACTTAATCGCCGAGGGTAGATTGTTCTCATTCTATCAGCCATGAGCGGGTAGACCTATCTGGTACGGCATTCATCCTGGACGGGATGAATCGGCTTTCTCCGAAAGAGTTAGGAATGTATACCCCGGTTAGGGTAGATGGTGGCGTTAGGCTTTTGCAGTTCTTGCATGAAGGTGTCGACGTCCTCCTTAATACAACACCTGGTTCTATTTATCTTCCCCCCACAAGGTAAGATGTGACACAAGGTCAAGAAAGTGGGATTTGACAAAAAACAGCGCTCGAGAATTTGAGCGCTCTGGTCATTTAAAAATTGCCTAGGCAACCCCGTTGGCATTCCCCGGTAGATGCGCCTCAGGCGATTAGCAATAAACTACCCCCTTCTCAAAGGGTGAGAAGGCAAAGCCTGGGAGGGTGCACCTCCTAGAACTGCACAGGACGGACAACCGATAGACCGGCGTAAATCAAGACCTGAAGGCCCAGACAATACCGGTATATTGGGTGGGGTAAAAACCCCGGCTCCTGGTATTCCCAAATGGTCCCCCATCTCGTACTGACCAGACTCAATGTTGCTTAACTTCGGTGATTTAACGAGAACAAGTTGTGCGTCAACGTGATTATGCCGTATATATGAGCGAGTAGAAGTCTTAAGAAATTCTTAATTATATTCTTAGCATCGCCTATATTGAGGATTGAACCTTGAACGTCCAGAAGACTGTCATATGATTACTTAGCACTTTTCTATCCGTTACGACATGTGAACCGCATTTTCGTTGGCAACTCAAACTACACACAATACGAACCACACTTCCATCAACCTTTCGCTACCTCTCTCTATCAATCTATCTAACCATGCGCCTGTGTGTGTGTGTGTGTGCGCGCGCGCATATGTGTGTGTACGTGTTTGTGTGTGTTTGTGTATGTGTGTGTGTACGCGCATATGTGTGTGTGCGTGTTTTTGTGTGTGTATGGGTGTATGTGTCGCTCACCTATGTACAAGATTCGGAACTGACCACACACGTGCGCGCACACACGCACACACACACACACACACGCGGGCACAACAGCCAATTTGGAGACTGGGCAATAAAAAGTAATACATTTCCAAAGAAAATCTACGCACCCCAAGAAATGGAGATGACCGATAAAATAAAGGTCAAAATAACACGTACTTCATAAACACACACGACTTTGACCAAGAGAAGCACTAAAAAAAGGAAAAATACAAAAATAAAAGATATAAAATTATCAAAACACGTACACCCGCAAACAGACACATGCGCAAAAACGCCAAACAATAACACATTTCCTCAAATAAAACAACACTCTTTCAAATCGAAAGACATTTCTTCAAATGGATTTACATATCTGATGAAAGCGGACCACCGCTTGAAACGCGTTATATAAAATTATAAAATGATAAAATAACAAAATAATAAATAAATGTTGAAAAAAAAACATTTTACAAATGTTGGTAGCCTTACTCCTTTACAATTGAAAATAAGCGCGCATGATATAGCTAGGTGTAGTACGGCGAGTTATCCGTCTATCTATCTGTCTCTATTTCCCTCTCCTACGCGTACGAAGGTAAGCCGTCTCTCTATCTGTGACTTTTCTTCTCTTTGTAATCTTTTTATTAATCAACATCGGCGTCCGAGTGCTTTAGTCAACAGATGATATAATGCATCGTTAAGTAAAAACGTAAGGGTTATCCATCTATCAGTTATAAAAAATAACCTTTTAGAGTTTCAGCTCATTTTGCTGTTCTTCTGTCCACACTATGACAATCAATGTGTTTTTATAATCTCTATTTATGTGTATGATTTCTCTTTGCTTATTTCAGGGCCAGAATACTGGGGTAAACTCAATCCGGATTGGAAGCTGTGTGAAATGGGTAAGCAACAATCTCCCATAAACATCGATCCCAAATCATTGGTGTACGATCCAAATCTTCGGCCCTTTAAGATGGAAAGAAAAAGGGTAAGTAACGAATAAGTTTTTGTTTCTTTTTTCTACCATTTTGCTCGCATATCAACCGTTTCAATATTATTTTGTGTCGAATTCACTCATTTGCTTGCATATCAACCGTTTCAATATTATTTCATGTCGAATTCACTCATTTGCTTGCATATCAACCGTTTCAATATTATTTCATGTCGAATTCACTCATTTACTTACATATCAACCGTTTCAATATTATTTCATGTCGAATTCACTCATTTGCTTGCATATCAACCGTTTCAATATTATTTTATGTCGAATTCACTCATTTACTTGTATATCAACCGTTTCAATATTATTTTATGTCGAATTCACTCATTTGCTTGCATATCAACCGTTTCAATATTATTTCATGTCGAATTCACTCATTTACTTGCATATCAACCGTTTCAATATTATTTCATGTCGAATTCACTCATTTTCTTTCATATCAACCGTTTCAATATTATTTCATGTCGAATTCACTCATTTGCTTGCATATCCACCGTTTCAATATTATTTTATGTCGAATTCACTCATTTACTTGCATATCAACCGTTTCAATATTATTTCATGTCGAATTCACTCATTTACTTTCATATCAACCGTTTCAATATTATTTCATGTCGAATTCACTCATTTGCTTGCATATCAACCGTTTCAATATTATTTTATGTCGAATTCACTCATTTGCTTGCATATCAACCGTTTCAATATTGTTTTATGTCGAATTCACTTATTTGCTTGCATATCAACCGTTTCAATATTATTTTATGTTTAATTCACTCATTTACTTGCATATCAACAGTTTCAGTATTATTTCATGTCGAATTCACTCATTTACTTGCATATTAACCGTTTCAATATTATTTCATGTCGAATTCACTCATTTGCTTGCATATCAACCGTTTCAATATTATTTTATGTCGAATTCACTCATTTGCTTGCATATCAACCGTTTCAATATTATTTTATGTCGAATTAACTTATTTGCTTGCATATCAACCGTTTCAATATAATTTCATGTCGAATTCACTCATTTACTTGCATATCAACCGTTTCAATATTATTTTATGTCGAATTCACTCATTTGCTTGCATATCAACCGTTTCAATATTATTTTATGTCGAATTAACTTATTTGCTTGTATATCAACTGTTTCAATATAATTTCATGTCGAATTCACTCATTTACTTGCATATCAACCGTTTCAATATTATTTTATGTCGAATTCACTCATTTGCTTGCATATCAACCGTTTCAATATAATTTCATGTCGAATTCACTCATTTGCTTGCATATCAACCGTTTCAATATTATTTCATGTCGAATTCACTCATTTGCTTGCATATCAACCGTTTCAATATTATTTTATGTCGAATTCACTCATTTGCTTGCATATCAACCGTTTCAATATTATTTCATGTCGAATTAACTTATTTGCTTGCATATCAACCGTTTCAATATAATTTCATGTCGAATTCACTCATTTACTTGCATATCAACCGTTTCAATATTATTTCATGTCGAATTCACTCATTTGCTTGCATATCAACCGTTTCAATATTATTTCAAGTCGAATTCACTCATTTACTTGCATATCAACCGTTTCAATATTATTTCATGTCGAATTCACTCATTTGCTTGCATATCAACCGTTTCAATATTATTTTATGTCGAATTCACTCATTTGCTTGCATATCAACCGTTTCAATATTATTTCATGTCGAATTCACTCATTTACTTGCATATCAACCGTTTCAATATTATTTTATGTCGAATTCACTCATTTACTTGTATATCAACCGTTTCAATATTATTTTATGTCGAATTCACTCATTTACTTGCATATCAACCGTTTCAATATTATTTTATGTCGAATTCACTCATTTGCTTGCATATCAACTGTTTCAATATTATTTCATGTCGAATTCACTCATTTGCTTGCATATCAACCGTTTCAATATTATTTAATGTCGAATTCACTCATTTACTTGTATATCAACCGTTTCAATATTATTTCATGTCGAATTCACTCATTTACTTGCATATCAACCGTTTCAATATTATTTCATGTCGAATTCACTCATTTGCTTGCATATCAACCGTTTCAATATTATTTTATGTCGAATTCACTCATTTGCTTGCATATCCACCGTTTCAATATTATTTTATGTCGAATTCACTCATTTGCTTGCATATCAACCGTTTCAATATTGTTTTATGTCGAATTCACTTATTCGCTTGCATATCAACCGTTTCAATATTATTTTATGTTTAATTCACTCATTTACTTGCATATCAACAGTTTCAATATTATTTCATGTCGAATTCACTCATTTACTTGCATATTAACCGTTTCAATATTATTTCATGTCGAATTCACTCATTTACTGGCATATCAACCGTTTCAATATTATTTTATGTCGAATTCACTCATTTGCTTGCATATCAACCGTTTCAATATTATTTTATGTCGAATTAACTTATTTGCTTGCATATCAACTGTTTCAATTTTATTTCATGTCGAATTAACTTATTTGCTTGCATATCAACCGTTTCAATATTATTTTATGTCGAATTCACTGATTTGCTTGCATATCAACCGTTTCAATATTATTTCATGTCGAATTAACTTATTTGCTTGCATATCAACAGTTTCAATATTATTTCATGTCGAATTCACTCATTTACTTGCATATTAACCGTTTCAATATTATTTCATGTCGAATTCACTCATTTGCTTGCATATCAACCGTTTCAATATTATTTTATGTCGAATTCACTCATTTGCTTGCATATCAACAGTTTCAATATTATTTTATGTCGAATTAACTTATTTGCTTGCATATCAACCGTTTCAATATAATTTCATGTCGAATTCACTCATTTACTTGCATATCAACCGTTTCAATATTATTTTATGTCGAATTCACTCATTTGCTTGCATATCAACCGTTTCAATATTATTTTATGTCGAATTCACTCATTTGCTTGCATATCAACCGTTTCAATATAATTTCATGTCGAATTCACTCATTTACTTGCATATCAACCGTTTCAATATAATTTCATGTCGAATTCACTCATTTGCTTGCATATCAACCGTTTCAATATTATTTCATGTCGAATTCACTCATTTGCTTGCATATCAACCGTTTCAATATTATTTCATGTCGAATTCACTCATTTGCTTGCATATCAACCGTTTCAATATTATTTTATGTCGAATTCACTCATTTGCTTGCATATCAACCGTTTCAATATTATTTCATGTCGAATTAACTTATTTGCTTGCATATCAACCGTTTCAATATAATTTCATGTCGAATTCACTCATTTACTTGCATATCAACCGTTTCAATATTATTTCATGTCGAATTCACTCATTTGCTTGCATATCAACCGTTTCAATATTATTTCATGTCGAATTCACTCATTTACTTGCATATCAACCGTTTCAATATTATTTTATGTCGAATTCACTCATTTGCTTGCATATCAACCGTTTCAATATTATTTTATGTCGAATTCACTCATTTGCTTGCATATCAACCGTTTCAATATAATTTCATGTCGAATTCACTCATTTACTTGCATATCAACCGTTTCAATATAATTTCATGTCGAATTCACTCATTTGCTTGCATATCAACCGTTTCAATATTATTTCATGTCGAATTCACTCATTTGCTTGCATATCAACCGTTTCAATATTATTTCATGTCGAATTCACTCATTTGCTTGCATATCAACCGTTTCAATATTATTTTATGTCGAATTCACTCATTTGCTTGCATATCAACCGTTTCAATATTATTTCATGTCGAATTAACTTATTTGCTTGCATATCAACCGTTTCAATATAATTTCATGTCGAATTCACTCATTTACTTGCATATCAACCGTTTCAATATTATTTCATGTCGAATTCACTCATTTGCTTGCATATCAACCGTTTCAATATTATTTTATGTCGAATTCACTCATTTGCTTGCATATAAACCGTTTCAATATTATTTCATGTCGAATTCACTCATTTACTTGCATATCAACCGTTTCAATATTATTTCATGTCGAATTCACTCATTTACTTGCATATCAACCGTTTCAATATTATTTCATGTCGAATTCACTCATTTACTTGCATATCAACCGTTTCAATATTATTTTATGTCGAATTCACTGATTTGCTTGCATATCAACCGTTTCAATATTATTTTATGTCGAATTCACTCATTTATATGCATATCAACCGTTTCAATATTATTTTATGTCGAAACCACTCATTTACTTGCATATCAACCGTTTCAATATTATTTCATGATGAATTCACTCATTTACTTGCATATCAACCGTTTCAATATATTTTATGTCGAATCCACTCATTTACTTGCATATCAACCGTTTCAATATTATTTTATGTCGAATTCACTCATTTACTTGCATATCAACCGTTTCAATATTATTTTATGTCGAATTCACTGATTTGCTTGCATATCAACCGTTTCAATATTATTTTATGTCGAATTCACTCATTTACTTGCATATCAACCGTTTCAATATTATTTTATGTCGAATTCACTCATTTACTTGCACATTAACCGTTTCAATATTATTTCATGTCGAATTCACTCATTTACTTGCATATCAACCGTTTCAATATTATTTTATGTCGAATTCACTGATTTGCTTGCATATCAACCGTTTCAATATTATTTTATGTAGAATTCACTCATTTACTTGCATATCCACTGTTTCAATATTATTTGATGTCGAATTCACTCATTTACTTGCATATCAACCGTTTCAATATTATTTCATGTCGAATCACTCATTTGCTTGCATATCAACCGTTTCAATATTATTTTATGTCGAATTCACTCATTTGCTTGGATATCAACCGTTTCAATATTATTTCATGTCGAATTTACTCATTTACTTCGGTAAAAGTTTTAATTGGTAAACATCTTAAAACCTCTAAAAACTTTGTTTTTAATGTTTTCTTTAACTGCGAGTGTCCTAAAATATCTCGGTATTATTTGGAATTATCAGTCTGTCTGTGTCTGAAACTATCTTTTGCTTGTTTCGGATTTTATGTCTTTGTCCGAAACTATCTCGACACCATATAATAGTTTCCAATTGTATGTCTGCATCGAAAAATATATTTACAGCATTTGGAGTTTTAAGATCATCTGAATGTGTTCAAAACAATCCTGAAATTATTTGGAAGTTTCGGATTATCTGTTTGTATCCGAAACTATCTCGATATCATTTGCATGTTTCGGACATCGCGACATAATTTCGAAGTTTTAGATAACTGCTTGAATCATAAACTATGTGTAAATATTTTAGAAGTTTCAGATAGTTTGTGTGTGTCCGAAACTATCTCTATAGTATTCGGCAGTTTCAGCTCGTATGTGTGCGTCCGAAACTATCTCTATAGTATTCGACAGTTTCAGGTAGTATGTGTGCGTCCGAAACTATCTCTATAGTATTCAATAGTTTCAGATCGTATGTGTGCGTCCGAAACTATCAATATAGTATTCGACAGTTTCAGGTAGTATGTGTGTGTCCGAAACTGTCTCTATAGTATTCAATAGTTTCAGATCGTATGTGTGCGTCCGCAACTGTCTCTATAGTATTCGATAGTTTCAGATCGTATGTGTGCGTCCGCAACTGTCTCTATAGTATTCGGCAGTTTCAGGTAGTATGTGTGTGTCCGCAACTGTCTCTATAGTATTCGATAGTTTCAGATCGTATGTGTGCGTCCGCAACTGTCTCTATAGTATTCGGCAGTTTCAGGTAGTATGTGTGTGTCCGAAACTGTCTATAGTATTCGACAGTTTCAGATAGTATGTGTGTGTCCGAAACTATCTCTATAGTATTCGGCAGTTTCAGGTAGTATGTGTGCGTTCGCAACTGTCTCTATAGTATTCGACAGTTTCAGGTAGTATGTGTGTGTCCGCAACTATCTCTATAGTATTCGGCAGTTTCAGGTAGTATGTGTGCGTTCGCAACTGTCTCTATAGTATTCGACAGTTTCAGGTAGTATGTGTGCGTTCGCAACTGTCTCTATAGTATTCGACAGTTTCAGGTAGTATGTGTGTGTCCGCAACTGTCTCTATAGTATTCGATAGTTTCAGATAGTATGTGTGTGTCCGAAACTATTTCTATAGTATTCGACAGTTTCAGGTAGTATGTGTGTGTCCGCAACTATCTCTATAGTATTCGGCAGTTTCAGATAGTATGTGTGTGTCCGAAACTATCTCTATAGTATTCGACAGTTTCAGGTAGTATGTGTGCGTCCGCAACTGTCTCTATAGTATTCGGCAGTTTCAGGTAGTATGTGTGTGTCAGAAACTGTTTCTATAGTATTCGATAGTTTCAGGTAGTATGTGTGCGTCCGCAACTGTCTCTATAGTATTCGGCAGTTTCAGGTAGTATGTGTGTGTCAGAAACTGTTTCTATAGTATTCGATAGTTTCAGATCGTATGTGTGCGTCCGCAACTGTCTCTATAGTATTCGATAGTTTCAGATCGTATGTGTGCGTCCGCAACTGTCTCTATAGTATTCAGCAGTTTCAGGTAGTATGTGTGTGTCCGCAACTGTCTCTATAGTATTCGATAGTTTCAGATCGTATGTGTGCGTCCGCAACTGTCTCTATAGTATTCGGCAGTTTCAGGTAGTATGTGTGTGTCCGAAACTGTCTATAGTATTCGACAGTTTCAGATAGTATGTGTGTGTCCGAAACTATCTCTATAGTATTCGGCAGTTTCAGGTAGTATGTGTGCGTTCGCAACTGTCTCTATAGTATTCGACAGTTTCAGGTAGTATGTGTGTGTCCGCAACTATCTCTATAGTATTCGGCAGTTTCAGATAGTATGTGTGTGTCCGAAACTATCTCTATAGTATTCGACAGTTTCAGGTAGTATGTGTGTGTCCGCAACTATCTCTATAGTATTCGGCAGTTTCAGATAGTATGTGTGTGTCCGAAACTATCTCTATAGTATTCGACAGTTTCAGGTAGTATGTGTGTGTCCGCAACTATCTCTATAGTATTCGACAGTTTCAGGTAGTATGTGTGTGTCCGCAACTATCTCTATAGTATTCGGCAGTTTCAGATCGTATGTGTGCGTCCGAAACTATCAATATAGTATTCGACAGTTTCAGATCGTATGTGTGCGTCCGAAACTATCTCTATAGTATTCGGCAGTTTCAGATCGTATGTGTGTGTCCGAAACTATCAATATAGTATTCGGCAGTTTCAGATAGTATGTGTGTGTCCGAAACTATCAATATAGTATTCAACAGTTTCAGATCGTATGTGTGTGTCCGAAACTATCTCTATAGCATTCGGCAGTTTCAGATCGTATGAGTGTGTCCGAAACTATCCTTACATCATGTGCTTCTTTCATATTCTATGTGGTCGATATTGGCTGTACATCATTTGCAAGTTTCCTACTGTTTCCTTCATCTAAGTTGTTAATATATTCACAACGTTTCGGCCGTTGTACGTTCCAGCATTCTCCGGATGCCTGTTGTTCGTGTAAGTAATCTTCTAGTATTTTCGAAATGAAGCCTTTTATCTTACCCACTGCCGTGGATTGCATTCACCATTTTGAAAATATCAGTTACTATTTTATTAGACAGGAAGAAATGATTAAACTTGTCAAATGCAAAAGAAACTGCAGTAAAACGCTTTAAGCTAAGTACATTAGATTAGGATTTATGATATATATATATACATCTTCATATATATATATATATATATATATATATATATATATACATCTTCATATATATATATACATCTTCATATATATATATATATATATATATATATACATCTTCATATATATATATACATCTTCATATATATATATATATACATTTTCATATAGTCATCCGCATACAGACTGTTTCGCTGTTTCACAGCTCATCAGTGCGGCTAGACCAGTTAGTGCCTCAAGCCGGGATCGAAACGCAACCGTCGAGCTGACAGTCGGCGATGCTAACCCCTACGCCATCATATCTCAATGTAACGAGATGTAAACATTGCAATTGCCTGAGCTCGAATCAGTTTTACCTAATGAGCATTGCCTTAAAGCTAATGGCCGTTGACGATACCCTTACAAAATAAGCTCTACCCGGAGGGAGCTTTTATAGTCATCCACATACAGACTGTTTCGCTGTTTCACAGCTCATCAGTGCGGCTTGATCAGTTAGTGCCTCAAGCCGGGATCGAAACATAGAAATATATATACATCTTCATATATATATATATATATATATATATATATATATATATATATATATATATATATATATATATATATATATATATATAATGGGTAAGAGATAGATAGATAGAGAGAAACAGAGAAAGAGAAGGATAGAGAGGGGAAAAGAGAGAGAGAAAAGAGAGAGAAAAAGAGAGGCATAAGAGAGGGAGAGAAAAGAGAGAGAGAAACAGTGAGAGAGAGAGAGAGAGAAAGAAAGAGAGAGAGAAAGAGAGAAAGATATAGAAAGAAAGAGAGAGAAAAAGAGATAGAGAAAGAGAGAGAGAGAGAAGCAGAAAGAGAGAGAAAGAGAAAGACTTATTTTGTATATAATTTTACATTTTTTGTATTTCTGTGTTTTACTATTTGGCTTTTTTGTCGAGTTAATCCCTAATTCCGTATGTTTATTTTTATATGAAACTTCGTGTAAAGGGAGATAACCCGGGGTGTCTAGCTTCGCTGATCGCTACCTTGTCCAACCCTCTGTTCGTTTCAACCTTCGGAGCGTCAACATCACCTGCTGGGAGTTGAGTAAACTGCAGTACGTTTTTACACCACTTTTGGTTATATATTGTAGATATGTAAGGAATGATGGCCTTGGGTTTAAGAGCCGCAATTATGCTATTGAAGAGACTTGCATCGACAAAAATGTATATTTACTAGCAATGTGATCATACGTGGATGCTTGCTGACGGATTTTCTTCTGAACTCGAAAATAACGAGGACCATTTTGTTTTTTTTATCTACATACGTATACGTTTCATCCTTACAGGAATCGTCAGTGTGGAGAAGAATTATTCACACCGGTCGCCAGGCTCGAACTCCGGAACTCAAATTCAAACGTCATATATATATATATATATATATATATATATATATATATATATATATATATATATATATATGTGTGTGTATATATATATATATATACATATATATATACATATATATATATATATATATATATATATATATATATATATATATATATATATATATGCATATGAAGTTAAAATTGGAAAAGCGGAAGATCTTTGAGCTCAACATTTCGCCCAACTGTTACGTGGGCTTTATCAAGAGCGAACCGAAAATGCTAAAAATGACAATAGAGGTTTTTTGTTCGCTCTTGATAAAGCCCACGTAACAGTTGGGCGAAACGTTTAGCCTAAACATTTTCCGCTTTTCCATTTTTCATACCGTCGGATGTTTTATCCTTTCATCTATTCATATATATATATATATATGTACATATATATATATATATATATATATATATATATATATATATATATATATATATAGTCATCCACATACAGACGGTTTCGCTGTACTACAGCTCTTCAGTGTGGCCAAGTTTAGATAAATAAAATTAGAACATTATTTATATCAGTTCCATAATTCATACACAGCAAATATTTGGCGTACGATCGTTTCTAAAACAATTTGTAAAATCTTATTTTGTAATATACCAAAAAGTCACATCATCAGCGCCCATCATGATATTACATATAGAAGTTAAGCAAGAAAAACATCAAATTTTAGTATTATTTTTAAAAAAACATATATCCAATCAATATGGGAAAAAGAACATCATATCATGCAATTTAACACTAGTCGATTTGTAAGACAATAAGAATGAAAATATATAGAATACAGCAAATTAAAATATTTAAATACAAAAGAAACAAAGTCGAAAACTAAAAATACTAAAATTAATATATATACTAATATTCTAATTCTTCAACTTACATCCTAATAATCGCTTTTTATCTACGGTTGAACTGAACATCATTCTGTTGGATTTACTACATTTTGACCATTTCTAACACAGTCTCCACGAAATCTATTTTCCATCTTTAAATCTTTCGTCAGCGGACACTTTGTTAACAGACATTTTCCCAACTAGACAAACTCCATATTTTGATAACCTTTTTACGCACACACTTTTACTTTCCATTACTTTATATTGTTTCTTTAATTTTTACAAATTTTGAATTTTGGCTATTCCCCTGCCAACTTATCCATCTATGTAATTCCTCTGGTGATAATATTTTAATTTTTGAAAAGTCTGGCTTAAGGAAAGAAAAATTAACATATTTTTATCGAGTACACCTTGCATTGAACAATCGAAGATGAAATAGATTTGTCATTCGCACATCTTTATCTCTCTTCCTTCATTTATCTTTATATACTAATATATATATAATATTTGTCTGTATATATATCTATATATATGGTACGTCAATGAAAATTAATAAGACCTGCAAATGGAAGCAAATCGCAGGTCTTATTAATTTTCATTGACGTACCATATTTTTGCTCTATCCAGTATATTGAGCTTTCCTTATTTCACAATAGGTCCAACTCTCTAAAAGTTTACCTTTTAGTTATAATTTACATATCTCTCTCTCTCTCTCTCTCTATATATATATATATATATATAGAGAGAGAGAGAGAGAGATAGAGAGAGAGAGAGAGAGAGAGAGAGAGGGGGAAGACAGAGAAAGGGAGAGGGGAGAGAGAAAGGGAAGAGATTTAAATGATTATTAAATATTTGGTCAGGATAAAACTTGAAAATAAATTTTATTAAATGTTATTATCAAACAATCAATTATTTTTATAAAACAATATTTATTAACATTGTTGTATTATATTTATTTTATATGACATGATACACAATTGAGATGGCATTTTCTTGAAATAATTGTGCCAATTAGACAAATAGGTATATAGATAGATTGATAGATATACATGTAGTTAGGTATACAGATCGATATATAGATATAATTGTGTACATAGATATAAATATGTATTTTGTATTTATTGGATATTCTGTGCAAATCGAATTTGTCGATAGATCTGATAAAATTCGATTAGCAAACGGACAATTACGCACTTGAAGAGTTGGGCCTTCCAATGGCGCCCGTGCGCATGCGTCCCAGTTGCTAAAGATGAATAACGCAAAACGGACATTGATATTTTGCCCAATAGCCTTTCTGTAAGGAGGAAGAAGAGGATTTTTTTTTTAATAGCTGTAAGAAGAACGCAATTTTTTTAATGGCTGACATATCAACTAGGACTCGCAAAAAAAGAGATAATTCTTAAAACCGTATGTACGTGTTAGTTATTCGCAAAACCGGTTAAAACCGGTTTAGGGCAAATTAAAGCAGTCGCCCCCCCCACACACACTTGTACCTGTTCTAATAGTCATCTGTTGACTCTCTTTCTTTCTCTCCCCCTCTCTATCTACCTATGTCTGTATCTGTCTCTTTGCTTCTCTTTCTTTCTCTCCCCCTCTCTATCTACCTATGTCTGTATCTATCTCTTTGCTTCTCTTTCTTTCTCTCCCCTCTCTATCTGCCTATGTCTGTATCTGTCTCTTTGCTTCTTTTTCTTTCTCTCCCCCTCTCTATCTACCTATGTCTGTATCTGTCTCTCTCCCTCTCTTTCTTTCTCCCCCCTCTCTATCTACCTATGTCTGTATCTGTCTCTCTCCCTCTCTTTCTTTCTCTCCCCCTCTCTATCTACCTATGTCTGTATCTTTCTCTTTGCTTCTCTTTCTTTCTCTCCCCCTCTCTATCTACCTATGTCTGTATCTGTCTCTTTGCTTCTCTTTCTTTCTCTCCCCCTCTCTATCTACTATGTCTGTATCTGTCTCTCTCCCTCTCTTTCTTTCTCCCCCCTCTCTATCTACCTATGTCTGTATCTGTCTCTTAGCTTCTCTTTCTTTCTCTCCCCCTCTCTATCTACCTATGTCTGTATCTGTCTCTTTGCTTCTCTTTCTTTCTCTCCCCCTCTCTATCTGCCTATGTCTGTATCTGTCTCTTTGCTTCTTTTTCTTTCTCTCCCCCTCTCTATCTACCTATGTCTGTCTCTGTCTCTCTCCCTCTCTTTCTTTCTCCCCCCTCTCTATCTACCTATGTCTGTATCTGTCTCTCTCCCTCTCTTTCTTTCTCTCCCCCTCTCTATCTACCTATGTCTGTATCTTTCTCTTTGCTTCTCTTTCTTTCTCTCCCCCTCTCTATCTACCTATGTCTGTATCTGTCTCTTTGCTTCTCTTTCTTTCTCTCCCCCTCTCTATCTACCTATGTCTGTATCTGTCTCTCTCCCTCTCTTTCTTTCTCCCCCCTCTCTATCTACCTATGTCTGTATCTGTCTCTTAGCTTCTCTTTCTTTCTCTCCCCCTCTCTATCTACCTATGTCTGTATCTGTCTCTTTGCTTCTCTTTCTTTCTCTCCCCCTCTCTATCTACCTATGTCTGTATCTGTCTCTTTGCTTCTCTTTCTTTCTCTCCCCCTCTCTATCGACCTATGTCTTTATCTGTCTCTTTGCTTCTCTTTCTTTCTCTCCCCCATCTCTATCTACCTATGTCTGTATCTGTCTCTTTGCTTCTCTTTCTTTCTCTCCCCCTCTCTATCTACCTATGTCTGTATCTTTCTCTTTGCTTCTCTTTCTTTCTCTCCCCTTCTCTATCTACTTATGTCTGTATCTGTCTCTTTGCTTCTCTTTCTTTCTCTCCCCCTCTCTATCTACCTATGTCTGTATCTTTCTCTTTGCTTCTCTTTCTCTCACATTATTGTTTTATAAATAATTGGACTTGTTTTGGTTTGTCTTCACAATGGCAGCCATGATTGTTTATTTATTGTTGGTTTTAAATTGTATTTCTTGTCCTTGAATAAAATGTTATCTACCCTGTTAGTTATTCTCAAAACCGGTTAAAACCGGTTCAGTGCAGATTCAGAGCAGTCGCTTCCCCCCACACACACTTTTTTCTTCGTTTTTCTTTTTTTCATGAATTTCTTTTCAATGGAAATCGCTCCAGACAAGGTATAAAGCCACTTGATGTAAGGAGCTAAAAAGAATACTACTACAAGGTCAAAAACAAGCCAACGATAAGCGTTAGATGGATAGATTCCGACCCAGGAAACAGCAATACTTTCCCCTTTGTCAGAAATATCGCTCATGGAATGTAAGAACGAAAGGACAACATAAGGGAAGCGAGAAGTACGGAGCTGCCGAAAGTAAACCAAAAGTTCACTTTCTATTCTGCTTTCTTCTTTCTTCTTACACAACCATTAGCTGGAGTTTCTTAGAGAGGCTATCTTCAGTGCGCATAAAACGTTAAAGAAAAAACTGAAGTGTATCAGCATTCATATTTTTTATATTTTTGTTTCTCTAAATATTATTTCTACATAATATTTTGTTTTTCGTATATTCTTCCGATCATATAATTCAATGTGGGAGTTTACATCCGAAAATACGAATCGTGGTATCTTCGTCCCATGTGCGTTATTCGTCCAGCGTGATTGTTTTTTTTTTAATCGTTAGCCATCGATAAAGAGTTCAAATAAATTATAGATGATTTAACTAATCGTTTATGTCTTGCAGTTTTTTTTTCTTTTCAATTGTATATAAAATAAAAAAACACTTTTTGAATGAATTTGTGAACATTTTATATTTCTTAATTTTTTAGATGACGATTGATAATTTGCATAATTTTGGTTATTCGGACAACATTTCATCTGAAGGTTGAAGGTTCAATCCTCTGTGCGGGAGATACGAAGAATTGCGAATTACTGAAGACTTCTCCCAGGCATGACTGACGGAACAAGACCACGCTACCCCCGTGGTAGGTTCGTTCGAAATCCCATCCAGATTCCCTAGTTCGACAGAAATATTCCCGAGTTCGAAAATGTACCCCTGAAGATGGTCGGATGTTACAGCGGCCGAAACGTTGTGATGATAACACTCAAGATGAGAAATGTAATTCGAATAACCAAAATTATGCAAATTGTGAACATTTGTTACCGAGGTTTAAATATTTTATTACTGCTCTAATTCTATACAATTTAGCTATAACGAAAGCCTTACATACAAGTTTATTAACTCATCAAGTGTTCAAGCAAGTAATACAAATACAAATTGACCTTTAAACCATGGCTTTTCAAAGATAACGCTCGTATCGTCAGAAGGGCTGACCAATAAGACTTGAATATAAATTATTGAAGGTAAATATCTTGAAAATCCAAAATAAAAAATAAATTTGACAAACATTATAAGGAAAAATGTCTCAACATAATAATTATTATTATATTATCCATTTATATATTTACTTATATATATATATATATATATATATATATATATATATATATATATATATTTACGTATATATATATACACACACACACATATATATATATATATATATATATATATATATATATATATATATATATATATATATATATATATATATAAAGGAGTAACGGTACCAACATTTGTCAAATGTTTTTTTCAACATTTATTTATTATTTTGTTATTTTATCATTTTATAATTTTATATAACGCATTTCAAGCGGTGGTCCGCTTTCATCAGATATGTAAATCCATTTGAAGAAATGTCTTTCGATTTGAAAGATATATATATATATATATATATATATATATATATATATATATATATATATATATATATATATATA
>OY744546.1:1505000-1550000 GCA_963556195.1 Sepiola atlantica
TATATTCCACAACGGTAAGATGTGATATAAGGCCGGAAAAGTGGAATTTGAAAAGCCAGCGCCCGAGAAGATGAGCACACTGGCCTACAAAAAATGCCTGGACAGCCCGTCGGTATTCCCCGGTAGGAGCGCCTCAGGCAGTAAGCAATAAACTTACTACTCCCCAAAGAGGTGAGGCAAAGCCTGGGAGGGTGGACCTCCTAGAACTGTACAGGGCAACCTCTCAGACCGGCGGAATCAAGACCCGAAGGCCAAGACGATACCGGTCTATGGGGTGTAGTATCCATCGAAACACATACTACACTGTGATCCCAGCCAAAAGGCCAAGAAGTTCGATGAAAAAAAGAAAATTGTAGCTATATATATATATATATATATATATATATATATATATATATATATATATGTGTGTGTGTGTGTGTGTGTGTGTGGGTGTGTACGTGTGTGTATTTAATTAATAACTTCTTGATTAAAAAAATATATATGCAAACATTAATTTATATATTAATTTGCTGCGGATATTAATATTTACTGCGTTATAAGCAATATTACCATTCTGCACGAAACTCCCACCATTTGATAAAGAGGTTTACCTCGAAATATATTATGGAACACGGTCACACACATTACATCACAGTGTTCAAGTCTTGCCTAATCAAGTAAGATTTGCTATATAGAAAGAAAAAAAATGTTTTTAATCCATAAAAGCAATCACTTGTTTTTGTCTTACTTCTCAACGCCATGATAGCCTTCTAATACTCCTCTCTCTCTCTCTCTCTCTCTCTCTCTCTCTCTCTCTCTCTCTCTCTCTCTCTCTCTCTCTCTCTACATATATATATATATATATATATATATATATATATATATATAAGAAAGGAAGCATGAGAGTAATCCGACGTAATGAGAAAAGAAAAATGGACAAAAAAACAAGAGATATTTTTTTTATATATTCATCAACGTTTCGTCGTTATTGTAAGACTTCCTCAGGATGATAATTTGAAGAAAAATGTCATGCAAGTACATCGAAATGTTGGGTTGATATGATGGGTTGATAAGGAAACGTAGTAGCCGTGGCTACTATGAGCGCTAGAGGAGAGTCCAGGCTGCGAGAAGTCAGTAGTGGATATATATATATATATATATATATATATATATATATATATATATATATATATATATATATGTGTGTGTGTGTGTGTGTGTGTGTGTGTGTGGTTGTGCTATTTGGTCTGGGTGGAATTCGTCATCGTGCTTCGTCTGTTCAATTCTTAGTGCATTATAGTCGATGATTTGTTTTCTTTCTGTCCTGGTTCTTTCACAATGCTGTTGTTTCTGGTGTTGCTTTCAGATGAAATAATAACGATATTGTGTCAAACATTGGGGGTGTATTTTGATTAGTACTGCGGGAAAGCCATGAATTTAATAGCTGTTCTGTTTTTCGATTTCCGAAACAGTTACACAATAAACAGCTGATAATCCCCTTTTCTATTTTACGTTTTAGGGTTCGGTGCCCCACTTATGTGTCCTCTTTGGTATTTTGTGAATTTAATAGCTGTTCTGTTTTTCGATTTCCGAAACTCTATTACGTGTCTCTGGTGACTTTATGTTTATGACGCAATATCCCGACACGTAATCATAACTCTAGTCGATTAACCTCAAATGGAATCTTTTCGTTTACTCTAGTCTTATGTGTAAAAATATATAGTTTAACATTAGTTTACACAGACGCCTCGACTATTGTTACGGGCAGAGACTCTTATGTAGACGCCTCGACTATTGTTACAGACAGAGACTCTTATGTAGACGCCTCGACTATTGTTACGGACAGAGACTCTTATGTAGACGCCTCGACTATTGTTACGGACAGAGACTTATGTAGACGCCTCGACTATTGTTACAGACAGAGACTCTTATGTAGACGCCTCGACTATTGTTACGGACAGAGACTCTTATGTAGACGCCTCGTCTATTGTTACGGACAGAGACTCTTATGTAGACGCCTCGACTATTGTTACGGACAGAGACTCTTATGTAGACGCCTCGACTATTGTTACAGACAGAGACTCTTATGTAGACGCCTCGACAATTGTTACAGACAGAGGCTCTTATGTAGACGCCTCGACTATTGTTACTGACAGAGACTCTTATGTAGACGCCTCGACAATTGTTACAGACAGAGGCTCTTATGTAGACGCCTCGACTATTGTTACGGACAGAGACTCTTATGTAGACGCCTCGACTATTGTTACGGACAGAGACTCTTATGTAGACGCCTCGACTATTGTTACGGACAGAGACTCTTATGTAGACGCCTCGACAATTGTTACAGACAGAGGCTCTTATGTAGATGCCTCGACTATTGTTACGGACAGAGACTCTTATGTAGACGCCTCGACTATTGTTACGGACAGAGACTCTTCTGTAGACGCCTCGACTATTGTTACGGACAGAGACTCTTATGTGAATGCTTGTACGCTTCTAAAAAGTAAACAAAAACAGCTGAACAAAAATTTTAAAAACACGAATGATCGGAAGCCGACTTTGTAGCCAGAATGAATGGAACTTCTGAAGTCGTTTGTTCCTGCAACGAGCGATATTCGAAAAGACAACAAAAGAAAAAAACATTCTCTCACACAACACTAACTCCATAAAATCCAATTAGGGATTTTCTAAATGGATCAGAAGTCAAATCAAAACGCAAAAATAAAGGTTCACCAGAAGAAAAAATCAAATATATATATATGTATATATATATATATATATATATATATATATATATATATATATATATATATATTGTTTAGGCTCTCAGACTTGAATAAGATTAAATTTGTATCGCAATATTTCTTTACATCCTTTCCATTTCCCTAATGCTTTTCATGACTTGTAGTAGACACATTACACTTTATATATATATATATATATATATATATATATATATATATAATTTAATGTATCCACATAAAATGTTATAAGGAAATATAATCTTTTATGTTTCAATTTTCAGTACTTACTTAAACATTGCTCAACGCGTAAGTACAGCTAGGTAGTAAGTTATGAAAATATATTTATGGCAAATAAGCTACACAGAGGCTTCCGCGTGTCATCCTCGTAAGGAATCGTCAAGCTAAAATGTATATATATATATATATATATATATAGAGAGAGAGAGAGAGAGAGAGAAAAGAGGGTAGTGCGGTATTAGTTCAGTTCCAACGAGAGAAAAGTATATATATTTTATATAACGCGTTTCAAGCGGTGTTCCGCTCCGCTTGAAACGCGTTATATTTTATATGATAAAATGATACAATGTCAAAATAATAAATAAATGTTGAAAAAACTTTTCACAATTGTTGGTAGCCTTACTCTTTTACATATATATATATATATATATATATATATATATATATATATATATATATATATATATATATATATATATATATATATATAATCTTCAGGCTAAAATACATGGAGTTAGTTTTGCCGAGTGTTTTTTATATACACGACTAGCTTGTTAACCAATTAGATTATTTGTTGTTCTCTTAGCCAATCGTTGGGCTCCTTACGAACGATGGTCCGGTTAGGTGTACTTCCTATTTCTTTGATGTTTTTTTAAATTATTTGTTTATTTATTTATTTATGTATTTATCGTTAGCCTAAGGTAAATTTATTTCTGTGTAAGCAGCTGTTTGCTATCTCACTCCTACAGTTTAAATCTATTAAACTGTAGCAGTGAGAAATAAATTTACCTGAGGCTACCAAAAATAAATAAATAAAAAAATAAGTAAAAAAAAATAAATAAAAACTCAACAATTTAAAAATTAAAACCTAAAATAGAAATACAAGGAACCACGTGTTAAAATAAATTCTCCCATGATATTGACACAACAAAGGAAACAGGATATAGGCAAGAAAACAGAAAAATAGAACAGGATATAGGAAGTAACACCAACAAGACTTTTGTTCGCGGGAAGCCCAACGATTGGCTGAGAGAACAACAAAGAATCTGATTGGTTAACGAGCTATCCGTGTATATAAAAACACCCGGCAAAAATAACTCCATGCATTTTTAGCCTGAAGATTCCCCCCGGGGATGAAACGCGGGAGCCTCTGTGTAGCTTAATTGCCATAAATATATTTTCATAGCTTACTATATATATATATATATATATATATATATATATATATATATATATATATATATATATATATATATATATATAAACTCCAGGTGTATGAAATGCATGGGACAGACGCCCCTTATTGACAGTCATCCCAACAAAGAGATGGTACTAGATGACCACAACCTGGAGGTGGTATACTTTTTCTGCTATCTAGAATATATGCCGAGTGCAGGTGGTTGATATGAACTCGGTACAGCCACAAGAGTGAGAGAAGCTTGGGCAAAATTTCATGAAATGTTGCCCCTGAATACATCAAGTACTGTCGCTTTAGGTTGAATATCAGCTGTGTAAGGAGCGTCATGATATATATAGTAGTTAATGCTGGGCCATCGTTCATCCCTCTCGCGACTGTCCGCAGCGCAGTAACAAATCAGATTGATCTGCAATGAGAAATGTGATCAAACCCAACACATCATGTCAGAGAATTTGCTGGGAGCACTACACTTGTCTGGAGATGAATCGATTGCGCTTATATGAACATGTGGATATAGATATATTCTTTTTGCATTGCTATATAAACTCCCATTTTTTTTATTTCATTTTATCTTTCTAGGTCGATGGTATAGTACTGAACACAGGGCGAGATGTCACCTTCGATTTGGTCGATTCAAAATCAAACAGCATCACAATTCTGACGGGCCCGGTGTCCTATCGTTATCGCGTCTCACAACTGAAAATACATTTCGGTACGCTCGACTCAAGCGGATCGGAGCACACCATTAGTGGTCAGTACTTCACAGCAGAGGTAAGTAATTGTACTCTGTTTCACTAAAACAGAACGTGCGTTGCAGAATAAGAGACTAGGTCTCTCAGTCGAGAATAGACATGAGTATACGTTCTCACACACATACACACACACACATATATATATATTTACATATATATACACATATATATACATATATAGATATATATATACATATATATATACATATATATACATATATATACATATATATACACATATATATACATATATAGATATATATATACATATATAGATATATATATACATATATAGATATATATATACATATATATATACATATATATATACATATATATATATACATATATATATATACATATATATATACATACATATATATACATATATATACATATATATACATATACATACATATATATATACATATATATACGTATATACATACATATATCCATATATATACATATATATATACATATATATATACACATACATATACATACAGATATATACATATATATACATACATGTATATACAAATATATATACATATATATATACATATATACATATATCATATATATATATACATACATATATACATATATCATATATATATACATATATATATACATACATATATATATGTATTCATATATATACATATATATATACATATATGTACATATATATATATATTCATATATATTTACATATACATATATATACATATATATATATACATATATATATATATATATTCATATATATTTACATATACATAAATATACATATATGGCCCTATGGGAATGGACGTATCTGCTGGAGATCGGGTTTGACTTGCGCGAATTAACGCGGGGCAGTCGAGTGCAGAACAGGGCTTGTTCTCACAGTCGGAGCTGGCAGACGTGACAAGGTTACGTGTGACGAGACCTCCGATCAAGGGTCAGTCTACACCTGCGAGAGGCTATGTGACTTCGCGGGCCCTGCGTGGAAACAAAGGGATCTGTGACGTCACTTGTTCTCGTGAGTAGCGAGTTTTTAGTCAGTCTGTTTCGGAAAGCGAACTGAGAGGACGTGCGATTCACAATGTAAAGATACGGAATATTTCCCTCCAGGGAAGACAAGCGCGAGTATCCTTTCCCACCCCTCTCTACGAATGGTTAAGAAAACATTAATAACTACGATAAAGTAGGATTTGCTCTCTTAGTCTCTCTCGGCGTGGTGAATTTACCCCAGATGAAATAACAACGCTTGAATAAATGAATTGAATTCAACAGAAGAGTTTGTCTTCGGAGTGCAGAACATGACTTTTATTGCAGACAACAGACGACGGCAGAGAAGAAAGAATTCATCCACTAGACGACCACTCACTAGACACGACAACACGGCCAACCCTCTACGAGTATACGAAACGCGTACTGCCGCGGTCCAGGCAGGAGCAGTATGCAACACATATATTCATATATATATATATATATATATATAGAGAGAGAGAGAGAGAGAGAGAGAGAGATTTATATATACATGTATATATACATATATATATACATATATATACATATATATATATATACATATATACATATATATACATATATATATATACACATATATATTCATCCTCGTAGGGAATAGTAGCCTTATTTAAAGGCAGTTGTCTTAAAGAGTTCGACTTTTGAAAGGAACATTATATTTAAGCTTAATTATTGAAAAATATTTTTCAATATATAGTAGTCCCGTTAAAGAGGCCATGAGGTCGAAATAAATTATAGCGCTGACAACTACAATGTGTATGTGAATTTTTCCTTTCTATACTTTATATAGGGTGTCCTTCAAAAATGTATGCACCCTATGAACTGTTATAACTCGTTCAATTTACTGATTTAACTTACAAACAAGATTGATAGAAGATTAAGATTACACATTTAAAAATACTGACAGTAAAATTAACAAAAACGTAGAAAATTAACTTTTAATAAACGTAATTTAAGAATCTTCATGAAATGAATCCTACCTCTAACCCTAACTCTAACCTGTTCTGCTAAAATATTCTTTTCATACCATGATACATTGGATCTACAAACGTCTTGCAACATTTCCTCTACGATGTTCCAAAATTAACCCTAACCCTAACCCTAACCCTAACCCTAACTCTAACCCTAACCCTAACCCTAACTCTAACTCTAACCCTAACCCTAACCCTAACCCTAACTCTAAACCTAACCCTAACCCTAACCCTAACCCTAAATCGAGTTCGAGTTACGTTCAAGGTGAACATTCTGAAATTACCTTAAGTAGCCATTACATTATTATTAAATTAATAAATTAATATCAAAAGATAATGTTAAATGTTTTTGTTTATTTTCGACGTTTTTATTATTTTTATTGTCACTATTTTTGAATGTGTGATCTTACTTTTCCATCAATCTGGTTTGCAAGTTAAAATCAGTAAATTAAACTAGTTATAGGGTGCAGACATTTTGGAGGGACAAACTTTTATGAGGAAACTTTATATATATATATATATATATATATATATATATATATATATATATATATATATATATATATATATATAGGCCCTCCGTTCAGTCTAGAGAGACTATGGATACCCCTATAAGGGGCTAGCTGCGCGTGTAATTATGAAGCAAGGGTTGCGCAATCCCTAACAACACCTCTCCTGAGTCGGCACTGCTTGATTCCAATGGCAAGCAGTTCAAGACGACTAGAAACAATGCCGAGATAAACAGAGAGCACATACAGCACCTGGTAGTCCCAAATGGTCACCCATTTAATACTGGCCAGGCTCGACGTCGCTTAACTTCGGTGATCTAACGGGAACCGATGTGTCAACGTGATTTGTACCGTATATATGTATGTATATATATATATATATATACAGACAGACAGACAGACAGACAGAGAGAGGGAGAGAGACAGAGACACGGACAGACATAGAGACAGACATAGAGACAGACAGACAGATCGACATACAGACAGAGAAAGATGAAAGGATAAAATTCGACGGTATGCATTAAAAAGAAGATAGCGGGAGACCTAAGAACTAAACATTTCGCCCAACTGTTTCGTAGGCTTTTTCAAGGGCGAAAAATTCTATAAGTGGCAAAGAGTGTTTTTCCACTTGCTCTTGAAAAAGCCCACGCAACAGTTGGACGAAACGTTGAGTTCTTAGGCTTTCCGCTGTTTCCATTTTTAATTCATTCATATATATATATATATATATATATATATATAGTAAGATAGTAATCCAAAGAATTTCAACCGGGTTTATAAAAAGTGCTCAATATCTAATAGAGTTTTTATATATGATTCACAGATGTTGTACATGTCTGTGTAAATAAAAATAATCATATATATATACATATATATATATATATATATATATATATATATATGCGTGTGTCTGCACTCAGCGATATATATATATATATATATATATATATATATATATTTATATATATATATATATATATATATATATATGAGCGTATAATTATGCGTATAAATATACCTGTTTGTATTTTAAAGACATACATGCATATATGTGTGCTTATACATATATTCATGGAAAATATCCTTACCACTCTCTCTTATTTATATATATATATATATATATATATATATATATATATATATATATATATATATATATATATATATATATATATATATGCCCCTGTGTGTATGAGTGGCTATCTACAGCCGGGCACATCCGCTCTGAATGGACACTGACTGGTTTGGCCGTAACAAATGCACCTCTGCGCTCGCGCCTGCGTGCGTGCATGTCCACCGTATTCCATCATTTTGGCCGAATGCGATTCTCCTTTTTATCTGACCAAATAAATAAAGTGCTTTTCCCGTCTTGAGCGGTGCCCGCCCTTTTTGTCCGCGTTTGAAAGGGAAGGTGCGTCGCTTTTGAGTTTTTGTGTCGAAAAAGACTTTTCAAAAGGTTTACCTATACTCAGTATCCATAACTTTGAACTGTCTACACACTTTCTTCTTCGATTGTTTCTTTCTTTTTCTGTGTAGGCTTTTTCTCCTTCTTCTTTTTCTTCAACTTCTTTTTCGTCTTCTCTGGCTTATTCGCCTTCTTTTTCCTCAACTTCCTTTTCGTCTTCTCTGGCTTCTTCGCCTTCTTCTTTTTCCTCAACTTCTTTTTCGTCTTCTTTGACTTCTTCGCCTTCTTCTTTTTCCTGAACTTCTTTTTCGTCTTCTTAGGCTTCTTCGCCTTCTGCCTTTTCCTCAACTTCTTTTTCGTCTCTCTAGCTTCTTCGCCTTCATCTTCTTTCTCAACTTCTTTTTCGTCTTCTTTGGCTTCTTCGCCTTCTTCTTTTTCATCTTTTTTTCTTTTTTTTCTGGCTTCTTCGTCTTCTTCTTTTTCCTCAACTTCTTTTTCGTCTTCTCTAGCTTCTTCGTCTTTTTTCCTTTTCTTTTTCGTCTTCTTTGGCTTCTTCGTCTTCTTCTTTTTCATTTTCTTTTTCTTCTTTTCTGGCTACTTCGGCTTCTTCTTTTTCTTCAACTTCTTTTTCGTCTTCTCTGGCTTCTTCGCCTTCGTCTTTTTCTTCAAATTCTTTTTCGTCTTCTCTGCTTCTTCGCCTTTTTTCCTCTTCTTTTTCTTCTTCTCTGGCTTCTCAGCTTTCTTCTTTTTCCTCTACTTCTTTATCTTCTTCTTATAGACATTCTTTTCCTGCTCTTTCTCTTCCTCTTCATCATCCTCCGGATGCTTCGTCCTCTTCTTCTTTTTCGTCTCATTATTCTATTTCTTCTTCATCTTCTTTGTCTTTTCCTCCTTTTAATTCTTCACCTTCATCTTCTTCGTCTTCGTCTTTGTCGTATTATTATTATTATAATTATTATTATTATTATTATTATTATTATTATTATTATTATTATTATTATTATTATTATTATTATAATTATTATTATTATTATTATTATTATTATTATTATTATTATAATTATTATTATTATTATTATTATTATTATTATTATTATTATTATTATTATTATTATTATTATTATTATTATTATTATTATTATTATTATAATTATTATTATTATTATTATTATTATTATTATTATTATTATTATAATTATTATTATTATTATTATTATTATTATTATTATTATTATTATTATTATTATTATTATTATTATTATTATTATTATAATTATTATTATTATTATTATTATTATTATTATTATTATTATTATTATTATTATTATATACTCACTAGGAATTCTAACACGAGTCATCGTTAGTGATTGCTCACTGATAATAACCGGTGGTGTTCCCTGAAGTCTGAGTGATAACAAGTCTCCCCAGATTTTTAGTACTCTTCAGTTCTTTTCGATAACCATTGCAAATGACTTTGTAGTATCGCAACAGCCGCTTACCATTGATTTCTCGCTGTTAACGACCATTCGTCTCCTCTTGGATTTGGGTGGCAATAACCCTCCCTAAGTTCCCAGTACTCCCTGCACTCTTCCAGTGGAGGTCGGATTAGTGCTCTCCTTCCTCGGTCTTCCCATCCTCCTTGACCCTTCACGACTATTTTGTGTGGTGTCAGCCGAGGATGGTTCCTTCACTTTTGGGAGGGAGGGAGGTGGGAAGTTTATGAAATTTCTTGCGTTTTCTTTTCCTTTCTTTCATGTGGTCGTGTTCTTTCTGTGTTTGAGTTTTCTTTCTATTGTAATTGCCATGTGACTAGTTACACTTCGTAGCTTATGCGAGTTGGTTACCGCATTCGAGGATTTTCCTTAAGATTGCAGCTGTTTTCATCATTGCTGTATTTTGTATGGTCTCAGTGATCCCTTTGATTCCAATTTCTCACAGTCTTTTTTTCAGTTTTTGGGGGATTGTTCCTAGTGCTCTTACGATTATTACTGTTATATTGAATTTCTTCATGCCCCATATCCACTTTAGTTCTTTGGTAAGTTTCCTGCATTTGCTTCGTTTCTCCGTCTCCTTGATCTTAACTCTGTGTCTGCTGGAACGGAAAAATCTACGATTTGGCCAGATTTTCCCTCCTTGTTGACTATTACGTCATCCAGTCTCCTTGCTTGTATGAGTATCTATTTATATATATAGTTTATCTATTTCTATTATCACCATCATCATTTCATAGTCTAAACTTGTGGATGTTTTTAGTTGGGGTTTTCTTCTTTTTTTTTTTTTTTTGAACATCAAGTCAATTTCCTTGACCTTAAATATTCAAGCTGTACCTTAACACTTTCGCTGTTCCTAACAGGTACGCCTTTTTGAAGAATTGGAAAAGAAATTGTCTCGTCAATCTGTTTAAGCCATTTATGGTGGCTTTTCGTTATGGTTCCAAGCGCTCCACTTACAACGGGAATCACCTTTATTTCTTTACATTTCCATATTCTAACTAATTCCCATTTTAGATCTTGATTTTTTTTTTCGTGTTCTTTCTCCTGCACTCTGGTATCGAAGGGGCAGGCTATATCAATGATTAAGCAAGTTCTCTTGTTTTTATTCAGAAAGACTAAGTCGGGTTTAGAATGCTCAAGAACCTTGTCAGTTTGTATGCGCATGTCCCAAAGAAGTTTGACATTGTCGTTCTCCTGTACCACTTCTGGCTTATGCTCATACCACTTTTCATTGTAGTCCAATTCGTAAAGTTTGCATATATTCCAGTGTAGTACCTGAGCGACTCTGTCGTGTTTCCATTTGTTTATGTGCCAGCATTGGGCACTCAATCATCAATTATCATTATTATTATTTATATTATTATTTATATTATTATTATTATTATTTTACTCACTTGGACTTTTCACACAAGTCATTATCAGTGATTGCTCACGGACAATAACCAGTGCCGTTCCCTGGAGTCTGAGTGACAGCAAGTCTCCACAGATTTCCAACACTCTCCACCCTCTTCGATAACCATTGTAAATCACTTCGTGTTATCGCAACAGCCGTTTATCATTGTTTTTCTCTAGAATTTATGTGTCATTAAGCATTCCGAAAGTTCCAGTACTTGCGGCACCCTACCAGTGGAGGTCTGGTTAGTGCTCTTCCTACTCGGTCTTTTTATCCTCCTTTATTCTTCACGGCATAATCACATTAACTCACCAGCATATATATATATATATATATATATATATATATATATATATATATATATATATATATATATATATATATACATAAAATATATATTAAAGATTAAAAACTATAATAGAAATACAAGGAACCAAATATATATATATATAGAAACGGGATATAGGTCAATCTATAGAAAACAGAACAATAGAACAGGTTATAGGAAGTAACACTAACCGGACCTTTGTTCGTGGGAAGCCCAACGATTGACTAAGAGAACAACAAAGAATCTGATTGGTTAACTAGCTAGCCGTGTATATAAAAACACCCGGCAAAAATAACACCATGCATTTTAGCCTTAAGATTCCCCCGGGGATGAAACGCGGGAGCCTCTGTGTAGCTTAATTGCCATAAATATATTTTCATAGCTTACTACCTAGCTCTACTTACGTATGGAACACTGTTGACGTAAATACTGAAAATTGATACATAAAAAAAGTATATCTCCTTATAAAATGTTATGTGGATACATGAAATAGTAATATATATATATATATATATATATATATATATATATATATATATATATATATATATATATATAATGGTAATAATCCAGGTGAAAAATATCCACAGGGTGGTAATCCAGAGAATTTTAACCGGGTTTATAAAAAGTGCTCAATATCAAAATAGAGCTTTATATATGATAATTTTATTTACACAGACATGTACAAAATCTGCGACACTGGGATGTCGATGTTATCGATCAACAGTTACTATAAACTGAGATCTCATCAGGCAGAGTTAGAATCCGATCTTAACCTCAGATCATATTTGGAGAGAATGAAGTGGAGGGATAGAGAAAGAGAAGAAGAAGGAAAGAAATTTAACATTTCAAAATTTCAAAAATTAAGGCCGTTAAAAAATTAAAAATTAAAAATTAAAAAATCTAAAAAACAAAAACAAAAATGATGAGATCTCAGTTTATAGTAACTGTTGATCGATAACATCGACATGCCAGTATCGCAGATTTTGTACATGTCTGTGTAAATAAAATTATCATATATATATATATATATATATATATATATATATATATATATGGATACTCTACCAGACTAGATGAATTCTTGTCCTGGAATCCGGTAAGACCAAAAAGACCACAAGAAAGATATACTATAACATAGTTAACTGGTCAATTGGAGAGAGGAAAATTAATGTTTTTAACTTCTCTACCAACTCAACGTTTGAGAGGTAGAAGAGAATCTTGACTGAACACTCGGAGATTTATGTATGTCGTATAGAGATCAAGTGTTAGCCCCATAAAGGTGTCCCTTGATTTCTGAGGACTTCGACTGAAGTAAAATGAAACAAAAACAAATATATATATATATATATATATATATATATATATATATATATATATATATATATATATAAAGGACGAAACGTATACGTACATAGATAATAAACAATAACAAATATTTATTATTATTATTTGTCGTTCCTCGAAAAAGTAGAGCACTGTAAGTGTAGTATTAACACAGCATGACGTAACTAGCTTTAAATGCATCGTTCCTTCCACTAAAGAAGTAGAACGCTCTAGACGTTAAGCCGCCGTTCTGTTTAAATTATCACCGTTTATTCGCTATTTAAAATTGACCGTGTGGTTAAGGCGTCGGATTTGAGTTAAAAAATACTTGTAATCCGGGGTTTCGAATCGCATGACCGGTAGTGAATAGTCATATGTCTATGCTGATGAATCCTGATTAAAAAAGGACGAAACGTATACGTACATAGATAATAAACAATAACAAATATTTATTATCATATATATATATATATATATATATATATATATATATATATATATATATATATATATACAGGGTGATTGGAAACTAACGCCCTATACTTGTAAGTTATACTTGTAAATTATTGTCTGTCTTTTAAGGCCCAATTCCGTTTACTATACTATTTCAGACCAAGTGAGATCAAGTGTTAGCCCTATGAAGGTGTCCCTTGATTTCTGAGAACTTAAACTGAAGTAAAAAAAAAATTTTATCTACCAATATAGTTTTCATAGCAAGTGTAATTAAGATTACTGATAAAACAAAGAGATGATCCTCAAAGAGGCTTAATAACTGAATAAATGTTTGCTGGAAATAATAAATGATCCCTTTATCTTCAGCGAAGTGAATCGAATCTATCGATCCATGAATTCGCCAATCAATCACTCGAACGTGATTTACCGGAAAAAAATCACAACAAATTGGATGATTTGAATATTTTGATACTTTTCATATTTGGAAGCGAATTTTTCTTTTTCTTTTCTTTTTGTCTTTTGTTTTATTTTATTTTTAACCCGGGGTGTCGGGGTGGATAAGGGGTCAATTCCTTTCTGTTTGCTTGGAAATTTAAAATATGAACCTTTGTTTTACGTTTATTTTTTTTAGTAAATACGTGTTTTAGTTCCCTGTCCTTTTGCCTAGAAACAAAGTGTAGTATCTTAAGATCTTTCTAGACTGAGGCAATTTTTATTTTTGTCTCAATCGAGAGTGCCCCTTTTCAGAGGGGGGCTGGGTTTTCACTATATTAAAAAGCGACTTTGTGTCTAACTCTGCCCCCAGGGACTTTGAAGGGGTGGGTTGTTTTTTTTTGTTTGTTTGTTTTTTCGTAAAAGCAACTTCACACTACTTTAATGGATTGTGCTCCGATGAACTTGCTACTCTGGCGCCCCCTCGACGTAAATAGACTTCATCAAGTCGACAATCAGCAAAATCCCATCCATTCACTGTGGAGGTTCCCAGATGCCGGAGAGCCTTCTACTCCAAAAACTTCTTTCCCCGTGCTGCCGGCCTCTGGAACTACCTCCCTGCTCCATGTTTCCCCGATTGTACCGAGATGCAGAGGTCTCGCTACAAAGCTTCCAACTTAGGATGGCACCCCAAACTTACTCCCTAATTCTCAGTAGCCCCTTACATCTACAGTGGCAGCCTGCCTTGTTTGGGGTGAAATATGTAAAAAAAAAAAAATAATTTAATTTTTAGTTGACTTAATTTTACGAGCATCTTTCCATCGCCATTATTCGAGCCTGCTCTTGGCCAGCAGGGTATCTGATCAACTATCCATGTGTTCCAGAACTATCCACGAAGGCTTTTTTTTTTTTTAATTTTTCAGTCCAAACAGATTATTTAGAATTTGACGGCGTAATTTTTTTAACGCGTATGAAAAAAACCAAAAAAAAAACCTTTATGTCAATTTTTGGAAATAAAAGTTTGCAAATCAGAAAAAGAACAATGACACAACTTCATAATTAGCTAAGCCTCGTGTCCATTCACTGTTGAGGTCCCCAGATGCCGGAGGGCTTTTTACTCTAATAGTTTATTTCTCGAGCTGCCAGCCTGCTCCCTGTTTCCCTGACTCTACCGACATACAGAAATGTAAGTGTAATGTGAACAAATATATCGCTGCACAACTCCTCGCTTCGGATGAACCCTATAATTTCTGGCCCCTAATCTACTGTGAATTCAAGTTGGTTTTTTTTAATGTTACTTTTCCTTTTTTTCTATTTTTAAGTATAATTTTTCAATAACTTTGTTACTTCTCCCCCATAAAAAGAGGGGAGGTACTGTTTACACTGCTGTCTGTATGTATGTCTGCTGTTTGTCAGTCTGTCTGTCGTGTCTGTTTAAATGTCTGTCTGTCTGTTAATTTGTTTGTTTATAAGTCTGTCTGTTTTTTGTCTATATATCTGTTTATTTGTCTGCCTGTGTGTACGTCTGTCTGTCGATACGTTTGTCTGTCGAAACGTTTGTCTGTCGATACGTCTGTCTATCGATACGTCTGTCTGTCGATACGTTTGTCTGTCGATACGTCTGTCTGTCGATACGTGTGTCTGTCGATACGTGTGTCTGTCGATACGTTTGTCTGTCGATACGTCTGTCTGTCGATACGTTTGTCTGTCGATACGTTTGTCTGTCGATACGTCTGTCTGTCGATACGTGTGTCTGTCGATACGTCTGTCTGTCGATACGTCTGTCTGTCGATACGTTTGTCTGTCGATACGTTTGTCTGTCGATACGTCTGTCTGTCGATACGTCTGTCTGTCGATACGTGTGTCTGTCGATACGTTTGTCTGTCGATACGTTTGTCTGTCGATACGTTTGTCTGTCGATACGTTTGTCTGCTTCTCTGTTTGATTTTCTGTATTGTTTTTCTGTCTGTATTGATAGTGTGTTTCTATTTACTTGCCTTCCCACAAAGTCGATGTTTAATGTGGGGAAAATCCAGCTCCCCAAAAAGGGGAACTTTGAATTGGAACAAAAATAAAAAATTGTCTCAGTCTATAATGGCTTATCCTTCTCTGAATGAGGACAAAAAGACGAAATGTAGTATCAGAACAGATACTACACTTTGATCCCGGCCAAAAGGCCAAGAAGCCGTTTTCAAGAGGCAGTTATTTAACGCCTACCCACAATAGGTGTATGTGACACAAGGTCGGAAAGTGGGATTTGAAAAGCCAGCGCCCGAGAAGGTGCGCGCTCTGGCCATTAAAAATTGCCTGGGCACTCCCGTCGACATTCTCCGGTAGGGGCGCCTCAGGCAGTAAGCAATTAACTTACTCCTCCCCAAAAAGGTTAGCTTGTTGGATGACATCGTCCTAGCGAGTATAAACTTGTGAGATATCGGCCTGTGTTCTAAGTAGTTGGATGACTACACCCCTTGTTGAGAACAGTAGGTATATTCCATAGTCAGCCTCCGCCGCGGTTTGCTTAATCTGTGTATATTAATAGACCTTCTTGTATGTGGCGAGGCAGCTCAGTGGCAGAGTACTCGCTTCGTATGCAAGTGACTCGGGTTTCGAATCCTGACTTCAAATGTGTTCTACTGAAGGTGAAACTCTAGTCTGGGACTTCCAGTTTGTTTCTTTCATAGGCGTTGTCTGATTGTGGAAATAATTGTATATATATATATATATATATATATACATATATATGGGGTTCAGCCCTAAAGTTTGTTTTATACTTTTCTAGTTGCTGTTTTACATTGTTTGGGAAAAAATTACTAATATATACTATATATATGTCGGTAGGGGAAAGGTTTTGATGAAAGAATTGCTCCTTCAGCGGCCCACCCAACAGGGTCTGTTAAAAAATGGAGTCTCTGATTGGAGCAAAGTCGTACTATTGACGCGGACTCGTAACAGAGCTGCCTATGTCGTGCAAATGGCCGCCCACTCGCAAGAGTGTCTGTCGATCTCGTTGAATCCGAATGATCTCCTTAGTATTGAATTCCTTCAGCATCGTAAAGGTCTCTCCATATCCACTACTGCAAGTGGAAAAACTGTAGTTGAAATATCTCATTCGTAAGAGAGTCTGTCGATACACGACTTCAAGTAGAAAAACTGAATTTTAAATGTCCGACTCTGAATGGGGAACGGCGGTGGCCTGTTGGTCACTGTCAATGTTCACACTCTGTTAGCACTGTTCGCCCTCAGTTCGTCCTGAATTGAGAAAAGGCAGAACCTAGATATAGGTCTTTGTACCACCTCTCCTCCCTTAACCAAGAATGGCCTCGTCCAACTTTACTCCGTTGGGTATAATAACCCCCTCCTGAAGGCGTCACCCACTCAATAGGCTCGACGGTCTATATATATATATTTTTACAACATTAATATTGTGGGGTCAGTGTTCGCGCTGGACAAAAAGCAGTAAATAATTAAATAGTTCGAGCTTAGGCATAACATTTTTATAATTAATCTACTTTTCCGGGCAATGCTGCGACTCGGGTCAGCTAGTATATATAGTTATATATATATAACTTCTTTATAATATAGCAGCACAAAACCCAGCAGAGTATATATATATATATATATATATATATATATATATATATATATATATATATATATATATATATATATATATATATATATATATATATATATATATATATATATATATATATATATATATATATATATATATATATATATATATATATATATATATATATATCCTACCCTATTCTCTGGCATTCATTTTGGTAAATTATCTCAGACAGAGTTTTCCTTTGGTGTTTATTATTTTTGAAAAAGGGAAGTTTCTTTTACCCAAAATATTAAATAAATGATTTTAATAATCATCCGGACAACACACAAAAAGCTAACACCGCACTTTCTGTTATGTAAGATTTTAAGTCCCGATTTATTATTTTTGTTCCTTCCAGCTTACAACCTACCTGACACTTTGCATTAAAAAATACTATATATATATATATATATATATATATATATATATATATATATATAGATAGAATATAAATATATATATATATATATATAGAATATAAATATATATATATATATATATATATATATAGAATATAAATATATATATATATATAATATATATATATAATATATATATCATATATATATATAATATATACATTATATATAAATATATATATTATATATATAATATATATAATATATATAATATATATATATATATTATATATATATATATATATATATATATATTATATATATATATATATATATGAATGTGTGTGTTATTTTGATTAATCTTCACATTTCCCGCCATTTTCCCCGACGCCGTCCATTAAATACGATTCACACAAATCCACTATTTTGTTCGTCTTTTATTCCGTTTTTTTCCAAGTGTTGCTTCCGAAAAAGATCCGGGCGGAACTGCCCTCCATTCCGAGTGTTATTCCGTGATGCGCATCTTGCTGGGTTTTTTTTTTAAATTATTTCTTCTTCCCTCTTTTTATTTCTCTTTTTTAATTTTTTCGCTTTTTTTTTCATTTTCCTTTCTTTTTTTCTTTTATTTTCTTTCCTTATTTATTTATTTATTTATTCTTTACTGTTTTTATTTTCTTTCTGTCTTTTTTCCATCCTTTTTCTTTTGTTCTATACCATACCTTTCTATTTTACTTATCTTCCCCCTTTTTTCTTACTACCTTTGTTATTCGTTCTGTTTTCTTTGCATTTCCCTTCATAGATCACCGAAGTTAAGCGGCGTCGAGCCTGGCCAGTACTAAATGGGTGACCATTTGGGAATACCAGATGCTGTATGTGCTCTCTGCTTATCTCGGCATTGTTTCCAGTCGTCTTGTATTACTACTTGCCATTGGAATCAAGCAATGCCGACTCAGGAGAGCGGTTTTTGGAAATTGCGCAACCCTTGCAATTACAAATTCACGTGCGGGCACTCATACGTCGAAATCGACGGGAGAGTCCATCATATATATATATATATATATATATATATATATATATATATATATATATATATATATATATATATATGAAGCAATCCAACAAAAGATATAAGCGTCAACTAATATCTTATAATTAGTGAAACATCCGGATAAAAACTGAAGCTCAATATACTGGATAGAGCATTAATATTATAATATAAAATGAAGTAATAAAATAAGGTGTCAATCAAATTTTATTAGAATTCAAAGTTCAAGCAAAGTATCCTTAAGTCCTTAGCTCATGAGTTTTCAAAGATAATTCTTCTCTTCAGAGGACCATTACCGCAGTTATACTACTACAGGTAATAAAATTACGCTTTGAAAATATATAAAATTATATATACAAATACATAAAAATACATAACATCAAACATATCAACCCAAAAACATACTTTTTGTTGAATCCATATAGTCCATCCAGGTCATACAAATTGAAAAGCATAATCAGGAAAGACATTACTCCAAATTACAAACAGCAGTCCATATACGTGAAATTGAAGGGGCTGGCAAAGTTATCCAGTCGCGAAATGTGTCAATATTCAATGTTAATGATAAATAAATCAAATAATACAGAAAGTCCAATCAAAGTTCCAAAATCCCGACATGTGCAACCCGAGTCTTTGCTTGAACTTTGAATTCTAATAAAATTTGATTGACACCTTATTTTATTACTTCATTTTATATTATAATATATATATATATATATATATATATATATATATATATATATATATATATATATATTTGTGTTATAATGGAATAATTCCAGGATGAAACCCGGGTATGAGAGCTCAATGTGATAAACAAAGCAAGAATAAAATAAAGTATAATAACATGAAATTACATAATCATCGATGCAATAATTTATTTCAACCTTGTGGTTTTTTCAAGCATCCGATCCAGACAATTACATTTTTGAAACTATATATGCGTGTTTTGTACTTTCTCTATTCTTTTTCATACTATCTTTCCTCATTCTTTTTTGTTCCCATCTTTTAATTTTATTTTTGTTTTCCCTCTTTTGTTCCTTCTTTCCTGTTTTTTTTTAATTTTACTATAATATATATATAGGAAACAATAACAAATTTCCTCAAATGAAACAACACTCTTTCAAATCGAAAGATATTTCTTCAAATGATTTACATATCTGATGAAAGCGGGCCACCGCTTGAAACGCGTTATATAAAATTATAAAATGATAAAACAACAAAATAATAAATAAATGTTGAAAAAAACATTTTACAAATGTTGGTAGCCTTACTCCTTTACATATATATATATATATATATATATATATATATATATATATATATATATATATATATATATATATATATATATATATATTCGAATTATCCATAAGTTCTATTCTCATCGAAACGTGCAGTCTAAAAAAAATCCCTTAGCTAACGACGCCCGGACAGAACCTCCGACAATTCCCCATGTTATTCTGTTGAAAAGCGAAAAGCAATAAATAAACAACCAATAAAAAAAGAAAAGAAAAAATAACAAAAAGAAAATGTAACAAAAAGAAAAAATAACAAAAAGAAAATGTAACAAAAAAAGAAAATGTAACAAAAAAAAAGAAAGCAATATTCATTCCTGGAAACGGAAAAAGCCATTCATCGGAATGTGCACTTCTTATCCATTTAGAAAATTTGGGAGGTGGCGCAGGTGTAGCTCATCCAGTAATAAGTACGGGTATTCTTCAGATATGGCGATGTCATATGTGCGTTAGAAATGGAAATCCTATTTCGAAGTTTGGCCTGGCAGACGGAAAATATGCTATTTGAAACTTAGGCCTGACAGACCAATGAAAATCCTATTTTAAAGTTAAGTCAGGCAGATGGAAAATAATGCTATTTCAAACTTTAGCTTGACAGACCAATGAAAATGCTATTTCAAATTTAGATTTGACAGACCAATAAAAATGTATTTCAAAGTTAGGTCTGACAGACCGACGAAAATGCAATTTCAAACTTCATCTTGGCAGAGCTAACTTTTAATCATCAATGCGTGCTATGATGGTTAGTGAAAATGAAAAGGACCCTCATAGAGTCAATTTATGACCCGTGAAAATCTTCGTTTTCAAGTGGACCCTGTCTAACAACGAATAAATAAACACTTTTACGAGCTGACTCCCTACCCCCCCCCCAAAAAAAAAAAAAGAAATGTCACTCATAAGATCGTTACTAAATTCCTAATCCCTTCTTTCTGCAATCCAACCATATTTGTTAAGAACAGTAAAAAAAAAAATAGTTGTAAACACTTCAAGACTAACACCGCCTGATGGTGATTTAATGACTAAAATCGAAAAGTACACGCGAAAAAAAAAGAAAAAATGAAACAAGAAACTATGGAACTTACACCAATTCAACCGAAATGGACTATATGAATATTTTTTTTTAAATTAAAAAAAGTTTCATCAAACAAAAAATATATACGTGGTATTTAATAACATTTGCCTGAATAAAAACATGCTACCTAAATACATGCATAACTCATTCGGTAAAAATGATTTGAACTCTCGGCACTTGACAGTGTTTACATTGATATTCCTCTTGTATTCAGCCAGTGTCGCGTGACAGCTTAGGAGTACAAGCTCGACGGTCGAGTTTCGATCCTGGCTCGAGCCACTGGCTGGTCTAGCCGAACGGAAGAGTTGTGATACAGACTATATATATATATATATATATATATATATATATATATATATATATATATATGACAACAGTTTTATTTATACAAACATAGCATGGCTACACATCTAGAACATGTATCAATCGTAGATCTGATAAGCTTGATTTCGTCAGGTCAAAAAAATACGTGTCTGCTTCTTCAATATGAAAACAAAATTACGGACACTTATTTTAGGGCCTGAGGAAATCGAGCTATATATATATATATATATATATATATATATATATATATATATATATATATATAAGGAGAAGATTATCTTTGAAAACTCATGAGTTAAGGGCTTTAAAGAACTTTGCTTGAACATTGAATTGTAATAAAATTTGATTCGCACCTTATGTTATTCTTTCACTTTATCTATTGCTATATATATATATATATATATATATATATATGTGTGTGTGTGTGTGTGTGTGTGTGTGTGTGTGTATGTGTGTGTGTGTGTGTGTGAGTAAATTTCGCGTACAGCAAAATCGTAGGATAAATTTCAGAGGAAACATTTTATAATCAATGAAACGGGGCGAATGAAAAAAAATAGAAAATTGCTAAAATTTTCCTTAAGGCCTTATCGTGTGATCCTCTTAGAGGAAACGTCAGAATGATAAATTAAAAACTAAGAAAATCGAATGAGATATGAGGAGAAAATTGTTTAAGTTGGAGAAAACGATTGAGAAAAAAAAATCTCTCAACGTTATGGTGGATTTGAATCATTAAATATCTCCAACTGATGCTTCAAAATCTTTTGTCTACACAGGCTAGGTCGAGAATTGTTAATATCTAACGCCTCAATAATATTGAGATGGTAGTTCGACCTGGCACTGTGTAAAACAGAAAACCACCCATCGGAATAGTTGTCAGAACAACTATTTGTACTAACCTAGTGATTACCGATGTGTGTGTGTGTGTGTGTGTGTGTGTGTGTGTGTGTGTGTGTGTGTGTGTGTGTGCGTGTATGTGTGTGTGTTTTGATGTTCTGTCGACAGATGGTGCGACTCATTGGGCAGAGTTTCACTGTCGCAATCAAATGAGTCCAGATGGAAAGATCCAATGTCAACATCGCAGAAGAAATGAAAACGTAGCTTCATTGAGACGACACAGCGCCATTAAAACGAAATTTTTATCACATTTTTTATCCGCTTAACATATTGTGTGTGTTTTTTAACTATATTTGATCTATTTTATTTGATTAGGTCCACGTTTTGGCGTACAACAGTGACCTGTACGAGAACTTCACCCATGCCGTACACTCGCCTCATGGTCTTGCTATCGTAGCCATTTTTGCCACGGTAAGTCTATCAACTTGTTTTACCATTGTCTCACCGCTGACCAAGTATATGCCTTCGAGATCTCATCAGGAAGATGTAAAATCCGATCTTTACCTCAGATCATATTTAGGAAGAATAAAATAGGGGGAGAAATGGAAAGGAATTTTAAAATTTGGAAGGCCACGTGCATTCGGCCTAAATTAATTACTAAAATAAATTAATTAATAAAATAAATAAATTAATAAAATAAATAAATTAATAAAATAAATAAATTAATAAAATAACTAAATTTATAAAATAAATTAATTAATAAAATACATAAATTAATAAATTAACTAAATTAATAAAATAAATTAATTAATAAAATAAATTAATTAATAAAATAAATAAATTAATAAAATAAATAAATTAATAAAATAAATTAATTAATAAAATAAATAAATTAATAAAATAAATTATTTAATAAAATAAAATAATTAATAAAATAAATAAATTAATAAAATAAATTAATTAATAAAATAAATTAATAAAATAAATTAATTAATAACAATAAGCTTAAATCAAAAAAATAAAACGTAGAATTAAAAAAAAACAGGAAAAAAACAAGATTTGAGTCTTAACACCCCACCACCACCATTGCCGACCTAAATTGAAACCCGACTGGAAAACGTATCTGGCTACACATCGAAACATCAAACTGATATTGACGCGTCTGGCATGTCGATGTTATCGATCAACAGCTGTTATAAACTGAGATCCTATCAGGCAGAGTTAAAGTCCGATCTTAACCTTAGATTATATTTGGAAATAAAGTGCTTTCCAAATATGATCTACGGTTAAGATTGTACTACTTTATCTACATATGTGCAATAATTTCGTCGATCCTAAAAATAATTTATTAAAATGATTTAATCAAAAATGTAATCAAAAAATAACTTGGTAAAAACTATTAACAATTCTCCCAAGAATTTTTATCGACCTAGTATAAGCGTGGATAGAAAAATAGAAGGAAAAGGGTGGTAAGTTTGCTACTGACTGGTTGTCCATCTCTCTCTGGTTGGCTATGTGTCTGTCCCCTTCCCCTTTCTATCTTCCCCCTTTCCTCTTTCCAGTAAACGACATCCTATATATATATATATATATATATATATATATATATATATATATATATATATATATATTAGCTCCCTTCACCAAAGGACGGGCACTGTGAGTGACTTTAATAACAAGCAGTACTAATAGCTGCATGCACGATTCAAATACGTGTGTTGATCACTTTAAACTGCTCGTGTAAATTTAGCCGCCGATTCGCTATTTACAAAGTTAAATTCCTCTCTAATTATTAACTAATTCTTTATGGCCGAGGGGTTAAGACTCTTGACTGCAAATCAGTGGAGAATTAGCTTCCTGCACTGAAGATTGCGTTAGCATGAAACATCGAGGTCTGTAGGTATTACATAATTAATATTTATTTATAAATATCATTATTAGCTCCCTTCACCAAAGGCCGGGCACTCTGAGTGACTTTAATAACAAGCAGTACTAATAGCTGCATGCACGATCCAAATACATTCGTTGATCACTTTAAACTGCTCGTGTAAATTTATTTATAAATATTATATATATATATTTCATTCTTTCCAAATATCATCCGATCGGATTCTAACTCTACCTGATGAGATCTCAGTTTATAATAGCTGTTGATCGATAATATCGACATGCCAGTGTCGCAGATTTTGTACATGTCTGTGTAAATAAAAATAATTATATATATATATATGTGTGGGGGGGGTGTATGCATACCGTTTAAAAAAAAATATTTTGAAAGCATTATTAAAATGCGTGCATGTGATAGAAATTAAAACACTGAATGACATCCAGAGGCAAAAATATGAATTCCAATATTTCTCTTCTTCTTCAGATTGGCGAAAAACCTAATACCGAATTTGAAGTGCTTGCTAAAGAATTCGAAAATATCTTGTTTAAAGGTAAGTTTGAAATAAAACCAAGAAATGTGAGAATCTTAACCTTTTCCGTTATTTATAAGGATATCTTAACCCCATGCAATTTTCACGAATATATCCAAGCTAGATATTAATTCTCTCGTCACTACCTACCAATGTACCTAGCTACGGTACTTACTGAATCTCTATGGTAAATGTAAATTCGTATGAATCAACCTTGTACGGCTTTTGGAGCCGGCTGCTACCGTTGTTGGCATTGGTCACCCTATTTTTCTTTCAAGAATCAGATACTCACAGGAAGGACCACGTGAAGGTTGCCGACCTCCACAAGTGAAAATCGTGCTATGTAATCGACAGAATACGAACCTGGTACACCCAGGTTGTCAGTCCACGTCATGAACCACTTCACCACCGCCAATTTTATGGTTAATATACAAACAAGTAATGATTGTCGTATAGCATTAATTTGTTTCATGGAAATCGCTCGAGACAAGGCGTGATGCCACTTGATGTAAGGAGATAATACAAACGAAAGATGATTATCGCAAAGACGGGAAGTGTCTATTGGCCTTAGTCTTGAAAAATACAAGGTAGGCAGCAAAACAGTGAGCAGGAAGAAAGTTCCACAAGCCTGCAATTATTGGAAAGAATCTACTGGAATAGGAAACTGTATTACAATGATGTATCAAAACAGCGAATTGATGAAGACCACTAGACCAACGAGTCAAACGAGCTGGAACAAAAGAAGCAGAGAGTAGATCAGACAATTCTGAAGAACACATGCCATAATAGTATTTATACAATTATTGGAAGAGTTTTCTGTTTGTCTCCGAATTGTTTCCAGTCGTCCTGGACTTCTCCGTGCCACTGGATTCAAGCAGTGCCGATTCAAGAGAGGAGCTGCCGTGATTGAGCAACCCTTGCTTCACGATTGATTCACCCTTACAGGGGGTATCCATTGTCTTTCGAGACTGAACGGAGGCCAATGAAATTAACAGCTCGTCTATACTTTAATATTTTTGTCACTACCTACCAATGGACATACCTACGTTACTTTGATATATTATTTTCTAGAAATTCCTCTTGCGTTTACCCCCCCTGGAGCAGAGGTCCACACTGGATTTTTCCATCCAGATTTGGGTGATTGCGACAGTTATACTCTGACCGATGAGTCGCACCATCTGTTGCAAGAGCTCCGAAGAGATTTTACAGATTTTATGCTAATGTTTCACTACTTATCAAGGCAAAAAGCAACTCGATGATAAGGGTTAATGAAATTTTCAATTATATGATGAACAAGACTATGAGATGATTGAACGATGAATGGAATGAATAGTAATTGATCGGCAAGTATTTGTTGACATTGAAGGCGACTATGTTGTAGTATGCAGGGAAGTAACCCCGTGGCAAGGTATTTCACAGATCGAAAAATAACTGTTCATGAACATTCCGTTTGGTTTTAGGTCCCGAATAGTTCCTCATTAAGTACTGGCCATGCTCAATGTTGCTTAACTTCAGCGTGACACCTTCATTATAGACGTGTCTATGCGTAAATTAAACTTATTTGCTTAGACAAAGTTCAAAATCGACTTCGAAATCTAGTGGGGGGAAGATCTATTCTGTTCTCATGTTTCTCAGAGAAAATATCTCTTTCTCTCTATATATATATACATCCTTCCCTCTCTCTATCTCTCACTCTCTCTCTCTCTCACTCTCCTTCACATACACACACACTCCCTCTCTCTCTCTCTCTCTCTTTCCATTCTGTTCTCATGTTTCTCACAGAAAGTCTCTTTCTCCGTCTCTCTATCTCTCTCTCATATATATATATATATATATATATATATATATATATATTTCTCTCTCTCTCTCTCTCTCTCTCTATATATATATATATATATATATATATCCCTTCCTTTCTCTCTATATATCTTTCTCTCCCTCTCTCTCCCTCTCTCACACACACTCTCTCTCTCTCTTCCCATGCTGTTTTTACAACCCTTTTCCATAGAAAAAAATATATTTCTTACTCCTTCTCTTTCTCTCTCTTTCCCTCTCTCTCCTCCTCTCTCTCTCACACACACACACACTCTCGCTCTCTTTTCGATTCTGTTCTTTACAACCCCTGTCTCATGGAAAAAATTCCCCCTCTCTCTCTCATCCCTCTCTCTCTCCCTCTCTATCTCCCTTTCTCTCTCCCCCTCTATCTCCTTTTCTCTCCCTCTCTCTCTTTCATTGCTATTCTTTTACTACTCAATCGTTATTTCCATGGAAGGGGCTCAACTAAGCTCCAATCTCTTGTTCCCTCATATAAGACATTCACAGCAAGAACTTGGCTGTAACTCTAAACTCTATCAAGGCAACAAAAAGTGCTGTGGGAGGCACCTCCCCATATGTGTCAGCAGCATTCCATCTTCTGGCGTATCTGACGCTTATACAGGTTGAGGATTGCATCTGGAGTCGGGTAATTTCTGGAGCGATAGAATGAGCCAACCATTATCCCAGCGACTGAAGTGAAAGTCAGTCCCAGAAGCTTATCAAAGGAAAGGGCCTCCATCAAGGAGAGAGATATTCATTTTAACTGAGACAAAGCAAGGATCTAAGCGTTGGTGGTCAAAGAAAATAAATTTGGGTTTCAAGGTTAAAAGTAACAACCCACTTCTTCACCTTTGAACCACGTCGTCCAGGTCAGATGAGACAGAACCAGCAAGACCTTGATCACCAATGATCTTCATGTATGCATGGTGTATTGTTGCCACATTTGGGCTGGTGCATCATCTACTAGTCTCTCCCTCCTTGACAAGGTCCAAAAAAGAGCTTTTCACAAATAAACCTGAGAGTTCATCATTCAAACTCCTCGGCCTAACCTTCACAGGTAACATTAATTGGAACATTGAAGACATTGCCAAGGCTGCCTCAAAGAAGGTTGGCTCGCTCTACCGTGCTAGTAAACTCCTCACACCTGACATTATCATGTATTTCTACAAAGCCACCATCCGCCCATGCATAGAGTATTGTTGCCACATTTGAGCTGGTGCATCATCTACTAGTCTCTCCCTCCTTGACAAGGTCCAAAAAGAGTCGCCAACCTAATAGGTCCCTCACTGTCAACCAAGCTCCAGTCCCTGTCCAATCGCCGCAATGTAGCATCCTTGTGCTTGTTTTACAAATACTTCAATGGATTATGCTCCGATGAACTGGCTACTCTGGTGCCCCCTCGACGTAAATTCACTTCACCAACTCGACAATCAACTAAATCTCATCCATTCACTTGAGGTCCCCAGATACCGGAGAGCCTTCTACTCAAATAGCTTCTTTCCTCGTGCTGCTGGCCTCTGGAACTCCCCCTGCCCCCTGTTTCCCCGACAGTACTGACATGCAGAAATTTAAAACTAATGTAAACAGACATATCGCTGCGCAGATCCCAATTTATGTTGACCTTCTCCCCCCAACCTTCTCCCTTTTCTTTTTTCTCCATAGCCCCTTACGTCTACAGTGGCGGCCTGCCTTGTTTGGGGTGAACTATGTTTAAAAAATAAATAAATAAAAAATAAAAATTGTTGCCATAGACAGCTTTGTCTAGATTGTTTTGGTGTAATCTTCTTTCTAGTTGGGCTAAGGTTTGGGCGCCTCCTTTTTTATGAAAATTGCTCCGGACAAGGGATGAAGCCACTTAATGTAAGGAGCTAAAAAAGAAATACTACTTAAAGTTCTAAAACTAGCTAACGATAAATTTTAGATGGACATATTCCGACCCAGGAAACAGCAATTCTTCCCCATTTGTCAGAAACATCCTTCATGGAATGTGAGGATTAAAGGACAAAATAAGGGAAGCGGGAGTGCCGAAAGTAAACCCAAGATCCACTTTCTACTCTCCAAAAAATCAGTTTGTAGATACAGGGTGAAAGTTATTTTTTTGAAATATGAGATTGTCAGATTTTTTTTTTGCTATTGTAAAATATCATCATCATCATCATCATCATCATCATCATCATCATCATCATCATCATCATCATCATCATCATCATCATCATCATCATCACCATCATCATCAGCAGCAGTATCATTGAACCATGACAACATGACAATCACAACCATGACAACATTAATACGAATGCTATTTTGTCCGCGTTACATGATGGGAAATAACTGTGCCCCTTTTTTATGGCTTCGAAATGTTCGAAATGTGTTTTGCCCCTTTATTTTTCAGGCCAGAGAAGAAATATATCCAAAATTTTGTTAGCGGATCTACTTCCTCAGACAGAACTCTACATGACATACGAGGGATCACTTACTCAACCTGGTTGCCAGGAAACGGTCACGTGGATTCTATTAAATAAACCATTGTACGTTATGAAGGAGCAGGTAAGAAACATCACATTTCTCTTGAAAGTTTAACATCTTGCGGTCACTTTCTCAGCTTCAAACGCTGTTTTATAGCATTATAGTAAAGGTCTAAACTAATAAAAGTCAGCTTTTTCTAATTATGGACAAGTGTATGCTGTTTTTCTTTGCGAAGCATATTCAGACTCTAAAGAAAAGAAAGGTCCCATACACTATAGAATGGTTTATTATTAGAAAAACAAACATTTACAATTTCGGGTCAAGAAAATGTATTATTTGGTTTAAATAGAAGATAAGAAATCATAGCGAACTGTTTACACAAAAGAAAATTTAAATATCAGTAATTCAAAGTTAATTAAATTGATTAAACAAATTTACCTCGCCATAAATAAGCAACACTTAGTACCATAACCACAATCACTTTAATATGGCGCTGCGAGATATATGTAGTATTATATTTATACAATATATTATGTAGCGTTATAATATAAGAACATTTAAGAAAACGGTTAGTTTTGCATATGTTTAGAATTCACCTAAATTTTAAAGTCGATGATTGGTTCGAATAACTTTAGTTCTAACTTTTTGATCTACCATTTCCCAACATCTCTTTCTAGCATAATGCCGCACCTAGATACCTACTTACTACACACTACTACTGAACTTAGATACATACCTACTACTGTAGCAAAACTAATTAATTAGTAAAATGAGGGTATTATTTTAAGCCAGCCTTGTAACCCGTCCCTTCCTTGTTCGGCTATTGGGGTGCTAAACTTTTGGTTTGCCTGTTAAGAGTCCAGGTGGTTTAACGCTGGTGGTGGGTTATCTTTCAAACCAGGGTTGTATATGTTATATATAAATATGTTTTATATATGTTATATATATATATATATATATATATATTTATATGTTATATATATATATATATATATGTTATATATATATATATATATATATATATATATATATATATATATATATATATATATATATATATTATATAAATATATTATATATATTAATATTATTCCTGACTTCTTGTTTCACTTCCTGTTCTCTACACCACTTCCGGAAATCGATTGCTTTATATTATGATATTACAAAAAAAAAGTTCATTATATTTAGATATTGTCGGTGTTTAATATTTAATTTACCTACACCGGTAAATAACTGTTTTTTAACCTTATGGTAGTTTCAACTATTATTCCTAGTTTTTATATCGGAGATACGGACATGAAATGAAAGTCAAGTTGTACAAATATTATCTTTTTATTTATATATCCATCCCCCGCTCTCTCTCTCTCTCTCTCTCTCTCTTTTTCGCATTCTTTCTCTCTTTATCTCTTTCTTTATTTATTTATTTCTCTCTCTCTTTCTCTCTCTCTCTCTATTTCTTTCTTTCTCTATTTCTCTCTCACACACTTTCTTTCTCTTTCTTTTTCTTAATCACTTCCACTCTTACTCTCTCGTTCTCGGTCTCTATCTCTATATACTATTCTCTCTCTTTCTCTCTTTCTTTTTGTTTCACATTGTCTTTCTTTCTATTTCTCTCTCTCCCTCACACTGTTTCTCTGTTACTTTGTATATCGTTCTCTTTCTTCTGTTCTCTTTCTTCTGTTCTCTTTCTTCTGTTCTCTCCATCTCTCTCTCTCTCTCTCTCTCTCTCTCTCTCTCTCTCTCTCTCTCTATCTATCTATCTATCTATCTATTTCTCTCTCTCTTTCGTCATTTCTTTCTTTTAATTTTTACTCTTCATCTTTATCTTTCTTTCGTTATTTCTTTCGCATTTCCTTCCCTTTTCTTTCATTCTTCTTTTCCTTCTTTCTTTCTTTTTTATGTTTCTTTTTTTTCTATTGATTTTGTTCCTTCATTCTTTCTTCCTCTCTTTCTTATTTTCTATTTCCCTTTCTTTTCTTTTCTTTTCTTTTCTTTTCTTTTCTTTTCTTCTTTCTGTCTGTAACCGTTCAACTCTCTTTCCCTCTCTATGCCCATCCCTTTCTTTCCATTTTCTCTCTTTTCCTCTCCTCACTCTCCACCTTTTTCTATCGACCCCTCTTTCTCTCTATCTTATTCTTTTTCTCTTTCTCTTTCCTTCTCTCTCACTCTTTCTCTCTCTCTCTCTTACTCTCTCTCTGATCTCCTTCCTCACTCTCTCTTTCCCGTTCTCTCTACCTTTCTCTCTTTCTCCTCTTTCTCCTCCCCCTCTCTTTCTCCCTCTTCTTACGATCTTCCCCTTCTCTCTCCATATATCTATCGATCTCTGTTTATCCATCCTTCTATCGCTCCCGTTTCATCTCTTCAACATCATCTCCATTTTCCTCTTCATTCTCTTCCTCCCTCACACATCGACCTTCGTCCCCCAACAGTTTCGACCCGTCCAGGGTTATCGATTTTCGCCTTGCCGTATCGATGACATGATCTGCTTTTCCAAGCGGAAAGCAACGCTCAATTTCTCACGCGGGAACTTTGTCTTCAGAGTCGCAGAGGAAGCGGCCGAAAGTGGCATCTATTCCTTTTTTTAGACCCAGAAACAATGACATGGCGCTGAACCCAAAGTTATGATGAAATTGCCAAGCGGGGAAACTGAAAACCTACCCGGCCTAAACCCGTATCTATTCAGAGAATAAAAGAAGAAAAAAACGGTAAAGGGGTGGGGATGGGTCAATAACGGAAGTGTTATCTACATAGACTATGGAATTGGTAGACATCAAAACAAAACATCAAAAGAGACCAACAAATTATCGTACTCATAATTGTTTAATACTGCTTAGATAAAACTAACATGGCTACCCGGCGCTATCGGGCGGCGAAAAAGTTGCTTCCCTTGGTATAAAATGATAAATACATTTTGTTTGTTTGTTTGTTTTTTGTTGTTTTTTTTGTTTGTTTATCGAGAATGATGAATGCTCCACGTGACCATACAAGCGTTACTGATTGGTCTTTATGCTGTGAAAATCTAAGGCTTTCAGCAATCCACTAACTTGCTTTGGTGAACACTTAAAATTATGATTTTTCTGTTTCAGTCTCGATGTGCTAGAGTTGCTTCCCTTGATATAAAACAAGCGAGACAGTTTTTTCTTTGGTTATAAAAGAATGTTCTAAATTTGTTAGTTAAATTCGTTTACAAATGAACAAACGGCTCTCAGACTGACTCTTGCTTCTTCCTTGCGAGTCTGTCTGTCCATGAGACTCTTTTCGCCTATCGACAAGTTATTTTTCCTTGATTCTTTCTGCCTCTACTTAATATGTTCTATTTTTCCTTTATTTTTCTTTTTTCTGTCTGTCTGTCTGTCTGTAACCGTTCAACTCTCTGCCTCCCCCTGTTTCTCTCTCTCTCTTTCACTCTCTCTCTTTCTCTCTCTCACTCTCTCTCTCACTCTCACTCTCTGTCTTTCTCTGTTAAATAAGCTTTGTGTACGTCATCCCGATCACAGCTTCCTCGAGCAATACAAGTCTTTTTTTGATCATGCTTTTCAGCCTACTCACGTCATGGACAAGGAATGTTTTCACTTTGTTTATGTTTTCGAACATATTTCTTTGTTCTTTGACGACCCGGGTTCTAAACCTGCGTTTTGCTTAATAACATTAAATAATACTCAAAAGAAATTCCACAACATTCACAATCCTTTCTGCAATCTAATCATTTTTGGTAGAAATAAACTTCAGCCTATACCTGACTTGTCCACCATGTTACAGTAATAGATGTCCTTCAGTTAAATAAAACGGGGGTCGTTTTAGTGATTGTATCATCAGTAGGAGGTCTTATCCTGAATCGGCTTCGCGTTCACCGTTGAGGTTTTCTCCGAGATAACCCCTAGACTGTTCTTGACTTTGTACAATAGAGGCGCGGCCGTAAACTTTTGATTCTTTTGTACAATAGAAGCGCGTCAATCACAGCTCAAATCAGTGTCAAGAAGGAGTTATTGACAATTTTAAACGTCTTATCCATGTGTGCTTTTTTCTAACATGGTTCGCACCAAACAAGGCAAGTTGCCGCTGTAGACGTACGGGTCTACTGAGAATTAGGGTGAAAGTGTAAGGGATCATCCTAAATTGAGAACTGTGCAGCGAGATGCTTGTTCTTATTAGTGTTACATTTCTACATGTCGGTACAGTCGGGGAAACCGGGAGCAGGGAGGGAGTTCCAAAGGACGGCAGCTCAAGGAAAGAAGCTATTGGAGTAGAAGCTTTTCCAGCATCTGAGGACCTCGGCAGCTAACGAATGGGATCTAGCTGATTATAGGGTTGGTCGAGTGTATTTACGTCGACACAGCACCAGAGTTTGCTGGATAGTGAGCGACCTATTAGATTAGAGACTCTTTTAGGGGCATTGTGCAAGAAGGAGAGATTAGTGGCTGGTGCATCAGCCCATATCTGACAACAATACTCCAAGTGTGAGAAGGTTTCTCGCTAGGTAGATGGAACCAATTTTCTTTGCAGCAGCCTTGGTAATGTCTTCTATGTATTTGTTCCAATTCATGGGTGGCATTCTTGTCACCTTTGTAACAAGAAATTGATACATTCTTAAGATGGCAGACCAGCTAAAATGCTTTTTTCAATCTTCAGCACGACAGACCAACATTTTATTATCACAACGTTTCGGCCGATGTAACCCCCGACTTGCTTGACGTTTATCTTCGGGACAAACATGTCATAAGAATAATTAAATGTTACTGTCGATATATTATTGTTTAAATAATAGTTTGACAAAGTTAAAGAAAGAAACGAGTATAAACGAAACAAAACTGGCCAAAAAAAACAAACTCCCGGGCAATACCGGATATGTAAAAACTAGTTTCATATATTCCTGATCAAAATACTTTAAAAATAATGTTTCCTGTGATTCTTAAATATATTTTCTCTTCATCCATCAAGTTTTTGTCGTCTGCTTTCAATCAATTCGCTATTATTGAGATGGGAAACAAAATGGCGCCTAATTGCAATGAAGAAAGAAAAGATTCAGAAAAGCAATCGATAAATATTTATTTCGAAAAATTTATAAACATTTCCGACGCGTCACCAAATTATTATAATAGCCTTTTTCTATCACGTTTCAGTTTTTCAATGAATCTAACTATTTTAGAAACTACTGGATCAGGATTCACGGAAGTATAAATGTGGCAATTGTCCTAGATAGTTTTTTAAATTTTCTTTTAACATAGTTCCCCCAGCAAGGCAGGCCGCCACTGTAGACGTAAGGGGCTACTGAGAAAAAGGGTGATGGTTTAATGGGGTCAACCTAAATTAGGAGCTGCGGAGCGAGATGTCTGTTTACATTAGTTTTAAATTTCTGCATGTCAGTAACGTCAGGAAAGCAGGGAGCAGGGAGGAAGTTCCAGAGTCCATCAGCACAAGGAAAGAAGCTTTTGGAGTAGAAAGCTCTTCGGCATCTGGAGACCTCCACAGTTTATAGATGGGATTTGGCAGATTGTCGGGTTGGTCTAGTGTATTTACGTCGAGGGGGCACCAGAGCAGCAAGCTCATCAGAGCACAATGCATTGAAGTACTTGTAAAACAGGCAGAAGGAAGCAACATTGCGGCTATGAGACAGGGGCTGGAGCTTGGTGGATAGTGAAAGACATATCAAGTTGGCGACTCTTTTTTTGGGGGACCTTGTCTAAGAGAGAGAGACTAGCGGATGATGCACCAGCCCAGATGTGGCAACAATACTCCATGCATTATATATATATATATATATATATATATATATATATATATATATATATATATATATGAAGCAATCCAACAAAAGATATAAGCGTCAACTAATATCTTATAATTAGTGAAACATCCGGATAAAAAACTGAAGCTCAATATATTGGATAGAGCATTAATATTATAATATAAAATGAAGTAATAAAATAAGGTGTCAATCAAATTTTATTAGAATTCAAAGTTCATGCAAAGCATCCTTAAGTCCTTAGCTCATGAGTTTTCAAAGATAATTCTTCTCTTCAGAGGACCATTACCGCAGTTATACTACTACAGGCAATAAAATTACGCTGTGATGTTATGTATTTTTATATATTTGTGTATATAATTTTATATATTTTCAAAGCGTAATTTTATTGCCTGTAGTAGTATAACTGCGGTAATGGTCCTCTGAAGAGAAGAATTATCTTTGAAAACTCATGAGCTAAGGACTTAAGGATGCTTTGCATGAACTTTGAATTCTAATAAAATTTGATTGACACCTTATTTTATTACTTCATTTTATATTATAATATTATATATATATATATATATATATATATTCAGCATCGCAGTGGCATTTAAAGCGGTAAACAATATTACTATAATGCATCATAAAAGGCATACTATCCTTGCGAAAAGAAGGAAAAGCAGGTCTTGTAGCAAAAATTAAGCGCAGGGAAACAGAATAAAAGCTATTGATAATGCTTCCAACAATCTGCTTACTCAGTATTTTACATGTTCCCCCTATCTAGGGTAACTTTAAATAAATAGGGCATTTCAAAGGACCACGGATTTTTAGGGATTTGAAATCAACAACCTTTTTATTTATACTATCATTAATAAGGTATTTTACTTTACTCTGTTTCCCTGCGCTTGGTTTTTGCTGCAAGACCTGCTTTTCCTTCTTTTCGCAAGGATAGTGTGTCCTTTATCCATTATAGTAATGTTGTTTACCGTTTTCAATACCAGTGTGATGCTGGCTATATTGCGCGTATTTCCTTGCATTTGCAGACCCGCATAAAGCAGCATGTTCCATGTAAGATTAGACGGAGAAGGGCAGGGTCCCTTTGCCACCCTTCCTCTGCGACTTTGGACTCTGCTATTAGCCAGCATTTGGTTGAAAATCCATGTTGTGCCAGTAACTATAATTTAGAGTGTCTTGGGCTGCTGAATAGATCGGATTCCAAAAACCATTTTAAAATGTTGGAATTTGTCTCCATCGCTCTACGTAAACATCCCCGACAGAAGGCGTTTGTAAAAGAGCTAACTCTCTTTGGGGAACTTTAAACTCACACCCCGTTTTTTTAATCCTACGCTGTGCCGTTTTAAATGACTATTAAATTGAATTAATATATATATATATATATATATATATATATATATATATATATATATATATATATATATATATATATATATATATATATCCTAGCTGTGTTCGTACAAAATATGGCGTCTAATAACTATTAGGAAACTCACGTTCCTCTTTGTATTTTTATGTATCTTATATCAAGCTGGGTGTTGATTTTGTCTGGTGCTTTTCCTGATGTCTCTGGAGACGATCTTTCGATTTCTGAAAAGTTGTACGTATGAAAAATTTAGGATATATATATATTTTGGTTGTTTATGTCTAGACGAAACGGTCCATAAACTTATATGGAATTTTCAAAAATGAATTAAGAAGTGGTTGTTGGAATTTAGCATTCTATTATATATATATATATATATATATATATATATATATATATATATATATATATATATATATATATACATATATATATGTATATATATATATATGTATATATATGTATATATATATTATAATATGAAATACATAAATATACATATATACATATATATATATATATATATATATATATATATATATATATATATATATATATATATATATATATATATATATACACACACACTAGCAGAGCTACCCGGTGTTGCAACACAAACTCCATGCATCTTAGCCTGCCGATTCCCTACTGGCATGAAACGCGGAAGCCTCTGTTTAGCTTAATTGCCATAAATATATTTTCACTTACTATATATATATATATATATATATATATATATATATATATATATACATAAATATATATATATATGTATATATATATATTTATAAATATATAAATATATATATATATATATATAAATATATATGTATATATATAAATATATATATATATAAATATATATATATATATATATATATATATATATATATATATATATATATATATATATATATATATATATATATATATATATGGTTGTTGTATGCGTTAATGATATTTTATTGTTTTGATCTCTATTTGCACTTTATGTATATCTTCTTGTTTACTTTGAACAGATGCGAGCGTTACGGGGGCTCAGTCAAATGGATATCCCAAATAAGTTTCTAGGCGACAATGTCAGACCAACACGACCGCTAAACCGGAGAACAATTAGGACCAATATCAATCCGCACGATAAAGTAGGTCTTTCACTCCCTTCTATTCTTTCCTTCATTTTTCTTTTCGTGTTTCTTTCTAAATTTTTTAACGCTACATTTGCCCTTCCGATTCTTCCGCTGAGCAAATATGACATTTGAAGAATAATCATCACATTGTTATGCCGGTCAGTATTTGATATAGTTATTAGTAAATATATAAGTTGTTAACTTTGATATCGGCTGATAAAACAGCAGCAGCAGCAGCAGCAACAACAGCAACAGCAAACCCGAACAGCCACCCGAACAGACGAGAGTACGAGAAATCTATGGCAAAAGAAGCGAGAATATCAAGATTGCCTTTTGGCTAAAATAAAAGTGTAGTATCTGTTCCGATGGATACTGCACGCCTGTCCTGTGCAGTTCTAGGAGGTCCACCCTCCCAGGCTTCGCCTCCCCTCTTTGGGGAGGAGTAAGTTTATTGCTTACTGTCTGAGGCGCCCCTACCGGGGAATGCCGACGGGGCTGCCCAGGCAATTTTTAAATGGCCAGAGTGCTCACCTCTCGAGCGCTGGCTTTTAACCCCACTTTCTCGACCCAAGCTGTGGTCACATCTTACTTGTGGGAGTAAGATAAAACTGGCCTTGTGCCTAACTCCTAGCGAAGGAGTAAATAAATATCAAGATTGATGTAGAGGTGCCCTTCAACCGGCCGACTCCGATTGCAGCAATAACCAGAACTCAAACACTTGCTCTTCAAAATCAATCAATTGACGTAATTTGCAGGAATCGATAACGATAATCGATAGCGACAGGCCCCATGCAAAGGTCACAATCACTTGCTACCCGACCCCACCCTCTACAATGTCCGGATCTCTGACACAGACCATGCATAACGGATCTGGGAGAGATTGGAAGGACTACCTGTCCGCCATAATGTCTCTGAGTTAGGGTTAGGGTTAGGGTTAGGGTTAGGGTTAGTGTTAGCATTAGGGTTAGGCTTAGGGTAATTTAACCCCTGCGATTAAATGCCTAATAAATAAACAGAAACAGTATCAGCCAGTAGTTACGGCTGCCGCTGATTTCAAACAAATCTACATGTTATGGCTGTTTTAGGGTTAGGGTTAGGGTTAGGATTAGGGTTAGGGTAATTTAACTCCTGCGATTAAATGCCTAATAAATAAACAGAAACAGTATCAGCCAGTAGTTACGGCTGCCGCTGATTTCAAACAAATCTACATGTTATGGCTGTTTTAGGGTTAGGGTTAGGGTTAGGGTTAGGGTTAGGGTTATTGTTAGGATTAGGGTTAGGGTAATTTAACCCCTGCGATTAAATGCCTAATAAATAAACAGAAACAGTATAAGCCAGTAGTTACGGCTGCCGCTGATTTCAAACAAATCTACATGTTATGGCTGTTTTAGGGTTAGGGTTAGGGTTAGGATTAGGGTTAGGGTAATTTAACTCCTGCGATTAAATGCCTAATAAATAAACAGAAACAGTATCAGCCAGTAGTTACGGCTGCCGCTGATTTCAAACAAATCTACATGTTATGGCTGTTTTAGGGTTAGGGTTAGGGTTAGGGTTAGGGTTAGGGTTAGGGTTAGGGTTATTGTTAGGATTAGGGTTAGGGTAATTTAACCCCTGCGATTAAATGCCTAATAAATAAACAGAAACCGTATAAGCTAGTAGTTACGGCTGCCGCTGATTTCAAACAAATCTACATGTTATGGCTGTTTTAGGGTTAGGGTTAGGGTTAGGGTTATTGTTAGGATTAGGGTTAGGGTAATTTAACCCCTGCGATTAAATGCCTAATAAATAAACAGAAACAGTATAAGCCAGTAGTTACGGCTGCCGCTGATTTCAAACAAATCTACATGTTATGGCTGTTTTAGGGTTAGGGTTAGGGTTAGGATTAGGGTTAGGGTAATTTAACTCCTGCGATTAAATGCCTAATAAATAAACAGAAACAGTATCAGCCAGTAGTTACGGCTGCCGCTGATTTCAAACAAATCTACATGTTATGGCTGTTTTAGGGTTAGGGTTAGGGTTAGGGTTAGGGTTAGGGTTAGGGTTATTGTTAGGATTAGGGTTAGGGTAATTTAACCCCTGCGATTAAATGCCTAATAAATAAACAGAAACCGTATAAGCTAGTAGTTACGGCTGCCGCTGATTTCAAACAAATCTACATGTTATGGCTGTTTTAGGGTTAGGGTTAGGGTTAGGGTTAGGGTTATTGTTAGGATTAGGGTTAGGGTAATTTAACCCCTGCGATTAAATGCCTAATAAATAAACAGAAACAGTATCAGCCAGTAGTTACGGCTGCCGCTGATTTCAAACAAATCTACATGTTATGGCTGTTTTAGGACAGCGTCTTGATTAATCTTGATCTAGCCTTTAGTTGGATATTCAGTACACGTATATTGCCAAATGGGTAAGTAATAGCATTTTGCGTACGGGTAAGAGTGTTCGCCAATGGGTTGGGAGACCAGAGTTCAATCCTCGGTCGAATCATACTAAAATTAAAATAAAATTGTGCTTGATGCCTCCGTGCTGAATACTCAACATAATTAAGTGAAGACAACCTAGTGTACCCCCTCACACCTCGGTGTAGTAGCCAATATAAACGGGGTCTTCGAGTCGTAAGTTTGTTATTATATTTTATTTTATTTTGTGGGGGTAAAAGTTTTCGGTGGACCTATCACTTTCACTGGCCAATACTGAAATGAGCACTGGTGTAAGCTCTTTACTGTGTAAGTTTATTTCCCCACCGGTAATTGGTTATTCCGGTAATCGGTTATTCCGGTAATTGGTTATTCCGGTAATCGGTTATTCCGGTAATTGGTTATTCCGGTAATCGGTTATTCCGGTAATTGGTTATTCCGGTAATCGGTTATTCCGGTAATTGGTTATTCCGGTAATCGGTTATTCCGGTAATTGGTTATTCCGGTAATCGGTTATTCCGGTAATTGGTTATTCCGGTAATCGGTTATTCCGGTAATTGGTTATTCCGGTAATCGGTTATTCCGGTAATTGGTTATTCCGGTAATCGGTTATTCCGGTAATTGGTTATTCCGGTAATCGGTTATTCCGGTAATTGGTTATTCCGGTAATTGGTTATTCCGGTAGATACGCGTGAAAAGAAATGTTCTTAACACATCAAAACGAATACACAAACTTCCACCATTCCATTCTCACTCGCCATATTTTTATGGAAAGAGCGTCACTCCTGTCTGAATATTCTTATTCTAAAATTGACTTTTACCAAAAATATACAACTCCATTGTTTTTTATCAATCATCATCTACCATCTAGATGATGATTGATAATTTGTATTATTTGTGTTATTCGGACTACTGCTCTCATCATGGATGTTAAACTGATAAAGGTGCTAAGTGATAATATGTTCTAAGTGACAGTTTTCTGGAGGTTTAAAGTTCAATCCTCAGTAGAATACAGAATATAATTACAAATTCCATGAAAAATGCCAGTATACTGAAATCATATGCCCTTAATAGGGTTAAGATGAAAATTCATATACACTAAATGTACAAAAGCAAGGAAATCCCCAAATGTTTACACTTTTATTGTCATTAAGGGTATGCGAGCACAACAGGGCTATGTATTTCACTGGTAGGAATTTTTCTTCAGCGCACCTCACACGCTTCATCCACTCATGCATAGAGATTTATACTGTAGTGATGTGATAATGAAATGGTTTGGTTGATATGGAGTCATACCCTTAATGACAATAAAAGTGTAAAAATTTGGGAATTTCCTTGCTTTTATACATTTTCATCTTAACCCTATTAAGGGCATATGATTTCAGTATACTGGCATTTTTCATGGAATGTCACTACTTTTGTAAAGGCTATGCCTCAATACAATGCCTTCTCATAACTGATATAGTTGGTAGTTTGACTAATCAAGGTATATGGAAAACTGAAATTAGAATGCCATCAACTAGACACTAGAACCTTTATCTTTGCCAAAAATCAGCTGAATCCATCAAATGGTCGATAAGATATAGAATAAAGTGTATGAATACTGGTCATTTTTAAGGTTTTGGGGGAATTTTCTGGAACACTAAGGTATATGGTAAACTGAAATTAAAATGCCATCAACTAGACCCTAGAACCTCTATCTCTGCCAAAAATCAGCTGAATCCATCAAATAGTTGATGAGATACAGGGTGGCACATACGTACGTACGTACGTACGTACGTACACACAGATAACATGATTTCATGATTGAACTTTCTGGATCTCTGGGTTGCCTTGACTAATGATGCTGAAATTCTACACACTTATCGAACCTATCAAATAAAAAATTTGTGCAAAGTTTTAACTAATTTGGTTTATTGGTTTTTGAGTTATGATTGATCAAAGAAATGAGATTTCCAGCATAGGCCATTCGTGAAGTCTATTAAGGGATAGAGCGCTCCCGCGCCTCCCTTGATTACGTAAGACGTTTACTTGGTCATGGCTGACGGAACAAGAAGAAAGCTAAACTCGTGCATTAAATAAAGGGTCGCGTTTGAAATTCCGTACGGATTCCCGAGTACGACATACAGATTCTCAAGTTTACGGTCTTAGGTTAAATCGGCTGTGAGAAAAACATCCAAGATGAGAACAGTAGTTCGAATAATCCAAATGATACAAACTGGATGAATATGACTTCGCTTTTTTTCATGCGTCTGGCACAGGTGAAAGGGTGGTAGAAGTATTCGTTCAAAACGGTCTGAGACACCACGAGTATAGGGAAAGATGTCGTTTAATCATATGAGAGTAGCAGGAAAAGAGGCACTCTGGGTGGAATCCGCTCAGACGTGTCGTCCACACCATCCTTCAAGCTACGGCTAGGAAACTTTTTTTATGGAAATCGCTCCAGACAAAACATGAAGCCGCTTGATGTAAAGAGCTAACAATAACGAAATATGATTATCGCAAACACAGGAGATGCCTATTGGCCTTAGTCTTGGAAAGACCCAGGCAGGAAGAAAACAGTCAGCAGGAAGAGAGTTCCACAAGCCTGCGGTTCTTGGAAAGAAGCTACGTAAATAAGAAGCTGTATTAAAATGAGGTATCTCTTCCTTTCCCACGGTGAGCAAACGTTGGCAACCACATACGGAACATTCAAGTGTACCCACTGCTCGGAAACAATACGAGTCGTCACCTCGTTGACATTCTCCCACAACTTTCTAAGTTTGCGAAACTTGAAGGATGTGGGTTCAGTTGTTTTTACTTCATCGGTGTCGCAACGCAGATAATAAAGGTCTTTTCCGAAGGCTCAGGAAATAAAATTGTGTTTTTTTATGTGGGAAAAAATCCAGATGAACATATTCGCGCGCGCGTGTGTGTGTGTGTGTGTGTGTGTTAGTGACATTGATTTGTTACTGATATTTGACTGATTCATAATTACGTTTTTTTTTCTATTTCTATTTCTTTTCAGTTCGAAGACTGCACAATTAAAAGGGAAATGTTTTATCAAGGTAAGTATGAAAGGTTTAAATTGGCGACATTTGGCGAGAGCGAGGATTTCACGCCATTTCGTTTTTCTTCTTCTTCGTCTTCTTCTTAGTCATCATTTTTCTTTCTTTTTTCTTTCTTTTTTCTTTTTTTCTTTTTTCTTTTCTTCTTTCTTTCTTTCTTTCTTCTTTTTTCTTTCTTTCTTCTTTCCTTCTTCTTTCTTTTTTCTTCTTTCTTCTTTCTTCTTTCTTTTTTCTTTTCTTCTTTCTTTTTTCTTTTTTCTTTCTTTCTTCTTTCTTTCTTTCTTCTTTTTTCTTTCTTTCTTCTTTCCTTCTTCTTTCTTTTTTCTTCTTTCTTTTTCTTTTTTCTTTTTTCTTTCTTTCTTCTTTTTTCTTTCTTTCTTCTTTCCTTCTTCTTTCTTTTTTCTTCTTTCTTTTTTCTTTTTTCTGTTTTCTTTTCTTCTTTCTTTCTTTTTTCTTTTTTTCTTTCTTTTTTCTTCTTTCTTCTTTCTTTTTTCTTTTTTCTGTTTTCTTTTCTTCTTTCTTTCTTTTTTCTTTTCTTCTTTCTTTTTTCTTTCTTTCTTCTTTCTCCTTCTATTTTTTCTGCGTGTTTTTTTTCTTTTTAGTTTTTTCTTCATTTTTAATTGTTTTTGTTGATCGTTTTTCTCCTTTTCTTTTTCTTTTTCTTTTACTTCTTCGTATTTTTTCTTCTTTTTCTTCTTTTCCTTCGTTTTTTATTATTTCTTATCGTTTTTCTTGTCTTGATTCTTCTTTTTTATCTTCTTCCTTTTAATTGTTGTTAATCTTCTTTTTTTCTTTTTCTTTTTCTTTTTCTTGTTTGCTCTTTTTGTTTTATTTGTTTTTCGCCTTTTTTTCTTCATCTTTTCCTTTTTTATTTTTTTAATCGTTTTATTATTTTTATTATTATTTTATTTATTTTTGTTTTATTTCTTCTTCTTACTCTATGTCTTCTTTCTCTTCTTTTTTCTTTTTCCTTCTTTTTTTCTTTTTCTTGATCGTTTTATTATTTTATTATTATTATTATTTGTTTTTTTCTTCATTTTTCTTCTTCCTGTGCGTCTACGCTTTCTTTTTCTTCTTCTTTTTCTTCTTATTATTCTTCTTTTTCTTCTTCTTTTTCTTCTTTTTTTCTTCTTTTAGATTTTCTTTTTTTCTTTTTTTATTTATTTTTCTTGATCGTTTTATTATTTTTATTATTATTATTATTATTTGTTTTTTTCTTCATTTTTTTCTTCCTGTGCGTCTACGCCTTCTTTTTCTTCTTTTTCTTCTTCTTTTTCTTCTTTTTCTTTTTCTTTTTTCTCTTCTTTATCGTTTTCTTCTTCTTTGTCTTATTATTAATTATCATCATTATTCCCCTTATTTGTATTGTGTTCTTTTTCTTTTTCTATTCTCCTTCTTCTTCTTCTTCTTCTTCTTCTTCTTCTTCTTCTTCTTCTTCTTCTTCTTCTTCTTCTTCATATTCTAGCCATGCTAATAATATAAATATGTAACCTTCTTTCCCCTTTCTTCTTCTTTTTTCCTGTCCCTTCCACCCACCTCACCTGATCCTTCTTTTATGCATCAAATAAAAAAAACCTTCCACCCTAACCCTAACCCTAACCCTAAGCCATATAATCCAAGAATTTTTCCTAAAATCCGATATTCTTTGAATAAACACTAATTCGATCTTTTATTGAATTCTTCTAATTACTTCCTTGGAGATCCCACACCATTAGTTACCAGGGATATCTTGCTGAGAAAAAACGGAGGGTTCCCTGGAGTCTGAGTGACAGCAAGTCTCTTCAGATTTCCAATATTCT
>OY744546.1:1555000-1557500 GCA_963556195.1 Sepiola atlantica
GTTTCCAAAGTTTTGATAGTGTAACACACTTGTTTCCAAAGTTTTTATAGTGTGACACACTTGTTTCCAAAGTTTTGATAGTGTAACACACTTGTTTCCAAAGTGTTGATAGTGTGACACACTTGTTTCCAAAGTTTTGATAGTGTAACACACTTGTTTCCAAAGTTTTGATAGTGTGACACACTTGTTTCCAAAGTTTTGATAGTGTAACACACTTGTTTCCAAAGTTTTTATAGTGTCACACACTTGGTTCAAAAGTTTTGATAGTGTGACACACTTGTTTCCAAAGTTTTGATAGTGTAACACACTTGTTTCCAAAGTTTTTATAGTGTCACACACTTGTTTCAAAAGTTTTTATAGTGTAACACACTTGTTTCCAAAGTGTTGATAGTGTGACACACTTGTTTCCAAAGTGTTGATAGTGTAACACACTTGTTTCCAAAGTTTTGATAGTGTGACACACTTGTTTCCAAAGTTTTGATAGTGTGACACACTTGTTTCCAAAGTTTTGATAGTGTGACACACTTGTTTCCAAAGTGTTGATAGTGTGACACACTTGTTTCCAAAGTTTTGATAGTGTAACACACTTGTTTCCAAAGTTTTTATAGTGTGACACACTTGTTTCAAAAGTTTTGATAGTGTGACACACTTGTTTCAAAGGTTTTGATAGTGTAACACACTTGTTTCCAAAGTTTAGATAGTTTTACACACTTGTTTCTAAAGTTTTCATAGTGTAACGAACGTGTTTACAGAGTTGTGATTGTGTAACACACATGTTTCCAAAGTTTTCATAGTGTAACATACTTGTTTCCAAAGTGTTGATAGTGTAACACACGTGTTTCCAGAGTTTAGATAGTGTAACACACGTGTTTCCAGAGTTTCTCCGTGAAACCGAATGTATCGATGCAAAAACAAGCTATATGTATAATTTAATAATAAAAAAAGTATACACGCTCCTCTTGCACAAGCAATATGAAAGAGAAATAACCGGCCATAGAAAAAAAACAGCCTATTGTTGGGAATCTGGTTAAAGCTATTTGAGAAAGAAACCGATTTTATAATTAGAATTGGGGTTATAAGTAGCGATTTCCCAAGGATTGTTATAAGAAGAAAAAGAGAAAAGGGGGGAAAACTATAGATTGATCGAATGAGTACATTAAATTAATTACGATTATCTTTTAGTATATTAAAACCTATACACGTGCACCGGTCGGATATATATATATATATATATATATATATATATATATATATATATATATATAGTGAGTAGGTTCCGTTGATTTCGATTGGAATCCGAGTAAGAGAGCTCAATGTACATTTTAACAGAGCATGAATGAATTTTAACGAGGAAACAAAAATAGACACACATTCGGGTTGTACACATTATAACTTATTTCGACCCGGATTGGTCTCATCAGATGTATAACCAACCGCATTTAGAACATTAATGATGAGAAAATGTTACCACCGTTTTTAAAGTAAAGAAAAAAAAACTTTAAAAACGGTGGTAACATTTTCTCATCATTCATGTTCAAAATCCAGTTCGTTATATATCTGATGAGACCGATCTAGGTCGAAATAAGTTATAATGTGTACAAACCGAATGTGTGTCTAGTATTTTTCCCCATTCAAATTTATATATATATATATATATATATATATATATATATAGAGAGAGAGAGAGAGAGAGAGAGAGAGAGATGTTAATGAGGAAGGAAAGCCAAAAAATATTATTTATATAATCATCAACGTTTCGTCTTTATTGTGAGACTTCTTCAAGATGAAGGAAAAATGAAGAAAAAGCATAAATTTGATTTGACTGTAGGCTAGAGCTGCGGCCGGTTTGTGAGTAAGAAAAAAGATTTAAAGTGAGAAAGGCAAAATAGATGCGTTGTTGAAGTAGCAGTTATAGAGTTGTTAGGAGGAGGAGAGGGGAGAGGGATATGCTTGTTGGATCAATTTATTAATTAAGCCTTGAAATAAAACGCGTGGCTGAGAGTATGTCTGGGTCATGTATCAGGCGATAGCTGGGATTGATGGGGGAGGGCGAAGACCGAGTTAAGACGTTGGAGGGTATCCATATTTGACATCCATATACATATGTGTGAGCACGAACGTATATTCACATTGATATAACAGATAAGTATACACATGTAAAAAAAAAATTGCCACGTTTTGAAACCAAAAAAAAGGAGGAACCAACATTCAACTTAAACTCCTTCCTCTCACCTGCAATAGTCCTAATGTGGTTTACCTAATATACTGCACCCGATGCACAAAAGGCAACTCTGTTGGGGAAACAAGTCCTGAGTTCGGCCTACGTTTTAACACGCACAAACAAACAATTAGAGACAAATCAGCACGCTACACAGTAGTCATGTATTAGTATCTCCCAAATCACACCATATACAACATCAAATGCATCTTAATAGCCTCCAATTTTAAGACACATTAACACAGACGCAAATAAGAAACTAAACTTATTCTGAGACTCAAC
>OY744546.1:1562500-1570000 GCA_963556195.1 Sepiola atlantica
ACTTCTTTATATAGAGAGCTATAAACATCACCTTAACAAAATACTTATAGCTTTGGCGTGATGTCATAGATTTATGACTTACGTCATGTTTTAAAACATGAATTCAAACATAATCGATAATGAAAAATAAATAAATGAATGGGTAAACATTATCAATAGCGTTGAACATTATTTTAATCGTCCCAAAACAATTCATTTTACTTTAACTGCGTATTGTATGTAGTTCTTTAAAAAATTATATAATCCTTCCAGGCGAGCAGAAATATGAATTAGTTAATTTTATTCAATGAAGACAGAAATAAATGATTTTCTATTTGACAATTTAAATGTTTCTTTATTTCGATGGGTTAAGGTTAGGGTTAGGGTTTGACAATATAAATGTTTCTTTATTTCGATGGATTAGGGTTAGGGTTAGGATTAGGGTTTAACAATTTAAATGTTTTTTTCATTTCGAAAGGTTAGGGTTAGGGTTAGGGTTTAACAATTTAAATGTTTCTTTATTTCGATGGATTAGGGTTAGGGTTAGGGTTAGGGTTTGACAATTTAAATGTTTTTTTCATTTCGAAAGGTTAGGGTTAGGGTTAGGGTTTAACAATTTAAATGTTTCTTTATTTCGATGGATTAGGGTTAGGGTTAGGGTTAGGGTTTAACAATTTAAATGTTTCTTTATTTCAAAGGGTTAGGGTTAGGGTTTGACAATTTAAATGTTTTTTTTCATTTCGACGGGTTAGGGTTAGGGTTTAACAATTTAAATGTTTCTTTATTTAAAAGAGTTAGGGTTTTACAATTTAAATGTTTCTTTATTTCGAAGGGTCCATTTTTTACATCTATTTTCGTGGATTTAATTCCGTAATTAAATACTTTTTTATACAGGATTTTTATATTTGTATCATTTGTATTATTCTGACCATTGTTTTCATCTTGGATGTTATTCTCGCAACGTTTCGGCCGATGTATTCTTTCTAGCCTCTTCGAGGTGCATATTGGCAGACAAGTGAATTTTTACGGAATTTCGAACAAAAATCAAGGAGCCCCTTTTTGGGGATAACACTTGATTTCTATGTTGCTTCCTTGTGCCTGTTTTACAAGTACTTCAATGGATTGTGCAACTCTGGTGCCCCAACGACGTAAATTCACTAGACCAACCCGACAATCTGCCAAATCCCATCCACTCACTGTAGAGGTCCCCGGGTGCCGAAGAGCTTTCTACTCCAAAAGCTTCTTTCCTCGTGCTGCTGGACTCTGGAACTCCCTCCCTGCTCCCTGTTTTCGTGACGGTACTGACATGCAGAAATTTAAAACTTATGTAAACAGACATCTCGCTGCACAGCTCCTCATTTAGGTTGACCCCCCCCCCCCAAAAAAAAAAACTCTCACCCTTTTTCTCAGTAGGCCCTTGTCTGCCTTGTTTGGGTGAACTATGTTTAAAAAATAAAAAAAAGATATCCGAGTGTTCAATCTAGATTTTCCTATACTTTTCAAACGCTGAGTTAGTAAAGAAGTGAAGAACATAAATACCCCCCCCCCAATTGACCACTAAAGTATTTTATAGTTTACTTTTATTGTGTTTTTTCTTAATTTTGCTGGAGTCCAGGACTAGAATTCATCTGGTCTGGTGGAGCGTCCAGCTAAGTGTTGTTACTTGAGCTAACATCACTATGAGAAGATGCACTATTTCTCGTATGAGCCAGTGTATAGCCGTGTCGAAGGGATCTTATGTGTGCTTCGAATGCTATGTTATTTTGAATATTTGGTCAGTGTTTAATTGTAGCTGGAAGTATCCTCATACCAAGTTGTCCTGACATACCCCTGTACAGAGAGACCAAAGACACTCAGGAATAGTGTCTAGTAAGTAGTCCAAACTCTCATTTAGGTAGTCCAACTTTTCCTTTGCCTGTTATATAAGCTGTTAAGCCACACAAAAACGGTCATTACTTTGACCTTTTGGGTGACTTTGACCTTCGGATGACGTTGACCTTTGTGTACCTTGTGAACGTAGAATTCTAAATTATGAAAATTACTTTATGACAGTTATACGTTGCCGCACTAATTTCTTTTTGCGTAAACTTACGCTCCCACGCGGAGTGATTGATACCTTATCCAATCGGAACACTTTGCGTGGGAGATACTTCCGCTGAACTGTTTTATACACCTTTGTTCCCGCTTTTGACAAGTTGGACTTTAGACGCCAAGCCCAGCTTGTTCATGGCCTCTCGCTGTCTATCAGTGAAGCGATGTATGACAAAACTGGTTTAAAATGTAGAAGACTTTGTCTTTTTAATGAAGCTAATGAAAAGAAACTCCTAATATTCCCCCCACGAGAAAATGGTGACCCTTTTTCTATTCTACACGTTTGAAAAGAATTCACTAAGAAAAACCTTATAGGAGACTAGATTATCAGATTCAGAAAAGTCTGCTCGAAGAATTTAAAATTAACTAGATCATCCGTGACCGGTTGAGTCAGTATTTTGTTATATATATTATTGAATAGTTAATACTAAAACTCTGAGGATGTTGCTATCTTGCTGGTTTGTTACCGTGCACACTTTTCATATGTACATGAATGATGCAAAAAAAAAAAGGAGTGAGAGGAGAGAAGAGAAAGCAAAAGAAAGGAGATACGAAAAAAAGAGATGAGGGTGGCAGAGAGAGGGGAGAAATAGGGAGAGATAGAGGGTCCATGATGACGTCACAAGAGAGCTTCATAAATATTTGGAATTTCCATCTCTCTCTCTCTCTCTCTCTCTCTCTCTCTATCTATCTGGTTTTCCACCCTCTCCCATTCTCCCTTCCTTCTCTCTCTATCTCTCTTCTTTACTTCTCTCTCTTCTCTCCCCGTCTTCAATCTTCTCTCTCTCCTCTCCCTTCTCTCTCTCCTCTCCCTTCTCTCTCTCTCTCTTTATCGCCCCTTTTCCTCCTCTTTTCGCCATTTTAACCCTCCGTCTCTCTCTCTCTCTCTCTCTCTCTCTCTCTCTCTCTCTCTCTCTCTCTCTCTGTATCTCTCTCTCTTTTTCTCCTACCTCTCTTTATCTTTTCACCCTCTCTCTCTCCCTCTCTCTCTCTCTCTCTCTCTCTCTCAATCGTCAAATCCTTATGTACCATATTCACCCTTCCCCCACCATCTAAAACAATCATGTACAGATTAAAAGTGTGCACCCTGACAAACAAGACAAAAAACATCATCATCATAGTTTTAACAGTATATAGACAAATATCTTTTTTTTTCTTTTCATGGCGATTTGATTTTAAAGAAACCACAAAAGTTTTTTCTTTTCTTTTTATTTTTTTTTTCCATTTCTTTTCCAAAAACTGAATCACATGATTCCTGTATTCGCAGTGGGTGAGAAATACGAAACAGAGGCTACAGCCGACGCAACTGGGGTGGTAGACGACCAGAAATTTGCTGATGTCATGCCGGCCGGAATAGAATGTAAATAACTTTGACTTTGTTACGATGTAGTTTAGTTCTTCCCACTCTTTTCTTCCTACCTTCGTTCCTGCCTTTCCTTCTCGCATCTTCCCTTTTCATGTATTTACCGATTTGCCGTTGACGTTTCGTATTTTGTTCAATATTTCATGATTTTTGTGATATTCTTTGTTAAGATGGGGTTCAGAATTAAGTTCATCTCGGAATTAAGTTCATCTCGGAAATAATAGATTAATCAATTTTATTTGTTATTCAACTAATAAATCTAATTTTTTTCGGCACTTCTGCATTTCAACCGTCACTTGGACTTAATAATTGAAGAGTTCCATTTATTCCATCGTGTCAACCGATGTTGACTATTTGTTGGATTTTCTGTTTTAAATTATAAATTTTCGTTTTAAAAAATCACTGTTGAATATTTTGATAACATTTTAATTCATAAAGTATAAAAATCACTGTCTATTCATTAAAATGATAAATTTTCGTTTTAAAAAATCACTGTTAATTATTTTGAGAAAGTTTTAATTCATACAATAAAAAAACACACATTTTTATTATTTTTAAAAAATTTTAAATTATTAAATAAAATATTTTCATATTCAATAACGATACATTGTTCGCTGTTAATATTGTCATTTTGAATAAAAACATCTAATTCGTTTACTTCCGGTCGGTTGTCTGCCCCTGCCTTCAAAAGAGGAAAGCAAATTAAGTCCAAGTGATGGTTGAAATGCAGAAGTGCCTTTTTTTCTTTTAATTACAAAATTATATAGTAGGAATTTTTTTTTAAAAAGTGTTATATTATTTTTTCTTCATTATTGACATTTACTTTATTTCTTACCTTCACTAATATTGCGACCATTATTTTTGTGCAGAAATTTCAAGATTTTTTTAAGATAATCTTGGGGTTTTTTTCCAGAAGGATACGAATGATAATAAAGAGAAATAAATTATATCAGTTTTTATATTTTTATGGACTTAATTTCTTAAAAAGATGATATATATATACTTTACAAATTTCTTTAAAAAATATGATAAATATACTACATTACAAATTTATTTTACATAAACAAATTACATTTTAAGTTAAAAATTAGAAATATAAGTTTAAGTTAAAATAAGATGAAAAAATGAAGAATTGCAAGTTAAAATTGCAACACGTCTAGTGAAAGGTTTACTAGTTTGCATGAAGAGTTAATACAAGAAATAGAATTGAGATTTTCGTCAAATCTGGCATTTCGCAAGTTCTAGTTTTAGACGTGGTCGAGAAATCAGACGAGATATCACTTGCGAGATTTCTAGTTTATCGACGAGATATGAACTTAATTGTGAGATGAACTTAATTCCGTCACCCGTTAAGATCGGTAATCGTTCGAAAATACGGCTTCATTATTTTATTAGTAAAAAACAAAGGATAATTAACACTCGAGAACCCGTGAACAAAAAAAGCAACAAGAAATAATTTATATAAAACGCATTAAAATTAAATTCTCTACGTGATTTGTGAGAGTTTTTATTTTAAAAAAAAAGAAAAATCGGTACTTCTGTATTATAGGGTCGATAAAAAAAATTATCTTTAAATTTGAAGAGTCAAATAAAATTCAAAGTGTTCTCCCGGGATTTATCAAAACTGGATGTTAACGCTCTGAACTTACAAAATATTTTAGATTTAACCATAGATAATGCCAAAATGATCCCATGGTTCATGTATTTTTCTTTTCATTTACGTATTTTTCCATTTTTTATTTTCTGTGATGCTTAATTTATTTCGATAATTTAAAAAACAAATTATTGGTGCCGAATACCATGAAGTGTTGTGTTTTTCTAATTCCTAAATTATCCTTTTACGTATATTTTGTACGTATTTTTTCACTTATTTTTTCAATTATTTTTTGTTTACTTAGTTTTCCTAAATAATTTTTTTCCTAAATATTTTTTTCCTTTTTTTCCTAAATAATCCTTTTACGTAGATTTTTTACGTATGTTTTTACTTATTTTTTACTTAGTTTTCCTAAATAATTTTTCCTAAATATTGTTTTACTTATTTTAACTAAATAATCATTTTACGTGTATTTTTTACTTTTGTTTTTTTTTTTTTTTTTACTTATTTTTTGTTTACTTAGTTTTTCTAAAATAATTTTTTTTCCTAAATTATTTTATGAACTCATTTTCCCTAAATAATCCTTTTACGTAGATTTTTTAAATTTTTTATTTTGTTTTACTTTTTAAAATTATTTTTTTACTTATTTTCCCTAAAAGAATTATCCCTAAATATTTTTTACTTATTTTTTCATAAATTATCCTTTTTACGTATATGTTTTTACTTATTTTTTTTACTTATTTCTTTTTACTTTTTTGTTTACTTAATTTTCCTAAATAATTTTTTTCTAAATTATCTTTTTCGTTACTTATTTTGCCTAAATAATCCTTTAACGTATTTTTTACTTATTTTTTCATAAATTATCCTTTTTACGTATATTTTTACTTATTTTTTGTACTTATTTTTTCAATTATTTTTTGTTTACTTAATTTTTTAAATAAATTTTTTACCTAAATATTTTTTACTTACTTTTTTTCTTGATATATATATATTTTTTACGTATATATGTTTTTTTACGTATATATATATATTTTACGTATATATTTTTTACGTATATATATTTTTTACGTATATATATATATATATATATATATATATATATATATATATATATATATATATATATATATATATATATATATATGTATATATATTACGTATATATTTTTGTGCTTCACTTTAAGTTAATAGCGTTTTCTTCTTTTGCTTGAATTAAAACTTATAACGGTAAAATCTCTTTGAAGATAAATCCTGGGGTAACACTTTGAATTATCTCCCCCTGTCATTTGACTCTTCAAAATTAAAAATAAAACCTTTTTTGACCCTATAATACAGAATCAGCAAAAAATCTTACAAATCACTTACCCACGTCAAAATAAGGCGGTTTCCGCCATTTTCGGTTCTTTTTACTAGTTCCCAAGTGTTAACTATTCTGTACCTTTAACGTTTAAAAGACTCTTACTAAATCGTTTCCACGCGTTAAAAATATTCGGTAGAGAATTTAATTCTAATGTGTTTGATATACATTACGTGTTGTTTTGTTTGGTTTACGAGTTCTTGAGTGTTAACTATTCTGTACCTTTAACGTTTAAAAGATTCTTACTAAATCGTTTCCACGCGTTAAAAATATTCGGTAGAGAATTTTATTCTAATGCGTTTGATATACATTACGTGTTGTTTTGTTTGGTTTACGAGTTCTTGAGTGTTAACTATTCTGTACCTTTAACGTTTAAAAGATTCTTACTAAATCGTTTCTACGCGTTAAAAATATTCGGTAGAGAATTTAATTCTAATGTGTTTGATATACATTACGTGTTGTTTTGTTTGGTTTACGAGTTCTTGAGTGTTAACTATTCTGTACTTTTACAACATTATTTGTTCATTGCTGATCTGTGAGCATTCCTTTATAGTGTCTCATTTGTTTTCGAGTGTCTTCAAAAGTAATGGCTGGTCTTTATAATACACACACACACATATTTCACTGAACTTAGATCTCAGAAATAAAGGGGCCCTTTTTGGGGGGTTAAAACTTGATCTCTATATGACATACATAGATATCCGAGTGTTCCATTAAAGTTCTCCTTTTTCTCTCAAACGTTAAGTTAGTAATTAAGTGAAGAACGTTCATTTTCTTCTTCCCGATTAACCAGTTAATTATGTTATAGTATATATGTAGCTTCTTGGTCTTGCCAGATTCCGGGACAAGAATTCATCTAGTCTGGTGGATTATCCAGCTTAGTGTCGTGACTTGAGGCAACACCACTTGGAGAAGGTGAACCATTTATTGTATAAGTCGGTGTGTAGCCATGTCGGGAGAAATCTTACTTGAGCTTCGAATACTATGTTATTCTCAATATTTGGGCAGGGGTTATTTGTAGAGAAAATATCCTCATGCCAGGTTGTCCTGACAAACCCCTGTTCAAAAAGACCGATAAAACTCAAAGAGAGTATCTAATAGGAATTCAAATCCTCC
>OY744546.1:1575000-1600000 GCA_963556195.1 Sepiola atlantica
CTATTGGTCTGTCAATAACACTTTTGGTACTGATGCAGTTTACGGACCGGGCTGAAATAATAAGGTTTTTAAGAAAGCCATTATTTACATGGGGAGGAAGGACGGATTTATTAACTATTCAGTACTTTCACTTAACAATTTAATAAACAAAAATCTACCGTCAAAATTACATTTAACTTGAAAATCCTATCTAAACAAAAATAGGCCAGTCCGTAAACTGCACAAGCACCAACTTGTTTGATCACCACCATTACCTTTATTATCTCTGATTTTTTAGTCTTCATGATACGAACAAGAACATAAGTCAGCTGTGAGGCTACATACTTCCGACTGACAACGTAAGGATAGGTAAAAGTCTAATCTTGGTCTTACTTCTACATATTGCATGAAGTACTCCCGAATTTATGCCGTGGAAACGTTGATAACTGAAAAACTATTTATCTTGTAAAGCTGAAAGTTTATATGTGTGCCGGTGTATGGCTCCGAAACCTGGGCTGTCTCTGCCGACAGACGCACTAAAGAAACTGCACTGTAATGACAAGGCAATGGTCAGATGGATCTGTTTGATGAGGCCTGAACAGAGCATGCCTCTTGGGTCTCTGCTCGCACAGGTCAACTTGAAAAGCCTCGCGGACGTCATGCAGAAGAGCAGACTACGTTTGTTGGGACCCGTTGAGCTCAGCAATGGCTGGATTGCTAAAGATCGACAGTTGAACGTGCCAGCAGAGAAGACCACCTCTGGCAGACCCAAGTTGTCTTGGGAGGGCGTGGTCAAACGTGATAGGAGAGCCTTGGGTATGGATTCCGTCGAGCCTCACCAAATACAAGAATGGAGGGGAAGACTTAGATCGAGGCTGGACAATCAAGCTCCACTCTCATCAGAGGATTAATTGTGGCCTGATTCAACAAATAAACCGGTTGTTGTTGTTGTTGTTGTTGTTGTTGGTGATGATGATGATGATGATGATGATGATGATGATGATGATGATGATGATGATGATGATGGTGGTGGTGGTGGTGGTGGTGGGGGGGGGGGGGTACTGTTATCAAAGAGCGTTAAATCAATACATCAAATTTGGACAACTCGTATATTAAAAATTCATCAAATCTCAACCATCGTCGAACTTTTCAAGTTAAAGGGCAAATGTCAAGATCCATCCATATAACTTCATTGGCTACAAAATACGCCAAGTAACGAGTCTCTAGGATAACCAGAATCGAAGTCATCACCAAAAGTAGGACTTTCGCCTTTTCCATGACCTTGACCTTTGTCCTAAAAATCCCCAAATTAAGTCAGTTCTAAGTTAGACCATGACTTCTATTTTGACCAAATTTGGTTACCATTGGTCAAGCTATGTGGACGCTACACTGTATAAAAACAAATAAGATGGTGAGAAACCAACGAACAAATTTAACTGAAAACATAACCGCCTTGGCGGAAGTAACTAAATACCGAGTAATGAAAATAGTTACCATATTGTTTTATTTTTCCTTTCGCATCTGCGCCAGTATGTATGTATCTCGTTTAAAATATCAATCACGTATTGTTTTATTTTATCTGCATCTGCGCCAGTATCCTGTTTTAAATATCAATATAATATTGTTTTATTTTTCCTTTCGCACCTGCGCCAGTATGTATGTATCTCGTTTAAAATATCAACCTCGTATTGTTTTATTTTTCATTTCGCACCTTCGCCAGTATGTCTATATCCCTTTTAAATATTAATCTCGCATTGTTTTATTTTTCATTTCGCACCTTCGCCAGTATATCTGTATTCCGTTTTAAATCTTGTATTGTTTCATTTTTTTATTTCTGCATCTGCGCCAGTATCCTGTTTAAAATATCAATATCATATTGTTTTAGTTTTGCTTTCGCACCTGCGCCAGTATGTATGTATCCTGTTTTAAATATCAATATCATATTGTTTTATTTTTCCTTTTGCACCTGCGCCAGTATGTATGTATCCTGTTTTAAATATCAATATCATATTGTTTTATTTTTCCTTTTGCACCTGCGCCAGTATGTATGTATCCCGTTTAAAATATCAATCTCGTATTGTTTTATTTTTCCTGTTGCATCTGCGCCAGTATGTCTATATCCCTTTTAAATATTAATCTCGTATTGTTTTATTTTTCCTGTTGCATCTGCGCCAGTATGTATAAATCCCTTGTAAATATCAATCTCGTATTGTTTTATTTTTCCTGCTGCATCTGCGCCAGTATGTCTATATCCCTTTTAAATATTAATCTCGTATTGTTTTATTTTTCCTGTTGCATCTGCGCCAGTATGTCTATATCCCTTGTAAATATCAATCTCGTATTGTTTTATTTTTCCTGTTGCATCTGGGCCAGTATGTCTATATCCCTTGTAAATATCAATCTCGTATTGTTTTATTTTTCCTGTTGCATCTGCACCACTATGTATATATCCCTTGTAAATATTAATCTCGTATTGTTTTATTTTTCCTGTTGCATCTGCGCCAGTATGCATATATCCCTTGTAAATATCAATCACGTATTGTTTTATTTTTCATTTCGCCCCTTCGCTAGTATATCTGTATTTCGTTTTGAATCTCGTACTGTTTTTATTTTTTCATTTCGCATCTTCGCCAGTATGTCTGTATTCCGTTTTAAATATCAATTTCGTATTGTTTTAGTTTTCCTTTCGCATCTGCGCCAGGATTAAATAATACACTAATTGTTGTCCATCTCAATTTCCAGATGCAGTTGTTCCTACAGAGTGAATCAAATTGACTTTTGTCTTCCGAGTCCATGAAGGAAACAAAAAGAAAAAAAGCCAGATCATATCCAGACGACGACAACAGGAGAAAACGAACCAAAAATATAAATAAACCCATAAGCGAACCAAACGTTTTCTGAGATGGGGAATGAAATGATTAAGAACTCGTTAATAATTTTAATTAATTATTGCCTTAATCATTTAAATCCAATTACACTTTAATGCGCCTCCGCTAAAAAAAAGAGCATTTTTTTCTACTTTTTTTGGTTTGCAAGCACATTTTTTTTAATAATAACTGTCATAAAACTTCATTGATATTGCAGTGAATTGAACGTGGAAGTCTAGTTTTAGAAGCTGGTACGGCTACCATTTTATACTGATAGATGCATGAGAAAATGGTGCCGTATTCGCATCCGAAGGATACACCAGTTATTTTATTTCAAAGTGTTCATGCTTATATATTTATTTTTTTGTTTTGTTTTAAAAATTGATTTAAAATAGAATCGTATTCTATTTTTGATTTGTGTTATCGAAATACGCGAACAATCGCGAAATGTAAGTATGACCACTCGATAAAAAGAAATAACATTTTAATTTAAGATGCTGACTTCAGGATTTTAAAATAAATGCTTATTTGAGATCTTAAAATACATTTTGGGCCCAACAGTTAAGGGGGTCGTGACTGAGCAAATAGATATGGAAACTGTCTATGGAATTGGCTACGCAGAGTCAAAATCCTATTGTTATAGAATCAAGTTGTCAGCAAGAAAGAACGCATTCAAAACAGCTTTATAACATATATAAAGGTTTCTTTATTTGTTGTCCAAATGTCCAGAAATCAAAGTTCTTTCTGAGTTTTTGATCGTTATAGTAAAGGTTGGTTGGAAGAGATTCTCTCAGCGTAATATCAAACAAGGTGGTGAGAGCTGGTTGACTGCAAGTTTGATTAGCTTAAGGGGATAACCTTTGTTATACGTCCGATATTCGTGTTCTTTCTGAACCCAGTGGTCGCTAATACCAATTAAACTGTCATCTCTCGCGCTGCGCTTTCTCATATCTGAAGAGTACAACCGTCATTGTCTGACATCGCGCATCGACCATCCCTAACCTCCAACCTCCCATGGCCATGTATTCTTTTGGCTTTGAATTCTTGCTTTAATACAGTAAAAAAGTGAAAATTATTTACAACTAGTTGATGTATCCGACATTTAATATCAGATCGGTTCTATTGAAAGAAAAGGCACGAACCCGAACTTTCCCTGTCGATGTGTAAAATAACGACTTGTGTTCATTTAATCGCATACATCAGTAAATGCTTACAAATAGGCATTTTATTTCTGTTTTTTGATGCCTCAAGAATTGTTGATATGCCGTAAAGCAGACAGACGAAATCTAATAAGCAATAATTCAGTATAAAAATAATGTGTCCAACATTTTACTCTCATCTTTTTTTGAGGGGGTGGCGGGGTTTAACGGGGTCGCTGGGCTATAAGAGAACCATTTGTTTTTGGTTTTTTACTTTGTAAATCTGGTAAAATCGTGGTCCAAAATTGCTGCCTCAAAAATGCTAGGTCACGTGATATTTTTGCTGTGTTTGACGAAAAAGCATACTGCCTCATGAAATTAACAGTGCGCTCTAGCAAAAAGAACATAAGGACGACAGACAATGAGAGATTTTTTCGTATTGCCACCCGGACTTAGAGTTAGTCTTAGGGTTAATAGTAGGGTTTTAAAAAAAAGAGTACGTGTTTTTTTTTTAAGTTAAAATTAAGTTTTATTCTTGTTTGACCATATCCTTTCTTAACCCTACAACTAATCAAAAACCCGGATCGCAATACGAATATAAAAGAAATATGTCTGTCTGCCTTATGTTGCTTTTTTCTTGCACACGGTGAATTTCATGAGACGGTATACTTTTTCGTAAAACACCGCAAAAGAATAACACGTGACCTAACATTTTTTTAGGTCAGCAATTTGATACCGCAATTTTCCCAAAGTATCAATGTCTCCATTTCTTTTTTTTATTATTGCATCATCGTAAATGTTAGGACGAGGAAACAAATATACAAAACTGCATTAATAGACGCATTTCAAATACAAGGCAAAGCTAAAAAATAATATACGAAAACGGAAAAAAAATGAAATAACTACTCGCGCATGCGCGTCTAGTGTTTCTTGCAACACGCATGCGTAATCTGTGTCTGCGCTGTATGCTTGTATGGGATTGAATCTAAAAATGCTGCTATCTGTAAAAAAAATGTTCTTTTTTTTTTAAATATGACTGAAAAAATGTTACAAAAATTGTGGGGAAAAAAAGCAACAATTTAGGGGTGGATTCAGGTGTCCGTCTTCCGGGGTAGAGCACACTTTAAGATGTTTTCTGTGGAGGGAGAGTCTCCACATACCTTCCACTCTCTCTACTTCCGGGGGAAATATGTCTAATTGTTTGATTAAATTTAGATTTTACTAATAAAAATGGGCAAATTATTGAAGTAAAATATATCTGTAAAATGAAACTTAGTTTAATAATAAAAATTTAAGAGATACTTTGGGGGTTGACTGTTTGCAAGAATAATAACATCGTGTCAGTTAGGGATGGGATTAGGGTAATGGTAAGGGTTAAGGTTGGGGTTCAGGTAAGGGTTAAGGATAGGGTTATGGTAAGGGTTATGGTAAGGTAAAGGTTAGGGCTAAGAATAGGGTTATGGTAAGGGTTATGGTAAGGGTAATGGATGGGGGTAAGGGTTAGGGTTAGGGTTAAGGATAGGGTTATGGTAAGGGTTATGGTAAGGGTTAGTGTTAAGGTAAGGGTTAGGGTTATGGTAAGGGTTATGGTAAGGGTAATGGATGAGGGTAAGGGTTAGGGTTATGGTAAGGGTTAGGGTTAAGGTAAGGGTTAGGGTTAAGGATAGGGTTATGGTAAGGGTTATGGTAAGGGTTAGTGTTAAGGTAAGGGTTAGGGTTAAGGATAGGGTTATGGTAAGGGTTATGGTAAGGGTAATGGATGGGGTAAGGGTTAGGGTTATGGTAAGGGTTAGGGTTAAGGTAAGGGTTAGGGTTAAGGATAGGGTTATGGTAAGGGTAATGGATAGGGTAAGGGTTATGGTAAGGGTTAGGGTTAAAGTAAGGGTTAGGGTTAAGGATAGGGTTATGGTAAGGGTTATAGTTAGGGTAAGGGATGGGGGTAAGGGTTAGGGTAAAGGATAGGGGTATGGTAAGGGTTAAGGTAAGGGTTAGGGTTAAGGATAGGGTTACGGGTTAGGGTTTTTATTTGAAAGCTTAGACTTTTTCATCACAAAATGACGAATAGATATTTGTCGTTTCGTTTTGTCTAGTCAGAAGACAAATACAAAAATGGACGATTTACTAGACCAAAAATGGCGATATTCTTCAAAGAAGAATTTGAATGTTTCTTTGCCACACATTGCTGTCGCTTAAAATACCTAAATTCCATCTGAAGACGTGTTATTAAAGATTTTTTAATTTTTCCTCCATTACTGGTAAATAGTGATTCGAAAACAAATGTGGACAAATTGTCGGCAGCAAGGACCCCTTGGTCATTTCTTGGATCCACCCCTAAACATTTATCAAATATATATATATATATATATATATATATATATATATATATATATATAATTCCTGGTTTCGTTTGGTAGAAAAAAGTCCAATAGAGTGCTCGATTATTTAATAAGAGCATAATATGTATTTATTAATATTACAGAGGAACAGATCAAATCAACATGGTACCATAGGTTTTAAGCTGGGAGAGCGAACCCAGACTAAAAAAAAACAGTGTTCTTTTTAGTTTTATTTATATTTATAAATCGCTCTCGGCTTTCTTCAGACATATTTGATCTATAAAGAAATGGTAAGTCATTCTGGAAGAAATTTGCTGTTTTTGTTTTGTTTTTGTTTTTTTAATTATATGTATTCTTCTGTTCGGTAGTTAACTAGTGGGGATCTTTTCGCAAAAGACTTTTTTTAAAAGGGGCCTTTCTTGCTCTAATTATTATTTCTCGAAATTTTTTCCGAGACCCCATTTTGACGTCTTTTGCAAAAAGACCCCCACTACCAAAAAGAAACAGAAATATAATTAGAAAAACAACGAATTTCTCCCAGAATGCCATGCCATTTCTTGAAAGATCAAATATGGCTGAAGAGAGCCGCGGCGTGGTTTATAAATAAAACTCAAAAGAACACTGTGTTTTTTTTAGCATGGGTTCGCTCACCAAGCTTTAAACCTATGGTACCAAGTTAATTTAATATTCTGTAATATTATTAATATATATATATATATATATATATATATATATATATATATATATATATATATATAGTATGTTATGTATTAAGTTGCTTTATTATGTTATTGTTTTCGCGAATAATCTTACTAAACAAGCAATTATTTAGTCTGCGGGGCTGGAAATAAACAAAGAATACTACAAGCTTAAAATTGAGACTCGTATAGGATCGGAAGAAGGATCGCCTAACATGGGCGTCGCCTTGAATCACTTGGCTAACGATCTATACGTCCAACGAAATCCGAAATTGTACAAATAACTCATCCCCCCTGGCTCGTTGGTCAAGCGGTTCAAGACGACGCCAATGTTAGGCGGTCATCCTTATGAGGCACAAGTTCAAATCCTTTACAAGTCTTATTTTTCACTTTGTGGTATTCTTTGCTTATTTCCAGTCCCGCGGACTAAATAATCGCTTGTTTAGTAATATTACCCGCGTAAAAGAATAGCATAAAAAGCAGTTTAATACATGACATAGTGTGCGCTGTATACTGTCGGAAATAAATTTAAAATGTTAAAAACACATATATAATATATATATATATATATATATATATATATATATATATATATATAAGAAAAGCTGTGCTTCATATACAACCATTTGCAGCAATAATGTGTGTGTATTTGTTGAGAAAAAGTGATAAAATATTATTATAAAAAATATTTTAAAAAGCGAAAAAAAATGCGTATTTTTACATTTTTTTATTATGAAGCAATAATTAGAAGAAATAAAAAATATTGTGAAAGACAAACGTTTTCAAATTGCAATTAATAAATTCAAGGTTTTTGCACTCGGAAATGATGAAAATGTCGCTTCGTTTTGGTCAGCGGATGTTTTGGCCAGCGGATGTTTTGGCCCAACTATTTTGGCTCTTATTTCAAGCTGGGAATTTTGGGCGAGTCTATGAAATAAATAAATTTAAATAATAATTTTTCAATAAATAAATGAATAAATATTTGGCGAGTCTATGAAATAAATTAATTTAAATAATAATTTTTCAATAAATAAATGAATAAATATTTGGCGAGTCTATGGAATAAATAAATTTAAATAAATAATTTTTCAATAAATAAATGAATAAATATTTGGCGAGTCTATGAAATAAATAAATTTAAATAATAATTTTTCAATAAATAAATGAATAAATATTTGGCGAGTCTATGAAATAAATAAATTTAAATAAATAATTTTTCAATAAATAAATGAATAAATATTTGGCGAGTCTATGAAATAAATAAATTTAAATAATAATTTTTCAATAAATAAATGAATAAATATTTGGCGAGTCTATGAAATAAATAAATTTAAATAAATAATTTTTCAATAAATAAATGAATAAATATTTGGCGAGTCTATGAAATAAATAAATTTAAATAATAATTTTTCAATAAATAAATGAATAAATATTTGGCGAGTATATGAAATAAAATAATAAATAATTTTTCAATAAATTAATAAATAGATTTTTGGCGAGTATATGAAATAAATAAATTTAAATAAATCATTTTTCAATAAATAAATGAATACATTTTTGGCGAGTCTATGAAATAAATAAATTTAAATAAATAATTTGTCGATAAATAAATACATTTTTGACGAGTATATTAAATAAATAAATTTAAATAAATAATTTTTCAATAAATTAATAAATAAATTTTTGGCGAGTATATGAAATAAATAAATTTAAATAAATAATTTTTCAATAAATAAATACATTTTTGACGAGTATATGAAATAAATAAATTTAAATAAATCATTTTTCAATAAATAAATAAATTTTTGGCGAGTCTATGAAATAAATAAATAATGTTTCAATAAATAAATAAATTTTTGGCGAGTATATGAAATAAATAACTTTAAATAAATCATTTTTCAATGAATAAATAAATACATTTTTGACGAGTATATGAAATAAATAAATTTAAATAAATCATTTTTCAATAAATAAATAAATTTTTGGCGAGTATATGAAATAAATAAATTTAAATAAATAATTTTTCAATAAATTAATAAATAAATTTTTGGCGAGTATATGAAATAAATAAATTTAAATAAATAATTTTTCAATAAATTAATAAATAAATTTTGGGCGAGTATATGAAATAAATAATAAATTAAATCAACATACGATAGTACGATAACTTATTTCGCGCAAACTCTAAAAAAAATGGTAAGTTATTGCCAGTTGAATCGTACACGCGAATGCTGCAAAACATCGTCATATTTTTTAATATGGCCGATATAAATAAATAAAGCGAAGAAAGAATACGACCGTTCTTAATATGCTACAAACGAAATTACTGTTGTCCTCTAAAAAAAAAATTATAAAATGGAAAAAATAAAGACGTGTTTTATGATATTTTATGAGGGTCGGTGTTTATATTTCTTGTTGCATATTACGGACACAGTTATTTCTCCTCCGTCCTGCAACTTTTGATTTATATCGGCCATATTTAAACAAATGCAACATGATCCGACTGGCTATAACTTCAACAAAATAAATCTAACGGTTTTATGCAATAACAAAAAAAATACAACCAATGAATTCCTTGATTACGAAAATAAATATAAGTTTGTAGAAACCAATCGATAATAATTGATCATATCGATCGGATATCAATGAAAATGGCTACTGCTGTTGCTTGTTATTTACAACGAAGAAATATATCTACAACGTAGACTTTTTTATTTTTTATTATTTTCATTGTTAAAATCTTCGAGTCAAACCATGATCTTTTAATTTTTTGTATTGGGACGAACTTTTTTGCTGATGATTTACCAAAAGAATGAGGGTAATTGAGTTGGTTTGAATTCTCGTAAGCTCTCCATTCGTCGGAATAGATTACGGAGCTTTCGGCGACTTCTCGTTGAACAATTGGCTGAAATGTCTCACGGTCTCTTTCAACGTTAGGTTAGGGATTAGGGTCCGGGTTAGGGTTAGGATTAGGGTCGGGTTAGAGTTATGGCCCGTGGAATCACTCAGTGTTGTATTCTGGGTGACTCGGCACTAAATGTTGTTTGAGGTCACGAGGATCGCATGCGTTCCAACTAGCTGCTCCATCAATCGCTCCACGTCCACGCTGTTTTGAAGATCCGCGGAACTTTCGTGTTGATTCAGCTGCGTCAGGAACTTAGGTTGGAGGCCGGTTTTGTTGGCAACCCCAAAACAAGAAAAACTCGCCGAGAACAATAACAAATATTTATTGGAACACAGGTGTGTAACAATAATAACAAATAAAAGTTATGTCGTTCTTGTTGGGTAGAAAAGACACGTTGAGGAATCTGACTGGTGCTAAGTCTTGGTTAGGGGACTTTTAAAGTTTTCTTTGAGATTGTGTCCCTTAGTTGAATTTCGAACAGAGTTCCCTTTTTTATCAGTCGTCAACACGGTCCTTCTATAATAATTTTTCAATAAATAAATTAATAAATTTTTGGCGTGTATATGAAATAAATAAATTTAAATAAATAATTTTTCAATAAATAAATAAATACATTTTTGACGAGTATATGAAATAAATAAATTTAAATAAATCATTTTTCAATAAATAAATTAATAAATAAATAATCTGTCTCACTGAGCTGACCGACGATCCTCTGTCGAATTCTCCCTGAGCCAGTTCTTTTATTGGGAATTTCTACGTGTCACAAGGTTTGTGATTCGCTCACCAATCACAATTCGTATTGCATTTTTCTGCTCTTTTATGATTGGTTGAGCAATGAAAAACCTTTATTTTAACAAAAAGGTGGGCCTTAATTATGGGCCCACAATATGGGGATGGGTCTTAATTAAGAATTAGCACGCCTTAATATCAGTTGGCAGGTGATTATATTTGTCAGATATGGAAAGTGTACTCTCTCGACCTTTCCAATCTTTCGACACAAAATTGTTTGTCATAAAATAATTTATTCATTGTTCTGAATTAGATTTCACTTATAATTTTGAAAGGTCATCATGAAAATGAAATCGTTAACACCTGTCGGAATCAAGTATGATTCTCTTCCAATTCTGACTTTGATATAAGAAATATAAACAATTCAATTTGAGTTATTTCTTTCAACTGTCATTGTTAATCTGGGACAAACAAGGTCCTAGCGTGACCTTTTAATGATCAAAAATAAAACTCTAGCTTTCAGGGTTACCCCAGTGCAAAAGATGACCTTTCAAATTAGATCGTTCACCAAAAACAATATTCTGCGTGCCAATACTCAATTCATTTCAACCAGATTTATTACATAAGCTAATTAAATTCAATTAATTAATTAAAAACCTTTAATCAATTAAAATTCCACCAGGCAGTTCCTCATCGTGCCACAGGGTTACGGTTAAAGTTAGGGTTAGGGTTAGGGTTCTCGGCTTTGTAACCGCACTTTCTTTCGAAATCAATTAGGAGAATTGCTTTCCTTGCTCTTGCACCGTGTTGCTTGCAATATGAGGTGTAGATTGCATAACAAAATGTAGATAGCATACCAAAGTAGATTCATGATACGTAGATAACAAACCAAAGCGGCACCTGAAAATGTGATGTTTCTGAAGGTAAACAATAACCAATAAAATATTTTTAAAAACAGAGAATTTTTTCCGCTTTATAGAAGAAAATATTTAATACTAGCTAATAGCTTTGTCAGCTCGCTAGCGTTTCGCAAAGTTCGCTACTTGAAACCAGAATTTTAAATAATAAACATTTCATTCATAAGTTTCTTGTAAACACAAGACTAAATCTTTCGCATTTATTCATACATATAGATATACATTAATATTTTTGGTAATTTTGATACAGATTTATTTATCTTTTAAATAAGACCGTAAAGAAATGAAAAAAAAAGAAAAAGAAATTCGCCTGAGCGATGGAGTGTGTATGGGGGAGCTCTTTTTTAACCTACAATTTAGAAAGCTCTAAAGAAACATTTAAACACGTATGTACGTATATATATATATATATATATATATATATATATATATATTTTTAGGGAAGTGGGGTCTGATCAACTCTGCGGGGAAGCCATGAAATTAAATACTGTCTTGTTTTTAAATTCCCGAAACAGTTTTTCATGGTAAACAACTGATGATCCCTTAAAATAGTGTTAGAAACAAACTAATATAATAACTGTAAAAAATAAATTGACTTACATGAGTGATTTTCCACTGGAAGACTTGGGACTATAAGTTTTTTTTTGTTTTTTTTTAATATAGTTTTAATGGTTGAGAAACTTCCGAGACTATATATATATATATATATATATATATATATATATATATATATATATATATATATATATATATATATATATATATATATATATATTTATATAGTGTGTCATGTTGTATATGAAAAGAAAAGAAATCAAATAAAGTGCTCGATCAAATAGGAGAGCTAATATAATTTATTTAGATACTGTATATTACATATTTCAGCGATGTACCGCGGTTTCATCCAAAAGGGCAGATGTCTAAATCTGCCCTTTTGGATGAAACCGCGGTACATTGCTGAAATATATATATATATATATATATATATATATATATATATATATATATATATATATATATATACATATACATATATATATATCCAAGCAAGCGTTGTTGAACGTTACCGAAACTTTCTCGTTTGTAAATCTTCTTCGGGAGGTTCTCAAACCGTCGAGCTATCCATCTGGTTTCAGGTGGCAGTCCGTAAAGTATTTCTCCGATTGTTCTTAATTCGGCCATTTTGTTTAGGGTTAGGGTCAAGGGTTAAAAAAAAACAGTTCGGTTTTTGTCCGATTTAAAAGCTGTACAAGCTGTTTTTGCGATATTTTTTTTTTTCAGTCATTTTCGAAAATGTTGCGTAAACGGCCGGAAGATGCCGAACAAAAAGTCGATTTTGGCTGGTTCAAAATCTGTACCAGTAAGAAAATCTTGAAAATGTCGACAAAAAAAATGAATCAACTTTGTAGATTTCGTTTTAAGTAAACTATTCTTTAAATCGAAAACACTTAGAGTATGTCTCATATAAAGTGATAATTCTCCCTATTTCAATGACCGATATAGCTCCGTTAACAAAGGCTGCATATGTAATGTTGGTTCGTATGCGTTTTAATCGTGTTCCAGGAAAAAGTAGTTTTGTTCACATTTACCGATTCTTATATTTTATCCGGTTAACCGCTATCTCTTTGCTTAGTAATTTTAACGCGGGAGTAGGAGTAACAAACCTCTACCCAAGTAATAAGTTCTCCTCTTTGGATTCAGAACACCATAAAAAAATCCGGTAGAAATCTAATGTGGTTCACTTGTGTGTATTACATCGTCGGTCAGCGTAATTCGCATGAATCATTACGCCTCTGCAAAGTTACGTTTCCAGATAAAAAAAAACTAATACACAAATATCCATAACTTTCTTTTCCATGATGTTCTTATAATATACATAACAAAACGTCTCCTACGATGTCTTGTATGAAATAAACTAGATTAATATCGTATTTCGATTTAATTTAAATTTCTTCATAATTGACAAAAACGTTCTCTCTTGAAAAAAAAAGTTGGTCATAACGTCCATTGTCCAAAAGGTCCACAGCGAAACGTCCTAGATTCCTTCGAAACGAGTATTCGTCCGCCATATTTCACGATATTAAAAAAAAACATTTTTAAAAGGCCTGACGTGGTTATTTAATTAACCGTACAAAAGTAATTTCACGATGCCTCATATTGCAAAGTGTGAACCTCTGTCAGTTAATATCTGGTAGATGTTTGTGTAATAAAAACACGGTACGGCGATATACTTTGTGAAGCTTTATTGAGTGTAGTATAGCTTCGTAGGAACTGATTATAGTTGTCTATAGAGCAACGAGTTCTTATTCAAGGGAGATCATCTTAAAATGAAGATTACTTAGTTAAGGTTGTCCTGTGTATGGTATTGAACTATATCCGGTAGTAAGACCCTAATTTTGGAAGTATTGGGGAATATGGTATCAGCTTTTTGCTACCAAGGTCCATTTGGATTCGGGATGGTATTACCTGCCATGTGACTCCTGTGAGTTAAATAGGTCCTGTCTGGTTATGACGTGAAACTTCATCCGCGTAATATGCACATGTGTTTACATCATGAATAACTAACCCTAACCCTAACCTTAACCCTAACCCTAACCTTAACCCTAACCAAGCAATATAGATACATATTATGATAGTTTTATGTTGATTACAAAAGGTAGAAGGGTGCTGTTCTTTTTTGTGTGCAACATGTGCCACGAAAAACTGAACTTCTTGCTGCCACTGGAATCAAACCGTACTGATTTAGGAAATCTGTGGTTGGGATTGCGCAACTCTTGCTTCACAATTACACGCGCAGCCACCCTTACACGGAGTGTCCATTGTCTCTCAAGGTGTAACGGGGGCCATGAAAACAATATGTATTCGTAATATTTTCTATATAGAAAACCAAACGTTAAAATCTAGCGGTTCGAATCTGACCGTTGTTTTTTAGGGAGGGGGGGGGGGTTCTTCCTATTTATCGTTTTTCACTTTGTGAACACTGCATAAAACACTCTTGTACTAAATAACCCCCGCTAGTAAATACAAATATTTAATAAAAAAAAAGGATCTACACGAAATGGCGCAACGGTTGTTCACGTTACATAGCAGGTGCGTTCGCAATCTGAGGTACAACGAATTATTTGTATTTTTCTTACATTTTAAAGAGAAGTTAAAACAAACTTTGGTTCAGGTGACTGGAATATTTTTGTGCTCTTATTGTGGTCCAAATAGTTTTACATCGAGTCGTAAAATCCCCTTAAAATTATATGGATAAAAATTCAAATAAAATGGGGCATTTGTAATTAATTGGTAACCAGAGGATTCCAGTACTTCCGGGGAGTCAGTCCTGAATACGAGAGATAATCACGCGTCACTCCCGAAAATGAACGAAGAGGTTTACGATTTGAAAACAACCTCCTTTCCTTTTCTTTTCTTTTTTACAGATTTTTTTTTCAACATAATCTTTTTGGGGCGGACTAATTTTTTTTTATTACAAATCTAATCTAACCCTACCCCTAAGCGAACTCTTCGCATGCTTAGTGTCGTCTGATTATTTTTCATTTTTTTTACAGCTTTTAAATCGTAACCTGCTTCGGCCATGCGATACAAATAAAATGGTGCGGTGACATGTTTGCACGATTTCAATAGACGATACAAAATTTGAAAGCTGCGAAAAGAATGTAAAAACAGATTATGTTAGGGTTAAGTTTTAAAATAATTTAGCCCCCAGCCCATCCCTAAAAAAAATAATGTTGAAAAAATATCTTTAATTTTTTTTTTTTCTTTTTAGTTGATTCACTTACGGATTTAAAAAAATCATTAAACCCATTCTTAACACGCATGAGTGTGTAGGGGGGGTGCGGGGTAATTGACCGTAATCTTAATGAAACACTAAAAAGAATTGCCCTTTTCTGGGCAAAAAAAAACAGTTTGTTCTCTGTTCGTCGAGCGTTTACGTTAATAGTCGGGACTGACTTGAACTTCTCCGTCGATACTTGGGGCTGACTCTGTAACTACTGAAATCTTATGGTACCCATTCCTTACAAGTACCCTAAAAACAACTCGTTTCAAATATCGAGTTCTACTTTAGTCGGCGGGCGAGCTTTGCAATAAGGGATCTACAATCTACGACACATGTAAGTTTGAACCCAAACCCTAACACTAACGCGAACGCTAACCCTAATCCTAACACCGACTAATAACTATAAAATAACTCTAATACTAACCCTAAGATTAACCCTAACCCGAAAATGGGTACTGTTCCAGATGACGCGCCTAATTTCCGTGACTTCGCGTCGACAACAATCGGGCAGGTCGCGGAAACGCCCGACAGTTGCCGAGACGAAAATGCCAAGCGTTAATGGAAGGCGATAATATAAGACGATAATATAATATAATATAATATAATATAATATAATATAATATAATATAATATAATATAAGACGAATAAATTCAAAGAAAAATACATAGATAAAAAAATAAAAGCCGAACAAACTGTAGGGGGGGGGGTCAAATGAACCAGTTATTTATCTACCTCCCACAGCGGTAAGATGACACAAGGTCGGGAAAATGAGATTTGAAAAGCCAGCGCCCGAGAAGGTGAGCACTCTGGGCAGCCCCGTCGGCATTCCCCGGTAGGGCTGCCTCAGGCGATTAGCAATAAACTAACCCCTTCTCAAAGGGTGGGAAGGCAAAGCCTGTGATGGAGGACCTCCTAGAACAGCACAGGACTACCCCACAGACCGGCGTAAATCAAGCCCCGAAGGCCAAGACAATACCAGTTTATGGGGTGTAGTATCCATTGGAACAGATACTACACTTTGATCCCGACCAACAAATGTTAGAAAGAAAACAAATTTTTATTTTTCATTTTTTGGGGGGGGGAGGGAGGGGTCAATGTTTTCTTTTTCATGTTTCGCTGTTTTCATTTTATGGGGTTAGGGCTCCCGTTAGGGTTAGGGCTCACAGGGTCAGGGTTTCCGTTCTTAGCGATATCAAAGCCCTGCATTCAAACTGCCAAGCTCTAACTGGAAGACTGTCAGACGCTAAAAATAATGTTTGTTTTCTTTTTTGGTTCTTTTTTTTTTGGGGGGGGGGGTAAAATTTTGTCAATGTTTTTATAAGATAAAAGAAAGAAAAATGATATTATTCCGTCAGCGCTCGAGCGCTTCCACGACATGCCCGATCGTTGTCGACGCGAAGTCACGGAAATTAGGCGCGTCATCTGGAACAGTACCCGAAAATGTTGACAGTAAAATAATATTTAATTTCTAGTTCAATTCTGGTTCAATTATAGTATAAAGACTATGGCAATATCTCATCAATATTTCTTAATAACTTTCACAAAATTTCAGATAAAATTTATTGTTGATCTTTAATTTTGTTTCTTGTCCTGAAATAAAATCCTTATTTAGGTTTTTTTTTTGTGTTAAGAGGTCATGTTGTTTTTTATTGTCTTTTTTCTCGCGCCAAAAACATTTTTACTTTTAAAAAAAAAAAACGTTTTTTTTTTGTACACGAAGAAAAGCAAACTTGTCAGACAAACGAAATAAACTTTGAACATTCTGTTTGCACAACGAAACAGGTTTTAACTCAACTGAACGAATTTCAAAGCAAAAAAAATGAACAAGTTAAAACATACAAGTCGATAAGTTATCAATAGCGAAATGGAAAACCAATTAATGGCGGTTGTTTCGTATCTAATTTGAATATGTTTTATTCGTTGAAAAAAAAACGAAGTACAATTTTATTTCAGGGCAAAAACCAAATGTAAAACCAACGGTTAATTTTTATCGTTAATTTTTTTAAATTATTTTTAAATTGTTTTTCTAATTAATTTTTTAATTATGTTTTTAGTACATGACCTTTTGTAGAAAAGCCCCGCTGGAAAAAAAACTTGGCCTTTTAGCTAAGATCGAAGTGTAGTATCTGTTCCGATGGATACTGCACCCCATAGACTGGTATTGTCTTGGCCTTCGGGTCTTGATTTACGCCGATCTATGGGTCTGCCCTGTGCAGTTCTAGGAGGTCCACCCTCCCAGGCTTTGTCTCCCCTCTTTGGGGAGGAGTAAGTTTATTGCTTACTACCTGAGGCGCCCCTACCGGGGAATGCCGACGGGGCTGCCCAGGCAATTTTTAAACCCCACTTTCTCGACCCGACCGTGGGTCACATCTTACTTGTGGGAGTAAGATAAAAACTGGCCTTGTGCCTAACTCCTGGAGAGGAGTAAATCAATACTCAGAAAATAAACATGATGCGGTTTTCCCTATAAACCTTTTTTAAAGTCATCTACAATAAGAAGCCCAATACGTTAAGTACCGAAAAGAAAAAAAGAATTTAAAAACCCCAGAGTATCCTGCCCTTTGTAAACGCCAGGCGGCGCTCTATAAAGTGACTATAAAGCTCTTTCTAGAGCTGTATAGGGAAATTCACTCTTTTCAATCCGGCTGGCCTCGACAGCAGACATACCCCGCAGGTCGGGTTATAGTAGAAATGTAACTACGATTTATTACTCCTCATAAAGGGTGCTATCCAGTCGTGGCATTCAGAGTACTGCAGGAAAGAAAATCTTTTCCTTTATACTTCTATCTTCGCATAAATTCATACTGAAAATGTAATTAAGATGGAATAATTCTCGAATTTTGGTGAAGATTTTCTAATAATTGGTAACGCTGTGGTCATCCTACATAAATATTATTATAGGCATCTATATATATATATATATATATATATATATATATATATATATATATATATATATATATATATATATAGTAAATAGTAGGTAGTAAGTTCTGAAAATATATTTATTGCAATTAAGCTACAGAGAGGCTCCCGCGTTAATTACTTACTATCGAGCACTGTTGAGGTATATACTGAAAATTGATACATAAAAAATTATATCTCCCTATAAAATTTTATGTGGATACATGAAATATATATATATATATATATATATATATATATACATATATATATATAACCGCCACTCCTGCACTGATGAGAGCATAAAACCTTAAACGACGTCGTTTGTGGGTATAAAACACTTTAATATTTAAAAAATATTTATAGTATATATATACATATGTTTATTATTAATCGTGACTCATCAGCATAGAGATATAACTATTCACTACTGGTCGCGTGATTCGAAACCCCGGGCTACGAGTATTTTACAACTCAAATCCCTATATCTAGAACCATACGACAAACCGCTCGATAGCTAAATAGACAGTGATAATTTTAACACTTATTTCGGCGGCTTGACGTCATGAGAGTGTTAAATTTAATGAAAGGAACGATGCATTTATAGCTAGCGACGTCATGCTATATATATATATATATATATATATATATATATATATATATATATGGAAATTGAAAAAGGAAAACCAAAAAATATTATTTATGTATTCATCAACATTTCGTCCTTATTATAAGACTTCCTCAAGATGATTGTCTGAAGAAAACATCACACAAGTACCAAATGCTTTAAATCGATAGGTGGCGGCGACTGGCGGCTTAAAATGTCTATGAGGGTGGACCTCCGAGGACGACCCAGGACCAATACCACAGCCAGACAGATAAAAAGCCTCCACAGTGGCCGAGTTTCTGTCGACCTGATCGTCGAGATCGGATCTTCGATTGGTATCTTCCAGTCAAAAGTCTCTGAGAAACAAAAGCTGCTGTGAGTAAAGTTGAGACTGGTTATTTATTTCCCCCTCCCCTCATCCCCCACCACAGGAAGATTTCACACAATGTTGGAAAGTGGGATTTGGTAGGCAGGCACACAAGAGGCAGTGCACTCTGGCCCCGCAAAAAAATGCCTAAGCAGCCCCGTCGGCATTCCCCGGTCAGGGCGCCTTAGGCAGTTAGCAATAAACTAACTCAACCCCAAAGAGGGGAGTCAAGGCCTAGAGGGGTGAACCTCCTAGGATTACATAGTACCATACCTACGCCCGACAGAAGAAAGGTCACCATCAGTCACAATGGCCCACTTCTTCTCGAGAACAAATCCTTGACATGGTAAGAATGGCGTCTTTGACTTTCACAGCAAAACTGTGCAAGAAAGACCGTTCAAAATTTATGACTGACTGTGTAGAATATTTATTGGGCTTAGCTTAAGTATCAATAAAGTAGCTCCCAGCGCATGGCGCCAATATTCCAATGTCTATTTTTTAAGGTATGAAAGGGTATATTTTCTTCGGTTCTGATTGGCTGAAATAAAATTTGTGTATTAAAATTCCTATCCAATCAACAGTTGATATTTTTACAAAAAAATATTCGTTTGCTGCTTATGATTGAATCAAGGCTCTTCATTATGAGGTTAAAACATTACTGTCCTTTTTATTTCCCGTCCCTATCGTTAAAACATCGATATCATTTCTAGATTCGTTAAATATCTCATCTGAAAGCTCTCAATAAAGTCTTTGCGATCCTTGGGGAAAATGAAAGATTCATGGCATGATTTAGGGAGTCATTAAGGTTATAAGTTTTATTTGGTCTTTTCTGTCCTCGGTCAGTAAATACTGGGGCAATTTTTTATTATTTTTGTTCTAATCTAGGGTGCCCCTTTTTGGGGAGCTGGATTTTCTCCACATTAAAAAACCGACCTCGTGTCTAACTATGCCCTCATGGGGAGGCAAGTAGATAGGAAAAGGAACATGAGTTGAACCAGAACGCATACTGAAATAAAATTTAAAAAACGAAAAGATTAAAAACAAACAATGAAAGAAGATGAAAAATTCACAACTGGGAGAGGGCCGAAGAACGAAGCGGCCGAAACATAGTGATAAAAACCACAACGATCAGGATACTCGTCCGAATGGCTCATAGAATTATCAATTGCTTTTCTGTCTATTTTGATGACGATTATTATTGTTATTATTATTACGACAATTCTAAACGCTAAATGTCTGCTGCTCTTACCATTCCATCGAGATGGATTGCAAATGCTTATATCATGGAAAAATAATTAATAAAAAAAAGAAGAAAAACACCAAGAAAAAAAGACATGAATTTATTTGTTATGGGTGGAAAAACAAACTCTTTGTTTAATATATTAAACAGTCTAAAGGCAATAAAAACATTCCCCCAACATTATTTAATGTTTTTGTTTTCATTTCTTTCCTATTTCAGCTTTTTAATGCCAACAAAGATGGCTGACGGACTCAACCAGATGGTGAGTGGCAACAAGTATCCTCCAAACCTCAAATATTCTGCTTGTCCATGTGTTAAGCAATCACCGACACACCTATATATTAGCTGTGATAGAGTTTGAATTACCCACTAGACACCATCCTCGAGTGTATTCAGTCTCTCTGTAAAAGGGTTTGTCAGGACAACCTGACATGAGGATACATCCCCTACAAGTAAACCCTAACGAAATATTCAAAATAACATAGTATTCAAAGCCCAAATAAGATCCCTCGACATTGCTATACACTGACTTATACGAGTATTGGTGCACCTTCTTCTAGTGATGTTACCTCAAGTAACAGCACTTAGCTGGATACTCCACCAGACTAGATGAATTCTTGTCATGGAATCCAGTAAGACCAAGAGACCACAAGAAAGATATACTATAAAATAGTCAATTGATGAAAAAAAAAATGAATGTTCCTAAATTCTTTACTGACTTAACGTTTTACAAGTAAAGGAGAACTTTAATGGAATATTCGAACATCTATGTATCTCATATAGAGATCAAGTGTTAGCCCCAGAAAGGGGTTCCTTTGATTTGTGAGAACTTCAACTGAAGTAAAATGAACCAAAGAAATATAAGGAGAGTTTAAACTACCTACAAGACACCAGCATGGTTGAAATTAGCTACTAGACACGATACTAGCGTGTTTTCGGTCTCTCTGTACAAGGGTTTGTCAGGAAAATCTTACAAGTAAGCCCTGACCAAATATTCAAAATAACATAGTATTAAAAGCCCAAATAGGATTTCCTGACAAGTCTATATTGGCTTATATGAGGAATGGTGCACCTTCACCAAGTAATGTTACCTCAAGTAACAGCACTTAGCTGGATACTCCACCAGACTAGATGAATTCTTGTCGTGGAATCCGGTAAGATCAAGAGACCACAAGAAAGATAGACAGTAACATAATAAACTGGTCAATTGGCGAAAGGAAATTAAATTTCTTAACTTCTTTACTAACTCAACGTTTGACAGATAAATGATAACTTTAATTAAATATTCAAATGTCTATGTATCTGATATAGAGATCAAGTGTTTGCCCCAAGAAGAGGCTCCTTAATTTTTTAGAACTTCGACTGAAGTAAAATGAAACTTAGCTGTGATATTCTCAATGTTATATATTACATCTTTTGCACAAAATGTCCAAATTGTGGATACATAGGCGAACCATTGCATTCAGTCTGCAAACAAAGCAAGGATATATATATAGATGCCTATAATAATATTTATGTAGGATGACCACAGCGTTACCAAAGCAAGGAGCACTCAATTTCTCATTCAACGTTCTTTCTGCAAACTCACTCCTGAAATATTCGTACCACTTTATGTCTCCCTCACCAGACCATTGTCAGTATGTATGGTGTCCAGGTCTCTGCTCCTTATCTAATACGTGATATCCAGCATCTGCAGAGAGTTCAAAGACTGGCTGCTCGAATGGTGAAGGGTCTATGGGATCTGCCCTAAGAAAGCCGACTCAAGAAACTTTACATACAATGGTCATTACGATATACCTCAGGACCTATTATTCACTCCTTCACCGGAAAGAGGTCTATGTGGACACAATAAACTATTTCACGGTCGCTTTTGATTGAACCGGGGGAGGGCAGCTTTCTCAATCAGGATACCTGGATCTTGGAATGAACTTCCAAGAGATGTAGTAAATACGCCAACAACGCAGCAATTTATAGTAAATTTCGACAGGTGCTGGGCTACTGTATCCTCTTCTGTGTAAATATCTACCACTCTTTCCCTACATGGTAACTGAAGCATGCTTGTTTTATTTTTTGCCAAATTAAATTAATTGTATTGAAGCAAAACTATATTTGAGATTATAACCATAAACTTGTTATTAAATAAAACACACCCGACTCTCAAATAGATAAACATTCAACCAAACAGACGATACACTCCGTAACATGAAATGGATTTTAATGGAAACCAAATTCCCCTTCACATATGCGTGCAAACAAAAAAAAACTGGATTGTAAAACTAAACACACAGGAAACAGGTCTGAACTCAGAGGTTTGAGTCTTGGATATGTATAAATAGTTTAGAGGCTGAGAAATGTTTTTGCTTAAATTAAAGGTGTCATGGCGGCAAAATTTTAAGTCAGATATTTCGACAAATGTTAGCGTAAAAAACTCCCTATTATATTTTCGCCCATTTTTTTAAATTTATTTTTTATTTTATTTATTTATTTTTTTGCAAATAATAATTTGTTTTCAACAAATGTTTTAATCAATTATTATTAATTATTTGTAAATAATAAAATCATACAGTTTTTTATAATTGGAATTAAAAAAATTTACAAATAGTTTAATTATTAATTAGTAACGAAATTTAAATATATTACAAAGTAACAAATAGTTACTGACAAATAATAAAATCATACTGTTTTTTATGAATTAAGATTTTTCTTAACAAAATTTGAATATATTACAAAGTAACAAATAGTTGCTTACAAATAATAAAATCATACTGTTTTTTATGAATTAAAATTTTTCTTAACAAAATTTTAATATATTACAAAGTAACAAATAGTTACTTACAAATAATAAAATCATACTGTTTTTTATGAATTACAATTTTTCTTTACAAAATTTAAATATATTACAAAGTAACAAATAGTTACTTACAAATAATAAAATCATACTGTTTTTTATGAATTAAAATTTTTCTTAACAAAATTTAAATATATTACAAAGTAACAAATAGTTACTTACAAATAATAAAATCATACTGTTTTTTATGAATTAAAATTTTTCTTAACAAAATTTAAATATATTACAAAGTAACAAATAGTTACTTACAAATAATAAAATCATACTGTTTTTTATGAATTAAAATTTTTCTTAACAAAATTTAAATATATTACAAAGTAACAAATAGTTACTTATAAATAATAAAATCATACTGTTTTTTATGAATTAAAATTTTTCTTAACAAAATTTAAATATATTAAAAAGTAACAAATAGTTACTTACAAATAATAAAATCATACTGTTTTTTATGAATTAACATTTTTCTTAACAAAATTTAAATATATTACAAAGTAACAAATAGTTACTTATAAATAATAAAATCATACTGTTTTTTATGAATTAAAATTTTTCTTAACAAAATTTAAATATATTACAAAGTAACAAATAGTTACTTACAAATAATAAAATCATACAGTTTTTTATGAATTAACATTTTTCTTAACAAAATTTAAATATATTACAAAGTAACAAATAGTTACTTACAAATAATAAAATCATACTGTTTTTTATGAATTAAAATTTTTCTTAACAAAAATTAAATATATTACAAAGTAACACATAGTTACTTACAAATAATAAAATCATACTGTTTTTTATGAATTAAAATTTTTCTTAACAAAATATAAATATATTACAAAGTAACAAATAGTTACTTACAAATAATAAAATCATACTGTTTTTTATGAATTAAAATTTTTCTTAACAAAATTTAAATATATTACAAAGTAACAAATAGTTACTTACAAATAATAAAATCATACTGTTTTTTATGAATTAAAATTTTTCTTAACAAAATTTAAATATATTACAAAGTAACAAATAGTTACTTAAAAATAATAAAATCATACTGTTTTTGATGAATTAAAATGTTTCTTAACAAAATTTAAATATATTACAAAGTAACAAGCAGTTACTTAAAAATAATAAAATCATACTGTTTTTTATGAATTAAAATTTTTCTTAACAAAATTTAAATATATTACAAAGTAACAAATAGTTACTTATAAATAATAAAATCATACTGTTTTTTATGAATTAAAATTTTTCTTAACAAAATTTAAATATATTAAAAAGTAACAAATAGTTACTTACAAATAATAAAATCATACTGTTTTTTATGAATTAACATTTTTCTTAACAAAATTTAAATATATTACAAAGTAACAAATAGTTACTTATAAATAATAAAATCATACTGTTTTTTATGAATTAAAATTTTTCTTAACAAAATTTAAATATATTACAAAGTAACAAATAGTTACTTACAAATAATAAAATCATACAGTTTTTTATGAATTAACATTTTTCTTAACAAAATTTAAATATATTACAAAGTAACAAATAGTTACTTACAAATAATAAAATCATACTGTTTTTTATGAATTAAAATTTTTCTTAACAAAAATTAAATATATTACAAAGTAACACATAGTTACTTACAAATAATAAAATCATACTGTTTTTTATGAATTAAA
>OY744546.1:1602500-1617500 GCA_963556195.1 Sepiola atlantica
AAAAAGCAAAATCAAAAGATAAAGAACTTTTTGTTGGGAAGAAAATGAAGAGTTAGGGTAGTCACTGTCAAAAAACACGTCAAAAGCAAAATCAGCTTTTGTGTTGGAAATAAATGTTTGAAAAAGAATACTGAAAGCATTTAGGAGTCCAAATGTTGTTAAGAAGCTGATTTTTTTACGGTTGTTAGTAGAGTGCAATTCATCGTGTGTGCGTATTAGTTCGAAAGTGGAATTATCCAATTCACAGGATCCAGAATGAAGTTTATCAGTCAGAGTTCGATGTATATCAAAGTGTGCATTACGAAAACCTCTAGCTCCCTGGTTGATCAGTGTTTCGATAGGTTACAAAAATGGATTTAAAAACCGATATTTTCAAGCCGGTGTCGAGTGAAAGTATTGCTTGTAGGCGATGGTGAAAATGGCTATTTTTGACCGCTGGGGGAGGAAGATTAGGTGTTGGTCGTGGTGGGGTCTGGGCCAAGGACATGACAAGAGTGTATGGAATCATAGATAGATGAACTAGCATGTATACATGCATACACACACATACATATGCATAAACATATACATACATATGCATACATATATATACGCATATAAAATACACCTATATATACAACTGTATAAACATATCTTCTTACATTTTCTTTTTAAGTAGCTAAAGGAAAGAGGGTTAGGGTATGGTTGATGAAGGCTTAGGTGACCAGCGTCAAGCGGTGAGGTATTAATGGGTGAGGAAAGGAGTTGTTTATATTTTGCGAGGTTAATAAGTTTAGATAAATATTGTATCTTTATAATTTTGTATTCTCATCTTTCATCTCTTGAATTGATTGCTCTATTCAATATATTGAGTTTTATATTATCACGATCGATTATTATTAAACGATAAATCGATTATCTTTCATTTAATTTAATATTCTAATATATATGTGTGTGTGTGTGTGTGTGTGTGTGTGTGTGTGTGTGTGTGTGTGTGTGTGTGTGTGTGTGTGTGTGTGTGTGTGTGTGTGTGCCACATAAAAATACTACCTGCCCTATGTATATTTTTTACGGGAGTATTATGTCCGAATTTCTGAGGATTGCTTGTGTTACCTTAAAATTGGTAGATTTTATGCCCCCAATTTCTGACCTAATAATAAGAATGTTTAAAAATGGTGGCGATCAGAATAAAATATTTAAACAATTAAACAAGGCAATTACTCGCCATCCTGGCGCTTTTAAGTCATATCAAATTAATCAAAGCAAATCCAAAACTATCTAAATAAAAATAATGTAGAATATGTATAAACGTATATATATAACACATATAATAATAATATTTATTTAAAAAAATACATGTATATATATGTATATTTTTTAATTTTTAAATATTTTTAATATGAAACTAAATATAATAAAATTATAAAAATAAAAATACATAAAACTTTAAATCACCTAAAAAGTAGTATAATGGATTCGTCCTAACACTTTAAAATACAGCAATTTTTTTTGTAAATAACGGATACATTTTCTTAGACACAGACGAACAACACAGGTAAGGAGGACATTTTTTAATAACTAAATAAGTTAGCAAAACATTTATCTGGAACAAAACTTAGATCTAATATACGGAACGTTTTTGTTCTTGTCTTTTAAGGGAAGCGGGGTCTGATCAACTCTGCTGGGAAGCCATGAGATAAAATGCTGTTTTGTTTTTAAATTCCCGAAACCGTTTTTCATGGTAAACTGATGATCCCTTAAATAATGTTAAGACTAGCGTAAATTCTTGGAAGCAAACTAATATAGTGACTGTAAAAAGTAAATTGACTTACAAGAAAAGTGATTTTCCACTGAACGACTTGGGACTAAAATGTTTTTTTGTTGTTGTTTTTTTCATATAGTTTTAATGGTCGAAAAACTTCCGAGACTATATATATATATATATATATATATAATATTTTTTTATAAATGAATATTAAATATTTAAGTACCTAGAGACATCGATGTTTCATGCTAACGCAATCTTCGGTCTAGGAACTAATTCTCAACGGTCGATGGGCGCGAACCCCGAACACAAATCGCCACTGATTCGCAGTCGAAGATCTTACCCATAGGCCATTGCCAACTAGTTAGTAAATAGAGAGGAACTTTAACTGTAAATAGCGGAATTCGGCGACTACTCACCAAGCAGATAGAGTGATCAACGAAACGTCGGACCATGCATATATATATATATATATATATATATATATATATATATATATATATATATATATATATATATATATAAATATATATATATATATATATATATATATAGAGAGAGAGAGAGAGAGAGGGGGGAGAGAGAGAGAGAGGGGGAAAGTCTAGTCGTATATGTTGCGTGTAATATAACAGCTGTGTTACTTTAGTTGGTCTGACAAATATCTTGTTGAGATAAGAATACAAACTTATTTCTATGTAAAGGAAATAAATCGTCGGTGACGAATACAAATCTCGTCAGCGTTTTTTGCCGACGATCAACAAACGTGAGTCAAAGATTTTCCGCTTTTTTTTTTTTGAACTTGTAAACATCTTCGTATTGATTCTTCGTCTCGATCTTAAAGTAGGGGCGGCAACCCCAACGCACGCGTGCCGACAGCTGCTTCTTTTTTTTTCTCCAGTGAAGCAAGCGACTTTGATTGCCTATGTTTTTGTTGTTTTTGTGTTCGTTTTTTCTTTTTTCTTTTTACTTTTATTAAAGTATATTGTATATTGTCACTGAGGCGTAAGGGGCTACTGTAATAGCGCCTTCTTTGTCTTTTGGCTAAGATCAAAGTGTAGTATCTGTTCCGATGGATGCTGCACCCCATAGACTAGTATTGTCTTGACCTTCGGGGCTTGATTTACGCCGGTCTATGGGTCTGTCCTGTGCAGTTCTAAGAGGTCCACCCTTCCAGGCTTCGCCTCCCCTCTTTGGGGAGGAGTAAGTTTATTGCTTACTGCCTGAGGCGCCCCTACCGGTGAATGCCAACGGGGCTGCCCAGGCAATTTTTAAATCCCACTTTCCCGACCCGACCTTGGGTCACATCTTACTTGTGGGAGTAAGATAAAAACTGGCCTTGTGCCTAACTCCTGGAGAGGAGTAAATCAATACTGTAATAGGGGCCAGATTTATAAGGGGGCATGGGGGTGGGGATTTAGACAGCAAAAGGTTTGTTAATCATCCGCTCTCCGTCTGCCGTAATTAAAGAATCCCTCGAGCCCAGCGATGCGAAAATAAACTGATATCTTTTTAATAGCTCCTCAAAGTCTATCTTCGTTGGTCTGGGTTCGGCTAAAGCAGAACAGGACAAACACGGATTTGGATGTTCGATCTGTTTTCGAAGAAAAAAATATATGCATTCTAATGTTTCCGTCTTCTATTATGTGTAGGCATGCGTCCGGTTATGATTACTTTACTTTTAATTACGTTCGTTATTTCGCTCGTGTACTCTGTGACTTGTATGTGCGTATCCCGTTTGAACCCGTCCTCCTATCACAAGGGAAAAGACTTTCCTATCTCCCTCCATGAGTCTAACGTCAGGTGGAATTTTACATGGGCAGAGCTTCTTTGCAAGTGCTTCCCACCTGTGGAACACATTACCTCGGAGCTGCTTCATTCCTGATTACAACTTAGGGGTCAGCAGATTCCTGTCATGAACCCTCCCCCACAAGTATTCGAACTCGGTCAATTTCATTCTCAATCCCCGGTACTCTTATAGATGACGCACCGTGTTTCCGTGACATCGCGTCGTCAACGTTCGCGCAGATTACGGAAACACCCGAGAGTTGACGAAACTATTAACCAAGCAACCGATAACTTTTGGAGGAAATTAATTGCGCTCAAAAAAAAAAATTAATTTCTATAATCTCTGTAAGATCGTTGAATCTCCCGAAAGACTAATTGAGTTTTTTTTTTATTGTGTGTGTGTGGGGGGGGGGGGATATATTAAAAAGAAAACATTGAAAAAAAAAATTTTTTTTTAAACATTTGCTTAACTAATCAATCAGAAGCATCTTTTGAAACTTTCCGGTGCACAAACAAACAAAAAAACATGGTGCGTCATCTATAATCCTCTCATAAGGTTCTTCATCTCTCAACTGAAAACTATTTCATCTCAATAACCCTTATCCTTAAGTGGTGACCCATCTGGTCAATAAATAAGTAAAATTAAGAATAGTGTCAACAGATTCGGTGCTTCTATAATAAAAAGTCGAAAAAAAGTTTTTCTTGTCTTTTAGTGTTGGAGAGGTAAATAAGGGGCAGGTAACTCTTCACAACAGCTCTAGCTTTCGAACAATATTTTTCTAACCCTAACCCTAAACCCTGACCCCTAACCCTAACCCTAACCCTAAACCCTAACCCCTAACCCTAAACCTAACCCCTAACCCTAACCCTAACCCTAAACCCTAACCCTAAACCCTAACCCTAACCCTAAACCCTGACCCCTAACTCTAAACCCCTAACCCTAACCCCTAACCCTAACCCTAAACGCTAACCCTAACCCTTTTATGTCTAATCGACGTTCTCCTTGCACAGTAGCCACATGTGCAATGCCAATTAAAGCCATCAGTTTTGATTACTAGAAAATCGTGTTTAAAATTCGTTGTAAGAGTTACCTGCCCCTTATTTACCTCTCCAACACTAAAAGACAAGAAAAACTTTTTTTCGGCTTTTTATTATAGAAGCACCACAGATTCTTGTCACAAGGGTTACAAATATAACGGGGATCACTTAGCTCCCCACAAGGTCACGCATTGTGCCACATTTGTCACAAGTAATTAAGCGCATTTCACACCGGTCTATTTAAATATGCTTCGAAATAAGAAAGATTGTTTTCTATTGTATACAGAATAAAAATAATCCTACATATCGCATATGTCAAAAATATATGTCCCAGATGTGATCATCCAAAAAATACACATGACAATGTTAGCAACATGTAGATAAAAAAGAAAAGATATGTTAGTCATACCTGACATTATCTTATATCTCTACAAAGCCACCATCTGCCCATGCATAGAGTATTGTTGCCACATCTGGGCTGGTGCATCATTCACTAGTCTCTCCCTCTTAGACAAGGTCCAAAAAAGAGTCGCCAACTTAATAGATCCCTCACTATCCACCAAGCTCCAGCCCCTATCCTACCGCCGCAATGTTGCTTCCTTGTGCCTGTTTTACAAGTACTTCAATGGGCTGTGCTTTGATGAACTTGCTGCTCTGGTGCCCCCACGACAATCTGCCAAATCCCATCCGTTCACTGTGGAGGTCCCCAGATGCCGAAGAGCTTTCTACTCCAGAAGCGTCTTTCCTCGTGCTGCTGGACTCTGGAGCTCCCTCCCTACTCCCTGTTTTCCTGATGGTACTGACATGCAGAAATGTAAAACTAATGTAAACAGACATCTCGCTGCACAGCTCCCAATTTAGGTTGCCCCCCTCCCTAAATAAAAAAAAAAAATTTAAAAACTCTCACCCTTTTTCTCAGTAGCCCCTTACGTCTACAGTGGCGGCCTGCCTTGTTTGGGGTTAAAAAAAATAAATTTTAAAACATATCGGAATATCGTATCATTTTTCGAGGTAATCAGTTTGCTTGGCATTGCCCATCTCCTCTCCAGCTAAAATGTGACAGATTGTATAAATTTCAGTTCCACCAGAAGGTAGATACAAATCCATGACTATTTGATGTATGGAAGTGAAACCTGGCCAGTAAGGGTCGAGGACATGCGTTGCATGAAGAGAAATGATATGAGAATGATACAATGGATGTGTAATGCGAGTCTTAGACAGGCTTAGATCTGATGACCTCAGAGGAAGATTAAATCTGGACAGTCTAAGAGAGATGTATGCAGAACAGGAGACTCTGATGGCATGGCCACGTTGAAAGAATAGATGAGAGTTTTTGGGTTAATAGATGTAGAACAGTTGAGGTAGCAGGGTCAGTTCACAGGAGAAAGCCTAGGAAAACATGGTTGTTTTGTTTGGTTGTTTTGTTTTATGGCATATCAACACTTTTAGGGTTGTTAAATGCCGAATCCGGTCATTTTGGCAAAAGTTTTTATGCTTCAAGTTCTTTATATGTTCAAGTATTTATTCATGGTGTTTGGTTGAGTGAAATGGGGGGAGGTAGGGGAAGGGGGGAAGGGAGGAAGGGAGGAAGGGGAGAGGAGGGAAATTATTGGTATCTGTTTTGGATTTTGCAGAACATGATTGAGTTTGGCAAAGAGGAAAAAAATTAAAACATCAATGTTTGGTGCAGATAGGCTTAAAGAAATACAAAAAAAAAAGACATGACTGGCTTGAGGAAGGTGGTCGACGTGGAACTCTGCAAGCAAATGCAATTGGAACATGCAGATAAATGGTACAGGCACAAACCGGAAACAGTATTGAAAAATTATGAAACCCTATGAGACATGAAAATACAAGCGGAGAAACCTATCTAAGCACGGAGACTGGATATGGAATAATCATGTTGATACACTAGTTCTCGTTAGATCACCGAGGTCAAGCAATGTTGAGCCTGGTCAGTAATAGATGAGTGACCATTTCGGAATACCAGGCGCTGTATGTAGGAGGACGTCAACACCTCCCTGAAAGAACTGCAAAAACCTAACGTCGTCATCTCCCCTAATCGGGGATGTACATGCGACTGTGGACCGCTTGTGAATTCGATACTCCCATGAAACTTCCAGGTACAGGAGGTAAGGCTTGGGGGCCACTCGATGATTAGGATTAAAGAGACTATCAGTTGGACGATGATCGCCATCACAGGAGGACCACTGATCAAGTATTTGTTTACATTAGACTTGCTGTAGTTGATTGGGGAGCAGTCTTGTGGTATCGTGTTCCACAGATGGGATGTCCAAGGAAAGAAACTGTTTATTCAAGTTAGCTTAATATTTTCGGTGACGGATGATTTATTTTTTTAATGTTTTTCAAAGTTGGTGTTCACGCTATTGTGCATCTCTAGAAGAAGAGACATTCGTAAACATATCGGGGCCGCTTGTGAATTTGATATTCCCTAGAAACTTCCCACTTCGGAAGAAACCGGTTCAACCCGCATTGGGGGGATGCCGCTTCGTCCGTTCATTAAAGGAGACTAGACATGAAAATAATCAACAATAAAGAGAAAGCATGCCAAAGTGTAGATTTCGCCATCCCAGCAATTCACAGGGTGAAAACCATCAAAATAATCAACAATAAAGAGAAAGCATGCCAAAGTGTAGATTTCGCCATCCCATCAATTCACAGGGTGAAAACCAAGGACGCAGAATAACTCAGCAAATGGAGTTGCCAAAAGGCTGGATGGATTATATAACCTTAAGAAAACCACTGTAAGACCTATAATAGTAGGAGCACTAGGAATAGTTCCGAAAAACCTGGACAAAAGATGTGGAGAAATTGGAATCAAATAAAGGACTGAAACCACTAAAACCACGGGACTGATGAAAACAGTTGAAATATTAAGAAAACCCCTTGTGTGCTGAAACCAACTCACACAAGCAGATAATGCTGACCAATCATGCATGAACACAAATACAAACAAAGAAAAGGGCATTACAAGAAACCAAAAGACCTGAAACTGCCAGTTTAGATATGTAAAAATAAAAACATAACATCCATTATATGAAAATATCCGCAATAATCAGTTGGTGCTATGCACAGTGGTCATGAACGGTCAGGGAGGATGGAAAGATGGAAAAGGAAGAGCACTATCCAGAAGTCCACTGGTAGGACATGGAGAGTACTGGAATTCTGGGAAGGCTTATTGTCACTCAGGTTACAGAGGAAAACAACGGCCAATGCCAGCGAGAAATGTATGATAAACGGCTGTTGCTATAACACAAAGTGATTTGCAATGTTTACAAAACAAAATAGAGAAGGCTGAGAAATCATCATCATCATCATCATCATCATCGGTTTACTGTCCGTTTTTCATGCTGGCATGTGTTGGACGGCTTTTAGAAATTGACTTTCAAGCTAACCTATTTCTGATCTTTATTTATCCCTCTTTCTTTCAAATCTACCCTTATCGTTTCCTCCCATGTTTTCCTTGGTCTTCTCCTGTCACTGGCCCTGCTACCTCAACTGTTCTACATCTATTCACCCAAGAACTCTCATCCATTCTTTCAATGTGGCCAAGCAATCAAAGTCTCTTGTTCTGCACGCATCTCCCTATACTATCCAGATTTAATATTCCTCTGAGGTCATCAGATCTAAGCCTGTTTTAAGACTCAGATTACACATCCATCGTATCATTCTCGTATCATTTCTCTCCATGCAACGCATGTCCTCAACCTCCACTGGCCAGATTCCACTTCCATACACCACCAAACTTCGTACACTTGCCTGATAGACTCGTTCCCTTGATCGATAGCGGTAACGCTTCGTCAGTTTGAGTGCCGCGAACGGACCCTAGGTAGTATGAAAAAAAAAAGCTGCGGGGGGGGGGGGGGACAGCTTTGAACCTGGTCCGAAGAAATTGTAAAAACCATCCAAACGAAACTGTTTGATGTACTTTTTTTTTTTTTAAATATATTGGGTTCTTTTTTGTATATCCCTTTAAAATGCGGGAGATCATTATGCCGCACCTTGTATCGTCTCCATTACGAAAGGAGATTTGGTATCTGTCCATCTGGAGCCGACACTCTACTAGTACTATCTTTTAATGCTCAATTCAGTTTACTATACTATTTCAGACTAATGTACTATCTTTAAATGCTCAGTTGAGAGGGGGTATGTAGTATCTGTGCTGTTGTCAGAAAAACCATCCTTCCAGGCATTACCTCCTCCGTAAGTAGTTTAGTATCTGTTCTTTTATCACGAAACCATCCTCCCAGGCATTACTTCCTCCTTTTGGGGTGGGGGTAGTGTAGTACCTGCTCTGTGATCATTATACCACCCTCACAGGGATTACCTTCTCCTTTTTAAGGGGGGGGGGGTACTATCTGTACTTTTGTTCGCATTTACTTGCCTCCCCAGGGCGGCAGATTTAGACATAAGGTCGGTTTTTAATGTGAGGGGAAATCCAGCTCCCCAAAAAGCGGCAAGCTGGATTGGGATAAAAATTTTACTTAAAATTTTCCTCAGTCTAGAAGAAGTTCTCCTTCACTGTCCCCCCGAGGACAGAAAAGATGAAGTGTAGTATCAGAACAGATATTACACTTTACTCCTAATTAGTTTACAAAATAAACAAAGTGTGCGACAGATTTGTTTCTTTCTCTGCCGACCTACATTCAACAGAGTGTTGTTGTTGTTGTTGTTGTTGAAATCAACAGCGAAAAAGTCGATTTCGTCAATTCAGTTCGTCTACGTGGACTGGAGTAGCAGTTTTTTTTTGTTGTTTTTTTTTTTAAATGGATCAAGTGAGTTTATCTTTCTTTTCTTTCTTCTTTTTAGAGATGTTTAACTCGAATCTTGCAGGAACCGGTTTTCTATATGATCCGTTTTGGAGACTAATATATTTTGTCTGTGTAGAGTTTGTAAATAAATTGATGCATTCTCTCTAACCCAGAAACTGGCAGGTACTGCCACTATTTATTCAAGGCGATTTAGTCTTTTCACAGCCAAAATGGCAGACAATCAATCGGCTGCTTTTTTTCTGATTTTTTTTCCGACCTCACAAATAAATAAGTAGACACAAATAAATTGTTTCCTTTAAAATAATTTAAGCTAAATTTGAAATTAGTCCCACACAATTTATTTGGGTTTACTTACTCCTTTGTGAGTTCGGGAAAAATCAGAAAAAAGCAGCCGATTCATTGTCCGCCATTTTGGCTGTGAAACGACTAAATCGCCTTATTCACTTCCCACTGCAAAGTTGTTAGACACGGGGGTAGAATTTTTCTTAACACTAATCCTAAGTCCGAGTGGCAAGGTTGTAAACTGCACGTAATCGCCTAAAAAAAAGTATATGCCTCTCGCCCCCCCCCCCCAAAAAAAAAACGCATAGGATTTATCTACAATTGCTAAAAAAAAGAAATTGGGTTTGCTCTAAAACACCCGGAAATGTATATAAGAAACGGATCCCCGATTCTACATAAAATAATATTTTTTGTGTGTGTGGGGGGCGGGGGCGCGAAGTTTTTCAGGGTGTCTACACGTAATCGCCTAAAAAAAGTAGAATCTCATTTCGGAGAGGCGATCTAGCAAAGTGTGTTAATCTACAATAATACCATTTTTTTTGTTGTTTTTGTTTTTACTGTCGTGCGATCTGAGTGTTTGTGTTTACACTGTAAAATTAAAGACCATGAGTTATCGACCTTCGTTGGCTCGCGTTTTGCTCGACTTTTTTTATAAAGAGGACGACTATATTTTCCGGCCGACTTTTCACCTCGCGCTTAAAAAAAATAGGGCTTAGAAGCATAATAACCGTGCTGCCGAACTTCCGTTCTAACATGAGTCCCAAACCAGACCGGTGTATTCCGGAAAATGCCATCTGTATATTTTTGGTCAGAAATATTTGTTGATTAAAACTAAAACGTTGCCTATCACACAAATCGGATTTTTTTAAAATCCACTCTTAACATGGAGAGGGCGGGGGGGGGGGGAGGTGCATCGCACTCATCGTATTTTTAGACAAAAATAAAAATGAGATTCTGTACTGACAAACTTTGTTTTTATTATTTTATTTTACGTCTGAACAAATTTCGGTAAGTTACAGAATAGTTAACAAAAGCACTCCTTCACCCACCCTCTCCATATTAAGAATTGATTTCTAAAAATCCGATTTGTATGATAGGCCTAATAAAAAATTTCCAATAATTTAACGTTTTAGGGCAATGTTCAAGTACGACTAACTCTAAGCAAAGTTGTTTCCAACCAGAAACGGTGTCCGTTCGAAATTGGTTCCGATAATAAAAACTTCCTGCTTTGGTTAGTTTTGTACTGAATTTTATTTTAAATAATTTATTAGACAAAAATAAATAATAACTGTTAAAATTTTATTTTAAATAATTTATTTGACAAAAATAAATAATCACAGTTACTAAAAATAAATAATCACAATTACTGAAAATAAATAATCACAGAGGGAAAATAACAAAATAGGTTGTTTCAGAAATCATAGTACTGTCGGAGTTCTTTGTGGTACATTCAGGCACTACCAATATATTATCTGAATTATTTTATTTAGGGGCATGTGTGCCCCTTCAAAAAACGATCCTGCTCGGATCGACATAGATTTTTTACATGTTGGACACTTCCAACTGTAACCGTTCTTGCATGTTCGAACATTTCTGCACTGTAGCCTCATTCTTGTAGTCGAGCAGTTGGAACACATTCGACTATTGGCAATTAGACCCTGCCCTGCCAACCATTCCAACGTTTTCTTTTCTCCAGTTGTGTCCATTAGTAACACTTGCAAGGAGATAGTGCGCAACCGACATTCATCTGCGGTTAGTACATCTTGTACGATATAATTCATTATCATAAAATACAAAAGAAATAAAACCAGAAAATTGACTACCAGAAACTAGAGAAAATTAAACTAAAGCATACCGGAAGTTGTTAAGTTACGAAGTTTATTATCGGATACGGATGGCGGCGTAACACCGTAGCAGCGCCGCAGAAACTGCTCTTTGAGTTAGTCGTACTTGAACATTGCCCGTTTTAGTTTTAATCAAAAAATAATATTGAAATCATTTTTTTTTCTTATTTGGTGACCAAAAATATACAGACGACATTTTCCGGACTACACCGGTCTGGTTTCGGACTCATTTTAGAACGGAAGTTCTGTGGACAGTTGTGATGCTTCGAAGCCAAAAATAGTTGTCTGTGAGTCACGCTGAAACGCATTTTACTCTAAATAATTTAAGTGACTAAAATAGGATTTAACCAAACTGTGACCCTATTCTGGGTTATTGCACGATGAAGCACCCAATTTTCAGATTATATTAAAATGAACCTTTGAAAAAGTTACGGGTTCCATTTTTAGCATGGGATTCGCGTTTCTACATAAATGTAATGTAAACAGTCGGCCATTTTGATTTTCCAACCGGTGTTCAGTCAAAATAATCCCGTTTCAAAATTACGTACACCGGAATTAAACTGAACTTTTTTATCCTATTCTCTAATATTTACCTCTCTCTCGCATCGCGGGAAGATGTAATACAATGACGGAAGGTTGGAATTTGAAAAGACAGAGCCCAAGATGAAGAGCACTCTGATCTACAAAAAAATGCCTGAGCAGCCCCGTTCGCATTCCCCGGTAGTGTAGCCTCAGGCGATTAACAATAAACTAACTCCGGTACTTCTACAGAATTTGAACAGAACTGTTTTTTTTAAACCCTAAGCTAACTCTAAGTTAACCCTAACCCTAACCTAAGTTTAGGGTTTAGTTCGGCAAAAGTCAGTTTGGTTCAATTTAAATTCTATAGAAGCACCATAAGACCTTCTCAAAGAGAGAAGGTACAGTCTCCTAGTACTGCACAGAACTATACCTCAGACCAACAGAAAAACAATACCATCTAGCCAAAATGGCCCAGACTCAAAAACTGATTTTGATTGCATTGTGACGTCACAAACTACCCTGCATATGGCGTCAGCATTATCTAAACGCGTCAATACAACGTTTAGCCAAAAATAATTTCACCCTGGAATTATTCTATCGTCACTTCTGCTTTTTACGAAAAAATAAGTCTATCCAAAAATAATGCGGCAGTTTGTCTTTCTGTTCCGTTCACTTTCTCCGACCAACGCATCTATGTAATTCCTTTCCACTGCAGGAATATGTGACACAAGGTCGGAAGGTGGGAGAGAGTCAAGCCATCACTCCTAAAGTTGGAGCACTCTGGCCTATCAAAAATAGCCTGCAGCAGCCCTGTCGGCATTCCCCGGTCAGGGCGCCTCATGCAGTAAGTAATAAACTTACTCCACCCCAAAGAGAGGAGACAAGACCTCTGTGGGTTGGTCCTATTTAGATGATTCCTAATTTATTTTAAAAAGATTTTATTTACAAAAAAGAAATCATCGTGGGGGGGCAAACCGATCGTCTTAATACCTTCCAAAAATGGAAATGCCTTTCATGAACAATGTATACTTTTTCAATTTCAACAACGCCCCCCCCCCCTTTTCCCCAAGATGTTCTTCTGCAAACGTTTGTTCAGACAACTCAATTACTTTGACATGACAAACACTTAAAACTAAAGAATGTCGTTTGTTTGGGTGTTTTTTTTTTTCACTTCAGGCGATGAGAATTCAGAGTTCGAAATTGTAAACACTAAAATCTTACAACCACGCTCTGATTTATATCGACTAACAGAACTTGGAGGACCCATTCGTTATCCTAACCCTAACCCATTCGTTAACTTGGGTAACTCATTCGTTACCCTAACCCTAACTCATTCGTTACCCTAACCCTTACAACCACGCCTTGATTTATATCAACTAACAGAACTTGGAGGACCCATTCGTTACCCTAACCCTAACCCATTCGTTACCATAACCCTAACTCATTTGTGATATCATATCACCTCTCGTTCTTCTCTTCAGCAAAGTAGTCAATCCCAATTTGTCCAATCTCTTCCTGTAACTGTACTCCTTTACTTATTAGTTTTGTCACCCTTCTTCAAGTTTCAATATTACATTCCAATTTCCATATCTAGTCGCTGGAGCCCAGGCCTGGGTGCAGTATTCTATATGAGGTCTTATTAGAGCTTTATATTGGTTCGTTTAAAGGAAGAAATCGCCAAAAAAGAACAGCCATAAAAAAGAAAACAGTTCTCTTTCACCAAGACAATGCACCATGCCACAAGTCGATTGCAGCACTATATGAATTACACTTCGATTTGCTTCCGCACTCACCCTATCTTCCAGATCTGCCCCCCCCCCCCCCCGTCAGCGACTAATGGCTGTTTACAGACCTCAAAAGAATGCTCCAGGAAAAGAGATTTAGCTCAAATGAAGAAAGTATATCGGAAACTGAGGCATATTTTGAGGCCAAAGACAAATCGTTCTACAAGAAAGGCATCAAATTGTTAGAGAAACGTTGAAATAAGTGTATTACCCTAGAAGAAGACTATGTTGATGAATAAAGTCGATTTTTTTTTTTTGCCTAACAGTTGTTGTTTTATTAGTTAGGCCCAGAACTTATTGAGTGATTTGTTATTGTAGAAGTCAGATACAAGGAACTATTTCCTAATGCAGAGACCAATCAGCTTGTAGGGCGTATTAATTTAATTTCAGCTGTCCGTTGAGGATTTACTTTGGGCCCTTTTGGCAATAGCAAGAGTCATCAGAGCCATCAGGAGTCATCAGAGTCATCAGAGTCATCAGGAGTCATCAGAGCCATCAGGAGTCATCAGAGCCATCAGAGCCATCAGGAGTCATCAGAGCCATCAGGAGTCATCAGAGTCATCAGAGCCATCAGGAGTCATCAGAGCCATCAGGAGTCATCAGAGCCATCAGGAGTCATCAGAGCCATCAGAGCCATCAGGAGTCATCAGAGCCATCAGGAGTCATCAGGAGTCATCAGAGTCATCAGGAGTCATCAGGAGTCATCAGAGCCATCAGGAGTCATCAGAGCCATCAGAAGTCATCAGAGCCATCAGGAGTCATCAGAGTCATCAGAGCCATCAGGAGTCATCAGAGCCATCGGGAGTCATCAGAGCGACTGCGAAAAGCAACCAAGAAGAACACACACCCTTTCTTTCTTTTGCCTGAATCCCCTGGATTTCCCGAGCTCAGCTATCTTCATTTAGAGATACACTGCTTGTAGACTTTCGGAAACCCAAAGAACTTTCCATTTTACTTACTTCACTTGGACGCTGTGCTAACCTTTGCGGACCTATACCCAACGGTATAAATTAAATAAACCCCTTTTGTTATGTCAAAAGAGCAGTTGTTTTCCTTCGTGTGATGACCGTTTTTCCTGTACATTTTACAATATTAGAAGTTGTTCGTATTGCTCACCAGTAAGAACAACATCTATAAGTAAACAGGGTCTAAAAAAAGAGTCGCTAATCTAATAAGTCCCTCACTATCCACCAAGCTCCAGCCTCTGT
>OY744546.1:1622500-1625000 GCA_963556195.1 Sepiola atlantica
AATTTGCAAAGACTGAATCGTGGACATGTGTTCAGCGTGCATTTCGCAGGAAATTTAAAAAAGAAGCCCCTGAAAGGAAATCCATTGTCAGATGGCATGCTAAATTTGTGAAAGATGGGTGTTTGTGCCCAAGTAAGCGAACAGGTCGCCCTTCAACTTCAGAAGATGCAGTTGAGCAAGTTCGGACAGCCTTTCAGCGGAGCCCCCGTAAATCAGTGAGAAGAGCCAGCAGGGAACTTCAGCTTGCTCCAGCAACTGTCTGGCGTGTCTTAAGGAAACGACTGCAAATGGTACCTTACAAGCTCAAGTTGGTCCAAAAGTTGAAGGACACTGATAAGCCACTTCGCCGTGACTTTTGCATTGCAATGCAAGAGAAGTTGGAAGATAACGGCTTTGATGACCGGCTTGTTTATAGCGATGAGGCGACCTTCCATCTGAATGGCAAAGTTAACAAGCATAACACTCGCATATGGGGTACTGCGAATCCTCATGAACTTCTTGAGCACGAGCGAGATTCACCAAAAGTGAACGTGTTTTGTGCAATTTCCAAGAAAGGTGTCTATTGACCGTTCTTCTTTGAAGAGGCAACTATCACTGGTGAATCCTATCTCAACATGCTGGAAGACTGGTTAATGGCTCAGTTGGAACAAGCAGAATCTGATGACTTCATTTTTCAACAAGATGGTGCACCACCACACTGGAGTCTTAGAGTAAGGCAGTTTCTTAACACAAGGCTGCCTGGTAGATGGATTGGGAGATCTGGGCGAGGTGATGACGTTCTCATGCCGTGGCCTCCTAGGTCTCCAGATCTTACCCCGTGTGACTTTTTCCTTTGGGGCTTTGTCAAGCAACAAGTCTATGTGCCGCCCCTTCCAAGAGATATTGACGAACTAAAGGCTCGAGTAACGACAGTTGTGGGAACCATTGACGTCAAGATGCTGGAACGCGTTTGGCAGGAAATGGACTATCGACTAGATGTCTGCCGTGTGACGAATGGTGCTCATATTGAGCAACTTTGAAGATTCCCCACAAAACTTGAAACTTTAACCTTTCCAACGGTACCAATTTCATTTTTCAACTCCTAATAGTTTTTGAGTTATTAAAAATCGTTATGTTCCCAAGACTTTTGAAACACCCTGTATATATATAATTATTTTATAATATATATATAATAATTTTATAATATATATATAATTATTTTATTGTGTGTATATATATATATAATTATTTTATAATATATATATAATTGTTTTATAATATATATATATATATGTATAATTATTTTTTGTGTATATATATAATTATTTTATAATATTTTATATATACATATAATTATTTTATAATATATTTATCTATAATTATTTTATAATATATATATATATATATATATATATATATATATATATATAATTATTTTATAATAAATATGTAATTATTACCTACATATGTATGTATTTCATCCTTGTGCAATCGTCAGTATGGAGATAACTGTTCACGATTCGAACCACGGAACATTTTAACCAATGAGGTCAATTCCAACCATTACTCGATGTGCATAGAAAATATATTTATTGCAATTAAGCTACACCTAGGCGTCTGCGTTTCATCGCGTTTTATATATATCCACGTGGTGTTAGTCTAGCTAACTAACCAATCAGATTCGTTGTTATTTCTCTCCCATGGGTTAATGTTGTTTTTTCACATTTCCAAAAAACATAACATTTTTGTGAGATATATTTTTTACGGTTGATTTCATTTGTCTTGTGCCAAACAACATTTTTATCAAAAATGAACCACTGTATAATGTAGGTGTTCTCAAGACACTCTAATCCAAGAATTTTTTACTCTTTGTGAATTTTTCTGATGATTTTGTAATGTTGCATAGTCGATATTAACATAAAAGTGTTGTTTGGCACAAGACAAATGAAACGGACCGTAAATATATATATATATATATATATATATATATCACAGAAATGTTATGGTTTTTGGAAAAGTGAAAAAATAAAAATAATAAAATAAAAATATTGGAATATAATATAGACCTGACTTATATATATATATATATATATATATATATATATATATATATGATTATTTTTATTTACACAGACACTTACAAAATCTGCGACACTGGCATGTCGATGTTATCGATCAACAGATATTACAAACTTAGATCTCATCAGGCAGAGTTAGAATCCGATCTTAACATCAGATCATATTTGGAAAAATAATCATATATAAAAGCTCTATTTGATATTGAGCACTTTTTATGAACCCGATTTAAATTCTTTGGATTACTACCTTGTGGATGTTTTACCTGGATAATTATTATATATATATATATATATATATATATATATATATATATATATATATATATATATATATATATATAATCCTAGCTTGGTTAAACTATTTCATTCGTAACCATACAGCCGTTTCGCCTGTATAAAATGATAATGATTCCATCGTAATTGCATACGAAATGAATATGTAG
>OY744546.1:1627500-1642500 GCA_963556195.1 Sepiola atlantica
TATATTATATATATATATATATATTTAAATATATATATATATATTTAAATATATATATATATATATATATATATATATATATATATATATATTTAAATATATATATATATATTTAAATATATATATATATATATATATTTAAATATATATATATATATATTTAAATATATATATATATATTTAAATATATATATATATATATTTAAATATATATATATATATATATTTAAATATATATATATATATATATATTTAAATATATATATATATATATATTTAAATATATATATATATATATATATTTAAATATATATATATATATATATTTAAATATATATATATATATATATATATATATATTTAAATATATATATATATATATATATATATATATTTAAATATATATATATATATATATATATATTTAAATATATATATATATATATATATATATTTAAATATATATATATATATATATTTAAATATATATATATATATATATATTTAAATATGTATATATATATATATTTAAATATATATATATATATATATATATATATATATATATATATATTTAAATATATATATATATATATTTAAATATATATATATATATATATTTAAATATATATATATATATATATTTAAATATATATATATATATATATATATTTAAATATATATATATATTAAAATATATATATATATATTTAAATATATATATATTAAAATATATATATATATTTAAATATATATATATATTTAAATATATATATATATATATATATTTAAATATATATATATATATATTTAAATATATATATATATTTAAATATATATATATATATATATATTTAAATATATATATATATATATTTAAATATATATATATATTTAAATATATATATATATATATATATTTAAATATATATATACATATATATTTAAATATATATATATATATATATTTAAATATATATATATATATATATATATATTTAAATATATATATATATATATATATATATATATATTTAAATATATATATATATATATATATTTAAATTTAAATATATATATATTTAAATATATATATATATATATATATATATTTAAATATATATATATATATATTTAAATTTAAATATATATATATATATATATATATATATATATATTTAAATATATATATATATATATATATATATATATATATATTTAAATATATATATATATATATATATATATTTAAATATATATATATATATATATATATATATATTTAAATATATATATATATATATATATATATTTAAATATATATATATATATATATATATATATTTAAATTTAAATATATATATATATATATATATATATATATATATATATATATTTAAATTTAAATATATATATATATATATATATATATATATTTAAATATATATATATATATATATATTTAAATATATATATATATATATTTAAATTTAAATATATATATATATATATATATATATATATATATATTTAAATATATATATATATATATATTTAAATTTAAATATATATATATATATATATTTAAATTTAAATATATATATATATATATATATATTTAAATTTAAATATATATATATATATATATATATATATATTAATATTTAAATATATATATATATTATTTAAATATATATATATATATATTTAAATATATATATATATATATTTAAATATATATATATATATTTAAATATATATAAATATATATATATATATATATTTAAATATATATAAATATATATATATATATATATTTAAATATATATATATATTTAAATATATATATATATATGTATATATGTATATCTAAATATATTTAAATATATATTTAAATATATATAAATATATGTATATAAAATATATGTATATATTTATATTTAAATATATATATATATATATATATATATATATATATATATATATATATATATATATAATTTTCTTAGGGAGAGTAGATTCTTGGATCTGATCAGCTAGAATCTCATTGGATGTTTTGCTTCACTTTTCAAACTTTGAGTAATGGTAGCAAAACAATAGCACCTTCTTTTGTGCAACAGTCCATGGTTGGGCTTTTAAGCCTCTTATGTTTCTTTTTTTGTTGCTGCATTTGATGGAGATAGGGGGTCAGGACCTTTTGTCTCAAGGCCTGATGGCTGACCCTGGTTGGCCTCTGTCATGGCTGGAGCACCATTTCCAGAGGCAGGAAGGTTTACACCATTGCTTACATCTTCCCGCCTGGTGTATGAACGGGTTGATGGGCCGTTTTTTACACTTGGTGCTGGCCTGCCAGTATTTATTTTTGTTTTTATACATATTTTTATCATTCATTTCCTCATTGTCAACGGCTTCTAATTCATTATTCGAAGCTGCCCTCTATTAATAGAGGGGGTGCCTCCATCCGCGATTCGGGGGACGTGCTGGATGGCTTGAGGAGACACCACACCAGTTTTCTTTGAATATTTGGTCAGGGTTTACTTCAATTAAAAAGAATCCTAATGTCAGAGTCTCTGACAAACCCCTCTACAGAGAGACCGAAGACACCCGAGGGTGGTGTCTAGTAGGCATTCAAGTCCTCCCCAGTAGGCATTCAAGTCCTCCCATATATATCTATGTATATATATATATATATATATATATATATATATACTGTTTGTTTTGTCTTGTCCTTTCTGTAGCGAAACCACTTAGGTCATCACAAACCTTCCTCTCCCCCTTCCTCTCCAAGATCTCTCTCTAATCATATTCTCTATTTCTAATATCTATGTCTCCCCCTCTCTCTATCTCTCTCTCTCTTATCTCTTTCCCTCCCCCTCTCTCTATCTATCTCTCTTATCTCTTTCCCTCTCCCTCCCCCTCCCCCCTCTCTCTCTCTCTCTTTCTAATATCCCCCCTTCTCTTTTACCCTCTCTCTCTCTCTCTCTTGTCTCTTTCCCCCTTCTCTCTCTCCCTCTCTCTTTCTAATATCTCCCCCTCTTTCTCTCGCTTTCTCTCTCTTGTATCTCTCTCTTTCTCTCTCTCTCCATTTATAAGATCCAATTTCTGCTCTGATCACATCGCACATCTTCACTCGCCACTCGGCTTCACTCTTCGCGCGGACAACACACGACAATGTTGACTGCTTCTCTCCTCTTCTTTGTGGCGATCACGTAAGTAAAAAAACACTCAGATTTCAACTTGTATTTCATCACGACCTGAGTTGGGGTCGTTCATACCAGTCTTCGACAATCAGTCTGACAGGGTATGGGCACTTTTTGAGTTGGTGGCCTTGCTTCTGGCTTGGAGCAAAGTGTAGTATCTGTTCTGATACTACACTTCATCTTTTCTGTTCTCGGTCCAACAAGGAGAAATCATTCTAGATTGAGACAATTTTTATTTTTGTCCAAATCCAGAGTGCGACATTTTGGGGGAACTGGAGTTTACCCCCCATTTAAAACCGACCTTGTGTCTAACTCTGCCCTCGTGGGGAGGCAAGTAAATAGGAACTTTGCTTCTGTCGGGCTGAGGTATCATAATGTACCGTCCTGGTAGATGTCAAAAATTCATTTAGCACTTTATGCCAGTTGAAGGTACGTCCTTGACAATCTGTCCAAGAGGGTGAGCCACTATATTGTTCTGCGAAGCCCTAGAAGGTCCACCTTCCCAGGCTTTACCTTCTTCTTTTGAGAAGATGTACCTAATCTGAGTTGGGGTCGTTGATACCAGTCGAGGATACGTCCTCGGCAATCAGTCTGACAGAGTCTGGGCCATTTTTGAATTGGTGACTTTGTTGCTGTCTAGTTATGGTATTGTTATGTGCAGTTCTAGGAGGTCCACCATCCTAGGCTTTACCTTCTTCCTTTGAGAAAGGGGTCAGTTTATTGCTAAACGTCTGAAGCGCCTCTACCGAGGAATGCCGACGGAGCTGTTCAGGCATTATTTTGTGGGCCAGAGTGCCCACGCCTCTTGTTTACTGGCTTTTCAATCAATCCCCACCTTCCGACATGGTGCCACATGTTCCCGCGGTGGGACGGAAGTAAATACCAATTTTTATATGCAAAACAAACTGTGAAAGTCACGCTCTGGCCCTCGGCTGAAGAGCATCAAAGTGTAGCACCTGTTCTGTCCTCGGTGAGAGGAGGAGAAATCCTTCGAGACGGAGACAATTTTTCATATCCATCCCAAACTAGAGTGGCCCTTTTTTTGTGCGTACCAGATTTTCCCCACATTAAAAAAAGCCCCTTTGCGAAAGGTTGCCCTCGTCGGGAGCGGCATTTCAATAGACACACGTTCTTTGCTGAAGTTTACAGTTATTAGTAAATTCACAGACAAGATGTCGTGTGTGTGTGTTTCTCGCCTATACGTAACTTTCATAAATACAAATTGAATCATTATTTATTTGCTAGCAGGACCCTGTGGAAATTCTACGGTTGCTTATCTATTTTTTTTTTTCATTAACATAGTTCACCCCAAACAAGGCAGGCCACCACTGTAGACGTAAGAGGCTAAAAAAAAAAAAAAGGGGGGAGTCAACCTAAATTGGGATCTGCGCAGCAAAATGTCTGTTTACATTAGTTTTAAATTTCTGCATGTCAGTACTGTCGGGGAAACAGGGGGATGAGAGGGAGTTCCAGAGGCCAGCAACACGAGGAAAGAAGCTATTTGAGTAGAAAGCTCTCCGGCATCTGGAGACCTCCACAGTGAATGGATGGGATTTAGTTGATTGTCGAGTTTGTCTAGTGAATTTACATCAAGGGGGCACCAGAGTAGCCAATTCATCGGAGCATAATGCATTGAAGTATTTGTAAAACAAGCACAAGGATGCAACATTGCGGCGATGGAACTTGGTTAAAAGTGCGGGACCTATTAGGTTGGCGAGTCTTTTTTGGACCTTGTCAAGGAGGTAGAGACTAGTAGATGATGCACCAGCCCAGATGTGGCAACGGTATTCCATGCATGGGCCCTATCTTACCGTATAAACACTTGTCAGCTAAAATATATTTTTAAATAAATAAAACAAACGTTTCCACCTTTTAATTTGCCGGTATTTTCTAACGCTTGGAATCATTTAAAAATGAATCAACTATTTCTTCACACCCAAGAAATATGACTGGGGCGCCATTAATTTACGGGTGAGCGTTCATTTCTGACGCGCAGCCTAGCAAAAACTACCGTAGCGAAGCTATTTTGGCTAGTTATATTAATTTATTTTATAATTCATACCTAACATAATTTATTATAATGATTTTTTAAATATTTTTCCTAATTTTCTTAGTAAAATAATATAATATAAAAAAGGTTTCAATACTAAACGAATGTTGAATTTTATTCCGATTAAGGAGTTGTCTCCCTTTCACATCACAAAAAAAATGATGAAAATTACATTTAAGCAGAGAATCGAAATATCGTCAGACAATAAAAATAACGCGTGATAACCAGCTAAATATTCGGTACTGTTCCAGATGACGCGCCTAATTTCCGTGACTTTGCGTCAACAACGGTCGGGCATGTCGCGGAAGCGCCCGAACGCTGACGGAATAATATTTTTTCTTTCTTTAATTTTATAAAAACATTGACAAAATTTTTACCCCCCCCCCAAAAAAAAAAAAACACATTATTTTCACAACAAAAAAAAATGATTTTAATCTATGTATTTTTTCTTTTGAATTTATTCGTCTTATATTAGCGCCTGCCAGTCTTCCAGTTAGAGCTTGGCAGTTTGAAAATGCAGGGCTTGGCTATCGCTAAGAACGGGAGCCCTAACCCTAACCTCTAACCCATTTTCTTTCTTTCTTTGTTTTATGTTAGCAAGAAGAAAAAAAAAAGAAAAACAGCGAAACAAATGAAAAAGAAAACATTGACAAAATTCCCCCCCCCCCCCCCCGCAAAAATTTTTTTTATTTCTACACATTTGATTGAAACTGGTTCATTTGACCCCCCCCCCTACAGTTTGTTCGGTTTTTATCTTTTTATCTATGTATTTTTTCTTTGAATTTATTCGTCTTATATTATCGCCTGCAAGCCTTCCATTAACGCTTGGCGTTCTGCACCCCATAGACTGGTATCGTCTTGGCCTTCGTGACTTGGTTTACGCCGGTCTATGGTCTGTCCTGTGCAGTTCTAGGAGGTCCACCCTCCCAGGCTTCGCCTCCCCTCTTTGGGGAGGACTAAGTTTATTGCTTACTGCCTGAGACGCCCCTACCGGGGAATGCCGACGGGGCTGCCCAGGCAATTTTTAATGACCAGAGTTCTCACTTTCTCGGGCGCTGGCTTTTCAAACCCCACTTTCCCGACCCGACCTTGGGTCACATCTTACTTGTGGGAGTAAGATAAAACTGGCCTTGTGCCAAACCTCCTGGAGAGGAGGTAAATAAAAACTCTCGGGCTCTTCCGCGACCTGCCCGATCGTTGTCGACGCAAAGTCACGGAAATTAGGCGTGTCAACTGGAAAAGTACCAAATATTCTTTCGATAAATAAAACGAATTCAACTTTTTAAATTTACTTATTAAAAATTGTAAATATTAGATTTATCAAAAAAAAAAAATGCAAAGCATATGTGATAAAACTGTTTAAGTGGACGACAGATTTCTATTTATGGCGTTTTATTCGATTTTAGAACAATTGAATTTTGAAATGGGTTAAATTTTAATTTTTGGCAAACAGCAACATTAGCTATTTCTCAGTTACTTTTTGCATTTTGGCGATCGGGCGATCTCACTTTTTCAAATGGGTGTGAAAGGTGATAACGTACGTACGAACAAGAAATGGCTTAGCGTATTATCATGTAGACTAGCGAGACCCGTGAAAATTCCACAGTTTTATCCGTCGTCTCTTGTATATTACTACCGTGCATTATATGGACGTCAGGCGCGAACGCAGGCCCCACAAAATTAGCGCACCACTTTTCTTTAAACTTATCTAAATACTCTGGTTAATGTAGTTTCAGAATATATCTGGTTATGGTGTTCTTCAGAATTATGTGATCAATTCCCTGCTTCCTTTGTTCCAGCTCATTTGACTCGTTGGTCTAGTGGTCTCCATAAATTCACTGTTTTGATACCTCATTGTAATACAGCTTCTTATTCCAGTAGCTTCTTTCCAAGAACCTCAGCCTTGTGGAACTCTCTTCCTGCTGACTGTTTTCCTCCTACCTATAACCTTGGTCTTTTCAAGACTAAGGTCAATAGGCATCTCCTGTCTTTGCAATAATCATATTTGTTCTTGTTAGCTCCTTTCAGTGATTGTCTGGAGCGATTTCCATAAAAAAAAAAAAATTTTTTTTAACCCTAGTAGGATGTAGAACCATGTTGCCCCACTCGACGACCATCAAGCCCAACATTGTGTGTCCGTGGCATTCTTGTCTCCATCGTCTAACCGAGTTGTCTATCCACTGACGAATCGTCGAGGGCACAGCACTGGTCCACAAGTTAAATATAAAAGAAACACAATTCTCGATAAAAAACACAAACACATATACGTTGTGTATAATTTAGTTGGAACCATGAGTGTGTGTGATACCGTCGCGGACTGTCGAGACCCCCATTGTCGTTGCTCAAGTCGTCAGCTCATCTCATCGTTTTCCAGTCCGATCCGCTCTCTGCGGAGGTTCGATCCCTAACTGCTCTGCTTCTCTCCGAAACCCAAACTCGTTAACTTTTTTGTCATAAACCTTACTGTCGTCAAACTGTCATAAAACTAACCTACCCCATTGTCGCAAAACGCTGTCACTCCCAAATGTCGTGTCCGGTATTTTTTCTTAGTCACCTGTCCTGAATAATGGAAAGTGACCACTCTCGCATTTCTTTTGTCTCTGTTGATGAGTCACTTCCTATCCTCACGGCCTTCATTACTGACCACTCCCGCATTTCTTTTGTCTCTGTCGATGAGTCACTTCCTATCCTCACGGCCTTCATTACTGACCACTCCCGCATTTCTTTTGTCTCTGTCGATGAGTCACTTCCTATCCTCACAGCCTTCATTACTGACCACTCCCGCATTTCTTTTGCCTCTGTCGATGAGTCACTTCCTATCCTCACGGCCTTCATTACTGACCACTCCCGCATTTCTTTTGTCTCTGTCGATGAGTCACTTCCTATCCTCACAGCCTTCATTACTGACCACTCCCGCATTTCTTTTGTCTCTGTCGATGAGTCACTTCCTATTCTCATGGCCTTCATTACTGACCACTCCCGCATTTTCTTTTGTCTCTGTCGATGAGTCACTTCCTATCCTCGCGGCCTTCATTGTATCACAAGGAGTTTGTGACATGTTTCTATTCTATGGACGTCCGGTGCGAACGCAGACCCCACGATATTATTTTACCACCTTTTTAAATTATTTATTTGCATAAAATATTTAAAAGTTATATTGAAAACAAATTAGGCACAAGGCCATCAAAATTGTGGGGAAAATGGGTGTCGCTGGTCATCCTTGGTCTAAAGTAATAAAAATGTCTATCCTACTCTTAACTAGAATCATCTCAGTCACCACAATACCACATTTGCTCTAGGGGCCGTCCTACTAAAGATATCCCCAAATTGGTTTGAATTTTTTTTAATTTTTCATAAATATGGTTGTATATACAGAAATTCGTAAGCTGCCGAAAGATGCCGACGCAAAGTTGCCGGAGATTGGGTCATAAACTGTGCAAGTACCTCGTTAATTAATAAAAAGTCCTTTTTCAAAACCAATATGCAAATATCAAGAAGTTTCATTGGATGTTGGGTTAGGCTTAGTAGGACGAGAGCAGACTCAAGCGTTTCCACAAATAGTGACGATGGAGAGGCGCTCGTAAAACCAAGTCAATTCACGATCGTCCCTGGTGTGGTGCATCATTAACAAACCAAGACTATTGAGGAAGTAGCACGTAGCGGGACCTATCACTCCACTCGTCTCCACGGGAGTCGGTTGGACTACAAATTTGTCGAGAAGACCGGAATATTTTGACCACTTGCAGTCTTCTACTGACGCTGCTGCACGTCAACGGTTTATTGCTGATTTCTACAATTAACACGGGAGAACTTTTTTACGATGACATAAATGTCAATCTCGCACAAACATTCGTATGGAATGCTCTTTAATATTCAAACATTCATATGGAATGCTCTTTAACATTCAAACATTCGTATGGAATGCTCTTTAATATTCAAACATTCATATGGAATGCTCTTTAACATTCAAACATTCGTATGGAATGCTCTTTAACATTCAAACATTCATATGGAATGCTCTTTAACATTCAAACATTCGTATGGAATGCTCTTTAACATTCAAACATTCGCATGGAATGCTCTTTAACATTCAAACATTCGTATGGAATGCTCTTTAACATTCAAACATTCGTATGGAATGCTCTTTAACATTCAAACATTCGTATGGAATCCTCTTTAACATTCAAACATTCGTATGGAATGCTCTTTAACATTCAAACATTCGTATGGAATGCTCTTTAACATTCAAACATTCGCATGGAATGCTCTTTAACATTCAAACATTCATATGGAATGCTCTTTAACATTCAAACATTCGCATGGAATGCTCTTTAACATTCAAACATTCGTATGGAATGCTCTTTAACATTCAAACATTCGTATGGAATGCTCTTTAACATTCAAACATTCGTATGGAATGCTCTTTAACATTCAAACATTCGTATGGAATGCTCTTTAACATTCAAACATTCGTATGGAATGCTCTTTAACATTCAAACATTCGTATGGAATGCTCTTTAACATTCAAACATTCGTATGGAATGCTCTTTAACATTCAAACATTCGCATGGAATGCTCTTTAACATTCAAACATTCGTATGGAATGCTCTTTAACATTCAAACATTCGTATGGAATGCTCTTTAACATTCAAACATTCGTATGGAATGCTCTTTAACATTCAAACATTCGTATGGAATGCTCTTTAACATTCAAACATTCGTATGAAATGCTCTTTAACATTCAAACATTCGTATGGAATGCTCTTTAACATTCAAACATTCGTATGGAATGCTCTTTAACATTCAAACATTTGTATGGAATGCTCTTTAACATTCAAACATTCGCATGGAATGCTCTTTAACATTCAAACATTCGTATGAAATGCTCTTTAACATTCAAACATTCGTATGGAATGCTCTTTAACATTCAAACATTCGTATGGAATGCTCTTTAACATTCAAACATTCGTATGGAATGCTCTTTAACGCTGAACGACTTAGTTGTGTTTTATCTCGTAGCTCACTATGGATTCTCTTTGCCTTTGAAAAAAAAAACGATCTTACTCCATTACAAGTTGTCACCATAAGTGAGTGAAACATCCGCAGAACTAACTAGTTTATACTCGCCCTTTCATGTTTGTCTTTGTGGCTTTGTCTGAACACTGCGTGTAAACCAGGTCTCTGTCTCTCTCTCTCTCTCTCTCTCTCGGTTTTTCTTTGTCTCTATCAGGTGAAACGCTTGGATTGAGATGAATTAATGACCACTAGCTTACATCCACCCCATGAGCGGTGTTGGTACAGTACCTGGGTATGTAAATTACCATCTGCACCTAACTTCTACCGCTTTATAGCCGTACGTAAAAAATTTTGTTTTTTTTCTTCTTTTCTTCCTCCTCATTTTGATGGTATTAACCCGATAATAATGATAATAATAATTCAAACTACTAGTTGTTATTTTCGCAACGTTTCAGCCGATGTAACCCATGAAATTCTGTACAGATACTCGAATTCGGCATAACGATTGCTAATTTTGAGAAGATGCATCTGAAGAAGGTCGGAGGTTCCATCGGCTGAAACGTTGTAAAAATATTAATTGTATTTTCATTTATTTTCCTTCTTCTTTTTTAGTGTTATCGGTGAGAATGCCGGCGCCCGCCTCCTTCCTAAGCACCATTACGAGTTTAGCATAAAAACCGAATGGGATGGGACCGCTTACACCAAAGAAAGTCCAGTTCAAATTCACATTGATGGAGCGGGAGAATTTGTGCGACTTCAGGTGGAGGCACCCCTTTACAATGACACAGCACCGCCCAATGGACAAAGGGGCCAGCCATACCCAAAACTATACGATTATCAAGGTAACTATATTCACTCATCTCCGCCTGGAACAATGCCATAATTGTGAACCAAATTGGGATCGATCATAGTATTAACATTCTGTAATAGTTTGTCATTTGTCCTACCGGATCTGTACTGGGATGTTCGTGAACAGAGCTGGGAAGGTTAAGCGGCCAGCCAACTTATGTTGGATATTACTAGGTATACTAGTAGATATATTACCCACAGTTTTGACTTTACAAATACACCTTCCTCAAAACCGAATATTCTTTCTACCACGTCGCAAGTGCATCAAAAGCGCTATAATCCTTCTCTCGTCGGATCTCATTCCTTAACCAAACATCTGGTAAAAAAACTGCATTGAAACAATCCAATATATTGTGCCACTACGATCCCGGTTAAAGTAACTTTTATTTTTTACTACATTTCATCCATATTTTCCATTTCTTTTCCTTCTCTTTTTTAATTTCTCCCCCCCCCCCACTTTCCAATTTTAACGTCTTTGCCGCACGCGTTTCATCATTCTTTCTTTTTCTAAATAGTTTAACACGTGCCAATAACATCCTTCTTCTTTTTTCTTATGTGTTTACCGTTATCGAAAAAAATAATTATATAAAAAATAGATATATTAAAAAATAGTTAGATAAAAGATAATTATATATAAAAAAATTATAATTATATATAAAATAATCATAATTATATAAAAATAATTATACATGAAATAATTATATAAAAAATAATTATAATTATATAAAAATTAATTATATAAAAAATAATTATATATAAAAGCTCTATTTGATATTGAGCACTCTTTATAAGCCCGGTAGAAATTCTTTGGATTTTTATCCTGTGGATGTTTACTTTACCTTGATTACTATATATATATAGTTCATTCCTTTTTTCAATTTTTCAACGTTCAAGTCAACGTTTTTATGCTTCACACATAAAACGCTATATATATATATATATATATATATATATATATATATATATATATATATATGGTAAGTCAATGAAAATTGATAAGACCTGCAAATGGAAGCAAATCGATATCTTCAGTTGTTCAAAACAAGGAGCAGTTTAGTTAATAAAAAACTATTTTTCTTTTTTTATTCCTTAAACCAGGCTTTTATATATATATATATATATATATATATATATATATATATATATTACTATTTCATGTATCCACATAAAATTTTATAAGGAGATATAATTTTTTATGTATCAATTTTCAGTATTTACTTCAACAGTGCTTGATACGTAAATAGAATTAGGTAGTAAGCTATGAAAATATATTTATGGCAATTAAGCTACACAGAAGCTCCCGCGTTTCATCCCCAGGGGAATCTTCAGGCTAAAATGCATAGAGTTAGTTTTGCCGGGTGTTTTTATATACACAGCTAGCTAGTTAACCAATCAGATTCTTTGTTGTTCTCTTAGCCAATCGTTGGGCTTCTCATGAACGAAGGTCCGGTTAGTTTTACTTCCTATTTCCTGTTCTATTGTTCTGTTTTCTATAGAGTGGCCTATATCCTGTTTCTTTGTGGTGTCAATAAAACGGGTGACCTTATTTTAACACGTGGTTCCTTGTATTTCTATTTTAGGTTTTAGTTTTTAAATTGTTAGGTTTTAGTTTAGTTTATATAATAAAATTCTTATATTTCTTTCTTTTTATTTCCAGTTGTAGAAGCTTTCTTTCTTAACAACAATGAGCAGTATCTTGAAGTTGAACTTTCACCGTGAGTAAAACACAAATTTGATATTTTAAATCTAAACTTTATTTACTTCTAGTGTTCCAATGCGATAAAAAATGATACCAACTTTCCTCCATATAAACAATACAAATACTTCAAGTTAGCTGCTGATAGCTGTATGATGTCGCTTGGCAACATAAACTAAAAGTATTTTGCTACTACAAATTATTTTTTGTATTAATGGGTTTAAAAGCCATTCTCCAGATAATTAATTATCTGTCCTGGGAGACCCGTCATATTGCTGAAATCGAATGCTGAACATTTTTATATATAAAAAATATATTTTATTTAGTGCTTTTCGCTTCTGAAAAAAATAATATATATATTATTTCCATTTTATCTATATATATATATATATATATATATATATATATAATAGAAATTGGTAGTTTGCTGGAAGCATTGCTGGGAGTAATAATAAAAGTTTTTAAAAAGGTTGAAGGCAATGCGAAGTTCCGGATCGCTGGAAGATGTGAAGAACAAAAACAAAACAAAATCGAAATAAGTCGGATATAGATTGAAAGGTTTGTTTATTTTTCTAGACAGCAAGGGTGTTAGTTTGTAATATCCGGATTTTTTTTTCTTTCTTTTTCCTCTCCTTGTCAAAAATAAATAAAAGAAAAATCCCGGATTCCGAGAAAATGCCAGGAGCGCTGGGGGGTTAAATTTATTCGAAATATATCAAATTGATTCTTGATAATCCGGATATTACAAACTAACACCCTTGCTGTCTAAAAAAATAAACAAACCTTTCGATCTATATCCGACTTATTTCGATTTTGTTTTGTTTTTGTTCTTCACAGCTTCCAGCGATCCGGAACTTCGCATTGCCTTCAACCTTTTTAAAACCTTTTATATATATATATATATATATATATATATATATATATATATATATAAGGGGAGGTAGTTTGCTTGAAGCATTGTGTGTAATACGTATATAGAGGAGTATTAGAAGGCTATCACAATGCACCAAATGGAAATATGTCGGCGTTGAGAAGTAAGACAAGTGATTTTAATTATATATTTTTCAAAAATAATTTTTTTGATAATTTTTTTTTTCCTATATAGCAAATCTTACTTGATTAGGCAAAACTTCAACACTGATCTAATCTGTGTGACCGTGTTCCATAAAATATTTCGAGGAAGACCTCTTTGTCAAATGGTAGGTGTTTCAAATCTCAAAAAACGTGTGGATGGCAATATTGCTTATAACGCAGTAAATATTAATATCCGCAGCAAATGTAATAAAATTAAAACTATAACTGATTTTTTTCCTTTTTTATGATTTTAACTACTTATTTAATTTATTTTTTATTTTTCATATTTTATATTTGAACCCACCGATGAAGTGCCACTATTTATATTACATATATATTAAATTGGGAAAGTTCCTATTTTTTTTATTTAAGCATCTTTTTAAGAATAATAAATGAGGCCAAATGCCTTAAAAGCATGTTTAGATGTGATATTGTCATCTAGTCTGGTGGAGTACCCAGCAAAGTGTTGTTACTTGGAGAAGGTGCACCATTCCTTGTATGAGCCAGTGTATAGCCGTGTCGTGGGATCTTATTTGGGCTTCGAATACTATGTTATTTTGATTTACTTGTTGATAGAAGTATCCTCATGTCAGGTTTTCCTGACAAACCCTTGTACAGAGGAACCGAAGACACTCAAGGATAGTGTCTAGTAGGTAATTCAAACTCTCTTGCATATGTGTGTGTGTGTTTGAGATAGAGAAGATCTTTATTGCAGCACAACGAATTAATTTTATAACGTAGTCACACATGAGGCCAAGATAGGAGATCCACTAGCTATTCCTATAAACCGCATTTGTTGTCAAGCAGTGCTTAGGGTTAGCCTGTATCCTCATGAATAACCTAGAAGAGAAATGTTAATGAAAAAATATCAAAAGAGTTTAATTCTGCAACTCCGGCTGGTGAAATTGCTTAGAGGATAAATAAAATATAAGTTTAAATCGACTTTCAAGAAAAGGTTTCAGCTGTAAGATGTTTCACGCAATTTCTTTTCTGGGGTATTAAGGGGAGCATGAGGGCAAGTTAGATAAGACGAAATAGAAAACACTTGTCCTTTTTTCCATTGGAGAATTCGCCTCGGATTTCTAGAAGAATGTTTCCCTCGTAAGTTGGTTTAC
>OY744546.1:1647500-1657500 GCA_963556195.1 Sepiola atlantica
TGACTTGTAAGTTTTTTGACGATCACTTTACCGATCTCCGACTTTCTTTTTTACCTATCTCCGACTTTTTGTTTTTTTTTACCTATCTTTGACTTTTTTTTTTTTACCTATCTCTGACTTTTTTTTACTCATCTCCGACCAGAACTTTCCTTTGATCACGTTGCTTTTATTTTTATTGCATATTTCAAATTATGTTTTCACATTTTTCAAATTTATTTTTTGTATCTTTCAAATTATTTTTTGCATCTTTCAAATGATTTATCGCATCTTTCAAATTATTTTTTGCATCTTTCAAATTTTTTCGCATCTTTCAAATTATTTTTTGCGTCTTTCAAATGATTTTTTGCATCTTTCAAATAGAATGTGCTTTGATGAACTTGCTGCTCTGGTGTCCCCTCGACGTAAATACACTCGACCAACCCGATAATCATCTAGATCCCATCCATACACTGTGAAGGTCCCCAGATACCGGAGAGCCTTCTACTCCAATAATTTATTTCCTCGAGCTGTCGGCCTTTGGAAACTCTTCCCTGCTCCCTGTTTCCCCGACTGTACCGACATGCAGAAATTTAAAACTAATGTAAACAAGCATTTAGGATGACTCCCTAAATTTTCATTCTAATTCTCAGCATCCCCTTACGTCTACAATGGAAACTTGCCTTGTTTGGGGTGAACTAAGTAAAAAAAAACAAAAGAAACAAAAAACATTAACCCAGAAACACACATACAAAAGCATAATTGATTGCTGATCTGGCATGTCTAGAAGGAATAGTGGAAGGATGCAGAAAAATGTGTGAACCGCAGGGTACATGGCTTGGCTACATATGTTCATTGACCTCCGGATCAATCCATCAGCTAAACATACTAGTAAGAGACATGAGATCTTTGAGACAGTTGAGACATGATAGATCATAATCTGAGCATGTCTAGAAGGAATGGTGGAAGTGTGCAGAAAAAGAGGTAAACCGCAGGGTAGATGAGGAGATGTTTCTAGATTTCCAGATCAATCAGTCAATTTAACAAAGTAGTGATGGGCAATGGTGGTACCTGGGGGGAAAGTCCTTGATTGTCTTCTCCAAAGACTCAAGTATAAGTCCTAGTACCGAGAAACCTGATGAGAAAGGGAGATAGTTTGAATATGATTGAATACCCCCAGCTTCAAATTTGGATTCCCTCCCAATTTGAATGCTCTGTGTCACTTCACCCTCCTCTAGCTTTGCCCGTCAAAAATGTCTATGGGAACTTCTTCGTCTTCACTTCTAACTCAACAAGCAACTTTCATCGACTCTATCGTACTGGTAAAAATGAAGTCACGGAAACGACTCAATTACTTGTAAACTTAAATTAAAACCCCATATTTACAAAATAAAAGATAACTCCAAATGATAAATATATAAATATATAGATATAAAAATATGTAAAACTAGCTGGATTTGCCCACTAGCTCTCGCTTCACATTTATTTATATATATAAATATAAAATATATTTCATTTTATATAAATATATTGCATTTTAGCCTGAAGATTCCCTCCGGGGATGAAACGTGGGAGCCTCTGTTTAGCTTAATTGCCATAAATATATTTTCATAGCTTACTACCTAGCTCTACTTACATATCAAGCACTGTTGAAGTAAATACTGAAAACTGATACATAAAAAATTATATCTCCTTATAAAATTTTATGTGGATACATGAAATAGTAATATATATATATATATATATATATATATATATATATATATACAATAATATTTTAATAAATAAATATTAATTATTTAAATACCTAGAGACATTGATGTTTCATGCTAACGCAATCTTCAGTCTAGGAACTAATTCCCGACGGTCGGTAGGCGCGAACCCCGAACACAAATCGCCACTGATTCGTAGTCGGTGATCTTATCCAAACGGCCATCGTCAATTAGTTAGTAAATATAGAGTAACTTTAACTGTAAATAGCGACAAGCGGCTGCTATTTACCAGGCAGCTAGAGTCATCCACATACGGACTGTTTCGCTGTATCACAGCTCTTCAGTGCGGCTAGACCAGTTAGTGTCTCAAGCCGAGAGTGAAACTCAACCGTCGAGCAGGCAGTCGGCGATCCTACCCCTGCGCTATCATACGACACTGACTGAATGTAAGTGATATCTCAATGTAAACATTGTCAAGTGCCGGGAGCTAGAATTAGTTTTACCTAATGCGCTATGCCTTAAAGCTAATGGCAGTTGGCGATATCCTTACAAAATAGGCTCTACCCAGGGAGGGAGCTTTATATAGTCATCCACATACAGACTGTTTCGCTGTATCACAGCTCATCAGTGCGGTTAGAACAGTTAGTGCCTCAAGTCGGGATTGAAACTATATGTTTTTGTGTGTAAATCATTCTTATTTAATATGTATTAAATAAGGTATACATTTCATTGAAATTGGGCCTATGGTTGAAATTTCAGTGTGTGTGGGGTGTACCACCGGGGACTCTCTTAATATTATCAAAATTTGCTGAAATTTTGGGAAACATAATTTTTGGTCATTTATCTATGGTTCATTTTAATCAAAGAGAAAACAGTTTACAGTGGAGGGGCCCGGGGACCCTCAGCGTTTAAGTGATATATTTTTTTATATAGCCTATGACCTTCACTGAGAGGTCAGTAGTCCACATGTCAATTTTCAAGCAATTCTGTCCAGCGGTTTGGGTGAACATAAGACGCAAAGATCAGGTAGACACACACACACAGAGTTACTATTTTATGTATATAGATAATATATACAGGGTGGGCAAAAATAAGGGTCCTATTTTAAAAAATTCATAACTTTTTTATTTATTGATTTTTTTTTTTTTTTTTAGAATAAGTAAAGGACCCCTTCCGAAGCAAGCATGAGCCGTATTAGCCCTAAGGAACGTACCCTCATTTAGAAAACATTATTTTTGCTTTAAAAACTCAAAACAGTGTAAAAAACAATACTTTAGTTTTTGTAAGTTTTAAGAAGTGTTTTTCGGCTAAAATTTGTTTTGTTTATTTCAAAAAATCTCGGAAGGGTCAGTCTACACACACATAAAGTTTGGTGAGTTTAACTTTTATTTTGTGGAAGTTATTCAAATTCAAGTTATTCAAATTTAAAGATAGGACCCTTATTTTGGCCCACCCTGTATATATAAAATATATATACATGAATACAACCTTTATACGAAACTAAACAAAAAAATATTAGTAAGAGGAGCCCCCCCCCCCAATTTTAACTGGCAGAGATAAAGATTAACCAGTCTTGTAGACAGTTAATAAATGATAGATCCTATTCTTTAGTATGTCTAGAAGGAATGGTGGAAGGATGCAGAAAAAGAGGAAAACCACTGAGAAGATGGTGTGATAATATATGGTCCAGGACTTCCAGATCAGTCAGTCAGATAAACAAAATAGTGAGAGACAGGAGGTCTTGGAGATTGTTCTACAGTATGTCTAGAAGGAATGGTGGAAGGATAACATTTTGCATCCTTCTCTGATATTGACCGCAAAGTTGTTGATCAACTGACTTAAAAATCAATTCATTTATCGATCCTTGTTTTTTTTGTTCTTTCAGTCATCGATTGGAATTCTTCCGGAAGATCGACTTCTACCGTTTGCCTCCATTCTATCAGAAAGACATGGCACCATCCGATTTGTGGCTCCTCTTTCCGCCCAAGAAATAGTGAGACTTTCTTTTGAGCGCCACCCGACGGACGACAACCAAAAAAATGGCCACAATTGAAACTTAAATACTATATAAATGATTCAATAAATGAATAATTCGTTTCGTCTTTATTTGGAAGGGGGGGGTGTTGCCGATGTAATAATGGTAGATTTCATCGCCAATCGACCATTTAGCGTAACCTTTGCATTCCATGATATATCTATTGACTTCCCTTCATGTGGCACGATAGCTCAGTTGGTAGAGTTGTCGCCTCACATACAGACTTGGCCTTATGACTAAGATCAAAGTGTAGTATCTGTTCCGATGGATACTGTACCCCATACTGGTGATGTCTTGTCCTTCGGGGCTTGATTTACGCCTGTCTATGGGTCTGTTCTGTGCAGTTCTAGGAGGTCCACCCTCCCAGGCTTCGCCTCCCCTCTTTGGGGAGGAGTAAGTTTATTGCTTACTGCCTGAGGTGCCTCTACCGGGGAATGCCGACGGGGCTCTTCAGGCAATTTTTAAACCCCACTTTCCCGACCCGACCTTGGGTCACATCTTACTTGTGGGAGTAAAATAAAAACTGGCCTTGTGCCTAACTCCTGGAGAGGAGTAAATCAATACAGATGCCCCGGTTTCAACTCTAGGTCCGTATGTGTCTTACTGAATAGCCCAAAAGAGGGCGAAACTCAAGTCTACGGCTTCCGTGGTTCGCGGTGGCTGCGTTATTTGTCTGATTGTTGAAATAAACATGTTATCATTATTTATGTCGTTGCTTTTTTTGTTGGGGATGGGGGGGGGGGCTATTATGTCTATCAGATCCCTATCAACTTTGATATTTACATTTGTACTAAACCAGGATAAAATGTGAACCGTTGAGTCGCCCACTGAGCTCGGGTTAGATTGTTTGAATAAATCAATTAAGAAGAAAAATAAAATGAAAAAAAAGAAGACGAAAATAAAGGAAACTAATGAGAAGAAATAAAAGAAGAAATAAAATAAAAACAAAAGTAAAAAGAAGAAACAAAGAAAAGAAAAAGAAAAAAAGAAAAGAAAGAAGAAAATGAAAGAAAAAAGAAGATGAAAAATAAGAAAACTAATCCAAAGAAATAAGAGAAGAATAAACCTGTTCTAAATGTCCAACCAAATGCTGAACAGATGTGACACAATGCGTGAGATTTTGGGGAGCTGAGGGCTCCCCACTGCATTCGTGGGCCTTGTGCCAAACTTGCGCTGAAATTTCGGGAAAGCAGGAAAGTTCAACAGAGAGATTCTGTACTCGGTGTGATCGTGACACCAGAGCTGACAAGTGAAATATAAATGTCAAACCAGTTCGGTGACAGGTTTCAGTTGATGAGGTCACAGATCAGAATATTTTAGTTAAACAACTCAAAACATATTACCCGAGACGCAAAGAAGCAGGTGTATCTTGACTGGTTCTGTCTCCCCCTTCCTTTCTCTCTCTCTTCTTCTCTCTCACTCCCCCTCTCTCTCTCTTTCTCTCTCTTTAGCTGGTAAAGGGATTTTTTAAAAAGAGTCGGGCTGAAACTTTGAAGAAAGTGCACGCACGTTTTTGACGCGTTCCACTTTGGTTTAACAATGTATTCAGTAGAAATAAATCTATTTTTATAAGAAAACGGAAAAATGGTTTCTTTCCTTATTACAAATAAGGTTCTTTTGAAGCACAGAGGGCCCCTCCCAGCTAGCCGGTTCCAGCAGAGAAGGCGACAGCGATTATCGTCTAAACGATGATTGCTCACTGGTAAGAACGGCGAGTAAATTACGTGCACATGCAGCCAGACGTCTCCCGTTCGACATTTCGCCACAATTTGTCCCTAGGATAAAAGATCCTGCCACATGGATGCCGCGACAAGGATAAACGTTCCGAAAAGGTCTGCCACTCCGCCTTCCGTCAACTTTGCCACACAGATACTAATAACCAAAGTAGTGAGTCGCAGATTTATGTATTTTATTGTTTTTTGTTCTATTTATTCAAAGGTGAATATAACACACATTTACATATGAGACGTTGTGTTACAAATGTCAGAGTTTAATAGAATGTACAAAGTTTGTAATGTTGACACTTCTAACAGTCACTGTAGAATTTTTCAACCGGTAAACAAAAACGCCAGTCTACAGCTGAAAGAAAATATTTGATTGTCTTAAAATAATATTTGAGATGAACGTTATACAAGATGGCCCAAAGGTAACGCTCTTCTTTTTTTTTTAGTAATTGTTTTCTTCTTGAAAATATTTTTCAACTTTTTTCTTTTCGATATAAACAGCTGGACCTTTTGAAATGAAGGGAGTGCCAATGTTCAGAACCGCTAAATGAAAACATAAAATTTTATTTTTGAAAACAATGCTTACCCATCCAATGCTCGTAACGACCTACCTGCCGACGTGTGTCACAATTGAACAAGAAATAATATTTCGGTGTCCTGACTTTTGAGCCACTGAGAATGAAACGGCCGGAAAGTATTCTTTTTCTTTTTTTTTCTTTTCTTCTTCTCGCGATTCCAGACGAACTATTTGCTTCCATATAAAATGCGATTAGTCCAAGAGATTTTTTTAAAAATTGGCTACCAGCAAATGCTATTTTATAAATGGCATTTTTTTTGTGCGGATGGTATCGTTATTTGAAAGCACACTTGTAGAATCCCCTATAATTAAGCGGTCGAAAGAAAAGACGATTTAGTTTAGTTTCTTTGCAGAACTCTGGGGGAACTTTCTAACCAGCAATCATACCAAGATGGCACGGTGGATAAGTGGTTAACGACACAGACTGAAGACCTGAGTGTGTCGGGTTCGAATCCAGTTAGTTCCAGAGAAACACTTTCATCAAAACCCACACCTGATCTTATGTTTTATTTACTCCTCCCCAGGAGTTAGGCACAAGGCCAGTTTTATCTTACTCCCACAAGTAAGATGTGACCCAAGATCGGGTCGGGAAAGTGGGACTTGAAAAGCCAGCGCCCGAGAAGGTGAGCACTCTGGCCATTAAAAATTGCCTGGGCAGCCCCGTCGGCATTCCCCGGTAAGGGCGCCTCAGGCAGTAAGCAATAAACTTACTCCTCCCCAAAGAGAGGAGGCAAAGCCTGGGAGGGTGGATCCCCTAGAACTGCACAGGACAGTACTTCAAACCGGCGGAATCAAGACTCGAAGGCCAAGACAATACCGGTCTACAGAGTGAGCATCTATCGGAACAGATACTACACTTTGATCTTAGCCAAAAGGCCAATCTTGTGTTTATTTACTCCTCGCGGAGTTAGGCACAAGGCCAGTTTTATCTTACTCCCACAAGTAAGATGTGACCCAAGATCGGGTCGAGCAAGTGGGGTTAAAAGCCAGCGCTCGAGAGGTGAGCACTCTGGCCATTTAAAAATTGCCTGGGCAGCCCCGTCGGCATTCCCCGGTAGGGGCGCCTCAGACAGTAAGCAATAAACTTACTCCTCCCCAAAGAGGGGAGGCGAAGCCTGGGAGGGTGGACCTCCTAGAACTGCACAGGACAGGCGTGCAGTATCCATCGGAACAGATACTACACTTTGATCTTAGCCAAAAGGCGTTATTTAACCCCTACCCACAATAGGAATATGTGACACAAGGTCGGAAAGTGGGATTAGAAAAGCCAGCGCTCGAGAAGGTGAGCACTCTGGCCATTAAAAATTGCCTGGGCAGCCCCGTCGGCATTCCCCGGTAGGGGCGCCTCAGACAGTAAGCAATAAACTTACTCCTCCCCAAAGAGGGGAGGTAAAGCCTGGGAGGGTGGACCTCCTAGAACTGCACAGGACAGGCGTGCAGTATCCATCGGAACAGATACTACACTTTGATCTTAGCCAAAAGGCGTTATTTAACACCCACCCACAATGGGAGTATGTGACACAAGGTCGGAAAGTGGGATTTGAAAAGCCAGCGCCCGAGAAGGTGAGCGCTCTGGCCATTAAAAATTGCCTGGGCAGCCCCGTCGGCATTCCCCGGTAGGGGCGCCTCAGACAGTAAGCAATTAACTTACTCCTCCCCAAAGAGGGCAGGTAAAGCCTGGGAGGGTGGACCTCCTAGAACTGCACAGGACAGATCAGACCCATAGACCGGCGGAAATCAAGCCCCGAAGGCCAAGACAATACCGATCTATGAAGTGCAGTATCCATCGGAACAGATACTACACTTTGATCTTAGCCAAAAGGCGTTATTTAACCCCTACCCACAATAGGAATATGTGACACAAGGTCGGAAAGTGGGATTTGAAAAGCCAGCGCTCGAGAAGGTGAGCACTCTGGCCATTAAAAATTGCCTGGGCAGCCCCGTCGGCATTCCCCGGTAGGGGCGCCTCAGGCAGTAAGCTATAAACTTACTCCTCCCCAAAGAGGGGAGGCAAAGCCTGGGAGGGTGGACCTCCTAGAACTGCACAGGACAGACCCATAGACAGGCGGAAATCAAGCCCCGAAGGCCAAGACAATACCGATCTATGAAGTGCAGTATCCATCGGAACAGATACTACACTTTGATCTTAGCCAAAAGGCGTTATTTAACCCCTACCCACAATAGGAATATGTGACACAAGGTCGGAAAGTGGGATTGGAAAAGCCAGCGCTCGAGAAGGTGAGCGCTATGGCCATTAAAAATTGCCTGGGCAGCCCCGTCGGCATTCCCCGGTAGGGGCGCCTCAGACAGTAAGCAATTAACTTACTCCTCCCCAAAGAGGGGAGGCGAAGCCTGGGAGGGTGGACCTCCTAGAACTGCACAGGACAGATCAGACCCACAGACCGGCGTAAATCAAGCCCCGAAGGCCAAGACAATACCGATCCACGAAGTGCAGCATCCATCGGAACAGACACCACACTTTGATCTTAGCCAAAAGGCCAATCTTGTGTCAAACCTCCAGGAGGTAAATAAAATACCAAAATATAACACCATAAGACTACCAGCGAATTCTAAATTCTAAATATCAGTTTTCAAAACGTGGTATATTAATTTTGGAACCACCAAGAATCAAACGGCCGAACAAGTATTTTTTTATTTTTATTATTTTCTTATAAAATGCGATCAGTCCAAGAAATTAAAAGGACAATTGACTAACCCTAACCCTTACCAGCAAATGCTACATTATGAATGTCATTTTTTTTTTCTGGAGATGGTATCGTTATTTGGAGCCACTCTTCGAGAAGACCCTAGAATGAAGCGGTCGAAAGAAAAGACAATTTATTTTATTTTATTTTTTATTTTATTTTCTTTGTAGCGACTCTAGTAGAACCATTCTAATTCCGTTCAAGACGTAACCAGACCAAACAAGAATACCAATTGACTACCAGCGAATGCAAAATTATAAGTGTCATTTTTTTCTGGGAAAGGTATCGTGATTTTGGGCCACCCTGTAAAAGGCCCTAAAAATGAAGTGGCCGAAAAAGATTTTTTGTAATTTTATTTGGAAATTAAAAGCATTTCCTGTGGACAATTCCCGGTCCAGATTCATCGTATTCCTGTTTGCTAATCCACATTTGTTGGAATGTAGACAGGGAGGCCAATATGGATCCGCCAATCCAGACGGAGTATTTCCTTTCGGGTGGGGCGATTACCTTGATCTTCATCGTCTTGGGGGCCAGACCGGAAACCTCTTTTTGCATCCGGTCAGCGATACCCGGATACATGGTCGTGCCGCCGGACAGGACAGTGTTGGCGTACAGGTCCTTTCGTATGTCGACGTCGCACTTCATGATTGAGTTGTAGGTCGTCTCGGCGATACCGCAGGCTTCCATGCCGAGAAGCGAAGGTTGGAACATGGCCTCGGGGCACCGGAAGCGCTCGTTGCTGATCGTGATCACTTGACCGTCGGGTAACTCGTAGCTTTTTTCTATTGACGACGACTGTTCGGAAGTGGTCATCTCTTGATCGAAGTCAAGGGCGACATAACAAAGTTTCTCCTTGATGTCTCGGACGATTTCACGCTCGGCTGTGGTCGTGAAACTATACCCTCTCTCGGTGAGGATCTTCATCAGATAGTCAGTGAGGTCCCGGCCGGCTAAGTCCAATCTTTGGATCGCATGTGGCAAGGCGTAACCCTCGTAGATCGGAACGGTATGGCTGACACCGTCACCGGAATCGAGCACTATACCAGTGGTTCGACCGGATGCGTACAAGGAAAGGACGGCTTGAATGGCGACGTACATCGCCGGCGTGTTGAACGTCTCGAACATGATTTGTGTCATTTTCTCACGGTTGGCCTTCGGGTTTAATGGGGCTTCGGTAAGCAGGACCGGGTGCTCTTCGGGGGCAACACGGAGCTCGTTATAAAACGTGTGATGCCAGATCTTTTCCATGTCGTCCCAGTTTGTGACAATTC
>OY744546.1:1660000-1662500 GCA_963556195.1 Sepiola atlantica
CCCCTCTTGCTTTTAGTAGTGCTCTTTCGAATGTGTCTACAAATCTTTCGGCTTGTCCGTTGGATTGAGGATGGTTCGGTAGCGACCGAACGTGTGTTATGCTGAATGTAACCCTGGGTTGATGGCTGACGAGCACGCAACATTGTGCGCAATTTCTTCTTAGGACTGTTGTATTGCGAGGACCCGAACCTTGCTGCTGCTGCTGGACCACCAGGCGGGAGATGCTGTGTAGAAAAGTAGGGAGCCTGTTGTTGAGACTGTGGCGGTCCATACCAATTGAGGTGGGGTCCTGGCTGGTACACCTCTGGTGGGTAATTGACTCGATGGTGAATTGGTGCTTGCTTCATGTAGGAGGTGGTTGGTCGAGGTCTTGATGTGGTAATTTTCTCTGTAGATGATGTTATTGGAGATGTTGGCAAATGGAAACATGCTTCAATATCCAGCCATACTTTGTAGTCTGGATTCTGATCAACTGCCTTTTCTTCCAAAATCACCTTGATTGCCATAACTTTGTCAAATGTGGTTGAGATGAATGGACCAGTGATTTTAGTGCTATTAGGAATTTCTACAAAATCTTCTGATCCTGGACGTTGTACAAGAATCGTGATTTTCTCAGCATTACCGGTCACATCAAGCTTGAGCAGCTCTATCCCTTGAGGGTCATCAGTCAGTTTAACGGTGATGCTAGGTTTGGGGTCAGTAGATGTAGTCGGCGCTGGTACAATCCATCCAGGTCCATCAGGTCTGCCATCACTTACTGGAGAGTTTGGTGTGTTTGGTGTTCCACTAATGTAGTCATCAGGTATGAAGGTTTTATCAGTCATACCCTTAGTAGACTCACATCGAACTGATGTTGTTGAAGTAGGCCCTGATGTTGTGGTGATTTTAGGAGTCACTGTGGTAATCATTGGTGTTGATATTATTGTGGGAGTTCCTGTTGAAGTGGAGCAAAGGTTGGTCCAAACGAAAGGTTGATGGTTGGGCGATTGTTCCGCCGCCGCCGCCCTTGCTGTTTCTTCTTGCTGAGGTCGTCTTTATTGCTCTGAGGTGATGATGTGGGCACCACCTCACATATTTGGTTGAGTGGAATGTCGAGAAGACCTAGTAACTCGATAAAATCAAGTCCCAGCAAATTATAGCATGAATTTGCTATGTATACGGTGCCTGACACCGTTTTTCCTTTCATTTTGATGGTAGCGGGTAATTGACCCGTGATGTGAACACAATCTCCAGAAGCACTCTGTACTACCTGACTTGTTGGTGTCAATGAAGGCTGGCCTATGGCTTCCCATAGTTTTTGTGATATAATAGTTATATCTGATGCTGTATCGATCTGCAATTGAATAGGATGGCCATTCAATTGTACTGCAACATATTTTCGTTTGGATGTTTGGTTTGAGAGAAAAGTTGCTATCAGACTGTTTGTTTTTGAAAAACTGTTTGTTTTTTAACTGTGTTGATGTCGTTGCCTGTTGTGTGTATGTGAGGTTTGCCTATTATGGGTTGGTTTTCGTCCTGGAGGGGTGCAAAATCCCTCTTTATGTCCGAGTCGATTGCAGCTGTGACAGCGGTGTCTTGAAGGTGCAGTATCGCACAAAATGCCAGTTGCCACAATTCCAACAAGCTGTTGGGGGCTGGACTGATTTTGAAGTCGGTGAGGTGGGCCGACGTTGTTTTTGAACTGTGTTTACCATGGATGCTTGTTGTACCATAGTTGAATCATGTTTTAGATTCACTAGACGCTGGCATTCCACGACAACTTGTTGCAATGTTATGTCTGGATTTTGTTCTATTTTTGACAAAATCCTTGTGCGAATGTCTGCTTCGTCTGTTGTTTTCAAACCACACACAAAAATCAAACATTTGAACTGAGCGTCTGTGATGGAAGAGATTTTAAAACGTTCACATTCTTTGTTTACAATGCCTGCATACGTTGAAAAATCGATTGAGGAAGATTTCGCTATGTTAAGACAATTAAAACGCATATTGAATAATGAAATATGCTCACCGAAAATCTGAGTGAGAATTTGTACTGTGTTTTGAAAATCGCAGTCACTAGAATGTTTTGGCACCATGTAATTTACATACCGATCATGTTCCGACGTCCCAAGCTTACGTAACAAAAGTCTCACCTTCCAGTCGTCAGCTTGATCTTTGAAATCCACTCGAAAAATGTCCTCGAACTGCGCAAACCATGTTTCGAACGTCGAATTTGCCATTGGGTCATAACAAAATTCCGTTATTGTTTGTGAAATGAAATCTGTAGATGTCCTAAGATTTGTTTCTGAAATCGACGATGTAGGTGTGGAAAATCTCTCTGAAAATAATTCCATTAACCTTAATTGCTGTTCTAATAATTGTTTAATTGTACTATTCATTTTTTTGTTTGTTTTTCTTTTGAAAAAATTGTAAGTTTATCTAATCCTTCGTCGCCACTGTTGTAAACCATGTAATTTAGGTTATAATAATTAATAACTCGTAAAACAAAATGGATGACTTT
>OY744546.1:1665000-1790000 GCA_963556195.1 Sepiola atlantica
TTATAAATTATTAGCAAGTAACGAAAACTGTCGCACAAAAAGAAAAAAAGAAAAACCTTTTTTTTATAACCAAAACGAAAGGGTGTATTCAATTACTTACACCGTTTGGTATAGGTGGACGAAAGTTGGACAGTGTCCGAGTGAAGAAATGAAGAGTTAGAAAGTTCATTTGGGCGCCCAAAAGTCTGTTAGAAGTTATCTTCAGGCAAGGATTGTTGATGATTGAGCGTCACGTGGTGACTACACTTTCTACTCTGTTGGGGACGAATTCTGATGGTGCACCGGTTCTGAGCATCGCTGATTGTTTTCCTTTGATTTTGCCCAAAAGAGACCAAAGAATATTAATAATTCACCGCTGTCGGACCTCTTTCCTTGGAGCTCCCACAAAACGAAGGGTCCCCTGGTAATCAATGTTCCTATCTTAAATGTAGAGTAACATCTAAATATATTTTGTTTTGCATAATGTACGTCACTTATCTTTCATAATTGCCAACTGTAAATAAATGTGTTAACCGTATTTTTGGTTTTAGCCTTCTGTTCTGATGATGGATATGTTTAGGATATATGTTTAATACATGAGCTGTGAATTAAGATTACTTATATTCTAACAGAGGGATCTTTTTCAATGAAACTGCGTTGGCTAAATGAATTATTTGCTCTTAACTGTAATTCATGACGAGATGGGTGCACATGCGTTAACTATAAAACAGGTAAATGCATTAGAAAGACTTGCATTGGAAATAAAATAGCAAGTCAGAAAATTGCTTCCCCTTAATTGTGCCCAAAACGAACCAGAGAATATTAATAATTCACCGCTCTCGGACCTCTTCCCTTGAAGCTCCCACAAAACGAAGAGTCCCCCGGTAATCAATGTTCCTATCTTAAATGTAGAGAACATCTAAATATATTTTGTTTTGTATAATGTACGTCGCTTGTCTTTCATAATTGTCAACTGTAAATAAATGTGTTAACCGTATTTTTGGTGTTAGCCTTCTGTTCTGATGATGGATATGTTTGGGAGATGTGTTTAATACATGAGCTGTGAATTAAGATTACTTATATTCTAACATCTCCATTAGGTTCTTCATTTATTTAAGGTGAGTTAATTCTGATACGCCTTACCTAAAGTAAACAGATTTTATGAGAGAGTGAAATGGAGGGAGAAGTCGGGACATTTTGTGACGAAAACAAAATAGAATTTATAAATTGCTTACTTGATGTCTCGGACGGCCAACAATGGAAGGGAACACGGCCCGGGGGGCGTCGTCCCCGGCAAAACCCGCTTTACACATTCCAGAACCATTATCAATGACCAAAGCGGCTACTTCGTTGTCGTCCATGACTTGATAGGCAGCAACAAATTCCGAGAGTCTAAAAAAAGATGGCGACTAAAGCTATTGTTGGTCCAACAACGAAAAACGTTCAACTAGTGTCACGACGTGAGCCACTTTGATTTTATATGCATTCTCGATGACGCCATATTTGGTCACGTCCGACAAACGTTACCATATTTGGCGATCCTGCCTTTTAATTGTTTTCGCTTTTTCATTTAAGGACGGGATTGTGTTTTTAATTTGATTTACTGATTATATAAAAAGAAAAAAAATGCAGGATAAATACGGCCGGGGGCCCACTTGATCTTCAATCAGGTAGACTTTTGATAAGGTTATCTATTTTTATGGGAGGGAGGTTTTAAGAGCAAGTGGATCGTTGAGGGCAAAAATCTATTAAAACATGTAATCAGACATACGTAGCCATAAACTGTTTTTTTTAAGGCTGTAGAGGAAGTCACTTCTTTATTATTCGTAAACAAACTAGAAAAATGTGAGTCACACGTTATGGTTCGTATTAAATGGTTTCAATCAGGAAAAATGAGTTTGCAAAAAAAAAATGAAAATATAAAAAAAATCAAAATCAAAAAGTAACCTGTTTCATCTTGAGAAAGTCTGTAATAAAGACGAAACGTCGATGAACATAGATACAATTTTCGGTATTTCGGTTATGAATGTATATATATATATATATATATATATATATATATATATATATATATATATATATATACATATGCATATATATATATGTATATGTATATATATGTATATGTATATATATGTATATGTATATATATGTACATATATATGTATATGTATATATATATGTATATATATATGTATATATATACATATATATGTATATATATACATATGTATATATATACATATATATATATACATATGTATATATATATATACATATATATATACATATGTATATATATATACATATATATACATATGTATATATATACATATATATATACATATGTATATATATATATACATATATATATACATATGTATATATATATACATATATATACATATGTATATATATATATACATATATATATACATATGTATATATATATACATATATATACATATATATACATATGTATATATATATACATATGTATATATATACACATATGTATATATATACATATATATACATATGTATATATATACATATGTATATATATACATATGTATATACATACATATATGTATATATATACATATATATATATATATATATACATACATATATGTATATATATACATATATGTATATATATACATATATGTATATACATATACATACATATATATACATATATGTATATATATACATATATATATACATAGATGTGTATATATACATATATACATATATATATATATACATAGATGTGTATATATACATATATATATATATATACATAGATGTATATATATACATATATATATATATATACATAGATGTATATATATACATATATATATATATATATATATATATATATACATAGATGTATATATATACATATATATATATATATATATATAGTACATGTATTGGTTTCTGTAAATGTAAATCCGTAGAAACTCAAGTGTTTATAAAAAGTGCTCAATACCAAGTAGAGCTGTTAATAAGTATAAATTTGTATAAATAAAAATAAATAAAAATTTATACTTAAAAATTTATACTTATATATATATATATATATATATATATATATATATATATATATATATGTATATATATATATATATATATATATATATATATACAGGGTGTCCCAAAAATCATTGACACTGATAAAATACAATATTTATCAAGTACTCAAAACAAGGAATATAAAAAAATTATTTTCCTTAATCCATAGATTTTCAAAGGTAAGCTCTTTTGATCAGAGGAGAAAAATTAATGCTAACCAGTCATACATTTTTTACTGATTTTTCTCCTCTTATGAAAAGAGCTTATCTTTGAAAACCAATGGATTAAGGAAAATAATTTTTTATATGTTGTTTTTAATATTCTTTGCTTAGAATACTTGATGAATTAAAAAATATTGTAATTTATCTAATTTTTATTTTCATCATTCATTTTCTTGAATAACATGCAATATTTATTAATTCATCAAGTATTCAAACAAGGAATACAAAAACACTTTTTTTCTTTTCCTTAATCCATGGATTTTCAAAAATAAGCTCTTTTCATCAGAGGAAAAAATTAGCAAAAATTGTATTACTGGTTAGCATACATTTGAAAATATAAAGAGTTGTGAGCAAAAAAAGAAAACATTTTCAGTAAAAAATATGATGTGTCCATGTAAATATCCAAGGGATCAGATAGAATTTTTATTGGACACAGTATATTTTTCATTGAAGATGTTTTTTGTTATATATATCACTAGCAGTGCAACCCGGTGTTGCCCAGGTGAGAGTGTGGGATAGCATCATATGCAACATCAAGGTAGGGAGAGTTTACTTTAACAGCAACCTTGATGCTGTCAGCTAGATATCTTACTCACCGAACTATTCAGATATATGTTAATACTCTTAAACAAACGCTAATAGATTAATTTCATTGTGTAACATGTTTGAAAATTGTCATTAGCTTCTTTAAGGGGCAGCCAGAGACGCAAAAATACTTCCATTATGTTCACATGCAAATTGTGCATGTGAATACAATTATATTGAAAGTACACTTCCTTGTATGTTTTCATTTTTAGGGACAGACATGCACAGACAGAAAGTGGTTCTCCTTGATTATATATATATATATATATATATATATATATATATATATATATATATATATATATATATATATATATATATATATCATTTGAATCAAAGGGAAAACAGTTTCAGTGGAAGGGTTGTGCCCCCGCAGATCATCTTAATATTATCAAAATTTGCTGAAATTTTGGGAAATAGGCATCATTTTTGGTCATTTACCTTTGGTTTGAATATCATTTGAATCTAAGGGAAAACAGTTTTCAGTGGGGGGGGGGGCAGCGTTGAAGTGATATATTTCTTATATAGCGTATGACCTTCACTGAGAGGACAGTAGTCCACATGCCAATTTCAAGCAATTCCGTCCAGCGGTTTGGGTGAACATAAGACACAAAGATCAGGCGGACACACACACACACAGAGTTAATATTTTATATAAATAGAAGAAGATAGATACTAAATATCAAATGTTATCTTTAAAATAATCCGATCTTGAAATATACAAGAGAGAGAGAGAGAGAGAGAGAGAGAGAGAGAGAGAGAGAGAGAGAGCAATAATAAAATGAAAAGAGTGATGAAAATAAAAATTGGAGAAAGAACAATATTTATTGAATCTATGTATTGCTCTCGCCACCTCTTGCTCTATGTTGATTCAACCACCCACTCATAGTTCTTAATTTCCCTGTGGAAAGAAGGACTCTCTTTTCTCAGCGTCGTCATCTAAAACAAGAGAACTTGCTTAATTATTGATATAGCCTGCCCCTCCAATACCAGAGTGCAGGAGAAAGAACACGAAAAAAAAATATCAAGACCTAAAATAGGAATTAGTTAGACTATGGAAATGTAAAGAAGTCAAGGTGATCCCCGTTGTAATTGGAACGCTTGGAACCATAACGAAAAGCCACCATAAATGACTTAAACAGATCGACGAGACAATTTTTTTTCCAATTCTGTAAAAGGCTTGCCTGTTGGGAACAGCGAAAGTGTTACGGTAGAGCTTGAATATTTAAGGTCAAGGGAATTGACTTGATGTTCAAAAAGAAAAATCCAACTAAAAAGTTGAGACTACTATAAAAAAAAATTTTTTAAATAATAATAATAATAATAATAATAATAATAATAATAATAATAATAATGATATTCTTTTTTATTCATTAAATTTTTTTAATTTGTTTTTTCAAATTTTATTTCTTGCTGGCAGCTTATGATATTTCTTGAAAGCTGCCCCCCCCCCCAATGGTATCGGCCTAGGCTGACATCACACAATATATTTGTAGAGGGTCAAAGGAGGATGAGAAGATCGAGGAGGGACAGCACAAACCAGACGTCCACTAAAAGAGTGCGGAGAATGCTGGGACCTTGGGGAGGCTTATTGCCAAAGACGAATGGTCGTTGCCAACGAGTAATCAATGGTAAACGACTGTTGCGATAACGCAAAGTCATTTCCAAAGGTTATCGAAAGTGATGGAGAGTACTGGTAATCTGGGGAGACTTGTTGTCACCCAGACTCCAGGGAACACAACCGGTTATAATCAGTGAATAGTCTCTGATGATGATGACCTGTTTGAAGACTCCTAGTGAGTACCAATAATAAAAAATAATAATTTGAGTGATTATTATTTTTATTATTTGCAAAAAGAATGTCTTCTTTTTGCTAATGATTCACAACTAATCAAGGCCAAAAGCCAATCGAGGATCAGGGTTAATGAGATGGATGGATTGTCAGTTGAATGATGAAGAATATTATGAGAGGATTGAAGATGAATGTAATGAAAAGATATGTCACTGTTCATGAAATCAAAGTTGAATAAATAGTGGCAGTGCTTGTGACCCAACGGTCACGGGTATACACATACAAATATATATATATATACACGTACAAATATATATATATATATACACATACAAATATATATATATACACGTACAAATATATATATATATATATATATATATATATATATATATATATATATATATATATATATATATATATATATATTTAAATTGAAAAATTAAAAAATAAAAATTAAAGTATTTCCAGAATGTTTTGGAAACGACCGTACGCCATACTAGACTTGTTGTTCTAATTCTTTGAACAATTGGAATGTTCTGATCCATTAAATCATCTTATATATATATATGTATGTATATTTCGGCAGCAAGTCGTTTATTAGACATGTGTCGTTGAAGACCACAGAATTCTCCCTCTTTATGATCTTTCTGGTCAGTTTATCGACTCTGCGAGCGATTCGTCGGGTTTCTGGTATCAATTGATGGATCATGGCACCTAATGTTGTGTCTTGGGCCATTTCTACAATACACAAACACAACAACAACAATAATAATAATAATAATAATAATAATAATAATAATAATAATAATAATAATAATAATAATAATAATAATAATTACAGAAACAAAAAGACAAGAAAGGAAAAGTGGGAAGAAAAACAACTACATGGACGCTTTATAAGACTCACAATCGATGAAGCCAATGAAAACAGCTGGGCATGGCTAAGAAAAGGAAACCTGAACAGAGAAACGGAATCTCTGCTGACGGCCGCACAGAACAATGCGATTAGGACAAACTTTATTAAAGCAAAGATAGATAAAACCCAGGAAAACAGCAAATGCAGATTGTGTGGACAAAGAGACGAAACGATAAATCATATAATAAGTGAATGCAGCAAGCTAGCACAAAGGGAATACAAGAACAGACATGACAGCATGGGGAAAGAAGTACACCGGGAAATGTGCAAACAACTGAATTTCGAATATGCAAGAAAACGGTACAAACACAAACCAGAAACTGTACTAGAAAACGAAAAACACAAAATCATATGGGATATGAATGTACAAACAGACAAACCCATAACAGCAATGAGACCGGATATGATAATAATCAACAAGAAAGAAAAATCCTGAAAAATCGTGGACTTTGCCGTTCCAGCAGACCACAGAGTGAAGATCAAAGAGACGGAAAAGAGAAGCAAATATACTGAACTTGCCAGAGAATTGAAAAGAATATGGAACATGAAGAAAGTCAGTATAACACCAATAATCATAGGAGCACTAGGAACAGTCCCCAAAAACATGGAGAAAAGACTAGGAGAAATAGGAATCAAAGGGATAACTGAGACCATACAAAGGACAGTAATGATCAAAACAGCTACAATCCTGATAAATGTCCTCGAATGCGGAAACCAACCCACATAAGCAACGAATGGAGAACAAACACATGGAAGCACAAAACAACAGAACCGGGGAAAATACAACCGCACGAGAGAGGCGCAAGCATAGGCTGACGCCACGAAAATTATGGACAGAGGGTCGAGGAGGGAAAGCGCAAAACCAGACCTCCACTGGAAGAGCGCGGACAGCTCTGGGACCTTGGGAAGGCTTGTTGCCACTCGGGCCCCAGAGGGGACCAATGGCCCTTATCAGCGGGAAATCGTTGGTAGGTGGCTGTTGCGATTACCGCAAGGTCATCAGCGGTGATGAACGAAAAGAGGTGGAGCATACTGGAGGCCTGAGGAGACTTGTTGTCACTCAGCCTCCAGGGAATACCACAGGTTGTCGGCAGTGGGTGACCACTGACGATGACCAGTGTGATAACTCCTAGTGAGTAAATAATAATAATAGATAAAAAATAAAATAAATGAAAAAAATTAATAAATAAATTAATTAATAAGTAAATAAAAGAATAAAGATATATATATGTATATATACATATGCAAATAATTAGATATACCAAAAATAAAACCATAAATACGGCTCTTTACAAACAACAACGACACATAAACTCCTGAAGACGGTCGCAAGACCGAAAGCGCTAGAGAAATGGCCCAAGATACAACATTAGGCGCCATGATCCATCAATTGATACCAGAAACCCGACGAAGCGCTCGCTGAGTCGAGAAACTGACCAGAAAGATCATAAAGAGGGAGAACCCCGTGGTCTTCAACGACACATGTCTAATATATATATATATATATATATATATATATAAGGTTAATACAACAAAAGATATAAGAGGCAACTAATATCTTTAATTAGTAAACATCCGAATAAAAATAAAGCTCAATATACTGGATAGAGCATTAATAGCAATAGATAAAGTGAAAGAATAGAATCAGGTGCGAATCTAATTTTATTACAATTCAAAGTTCAAGCAAAGTAATTGAAAGTCCTTAACTCATGAGTTTTCAAAACCACAATGACATTACTGCAGGTAATAAAATTAAACTTTGAAAATATATAAAAATATATAAAATACATAAAAGTATATAAAACATCAAATATATCGGTCCAAAACACACCTTTTCTTAAACTTATACAGTTCATCCAAGTCATAAAGTTTAAAACAATTTCAAGAAAGATGTCAAAGAATTACTTTGCTTGAACTTTGAATTGTAATAAAATTTGATTCGCACCTTATTTTATTCTTTCACTTCATCTAATGCTATATATATATATATATATATATATATATATATATATATATATAGAATATGAAACTAAAAGTATACTTTTAGAAGATAGAACCTATAGTGAAATGGTTTAAGCTCAATATACCAGATAGAAGTCACTACTTATATTCCCGACTGCCTGCGTTTAATATACACAGCTCGATCTCAACTTCTGACAAACTACTTTTATTCTCGGTCAACGGAAGTATTTTAAAATGGCCCAAATTCTCAAAATTACATCCGAATAAGTGCGTTTCACCTACGATTGAACTAAACATCTTTCTATTGGATTTACTTCATGTTTGAACATTTTCAACGCTGCCTTCACGAAACCCCTTTTTTCCATATTTAAATCTCCTTTCACCTGACACTTTATCTACGGACATTCACCAACTGGACAGACTCCACATTTTTACACGCACACTCTTACTCTCCATTACTTTATATTTTGTCAAATTTTGAATTTTGGATTTTCCACTGCCAACTCATCCATCTATGTAATTCCTCTAATGATAAGATTTTAATCTTTGAAAAGCCTTGGCTTAAGGAAAGAATAATAAACATGTTTTTACCGAGTACACCTTGCATTGAAGTTGAAATTGATTTTTCATTCGTACATATTTATCCCTCTTCTTTCATTTATATATATATATATATATATATATATATATATATATATAGAGAGAGAGAGAGAGAGAGAGAGAGAGAGAGAGAGAGAGAGAATCAAATATGGTCACAGGTACGTCTAGTATTTGACAAAAGTATATTTTTTGAATTTCCATTTTCACTTTTGTCTTCATATTAATGCCTACTGGAGAGAACTTGAATGCCTACTGGACACCATCCTCGAGTGTCTTCGGTATCTCTGTACAAGGGTTTGTCAGAACAACCTGACATAAGGATACTTTCCTCTACAAGTAAACCCTGATCAAATATTCAAAATAACATAGTATTCGAAGCTCAAATTACATTCCCTCTGTATGGCTACCCTACACTGGCTTATACGAGGAATGGTGCACCTTCTCCAAGTGATGTTGCCTTTAGTAACTGCACTAAGCTGGATACTCCACCAGACTAGACGAATTCTTTTCCTGGAATCCGATAAGACGAAGAGACCACAAGAAAGATATACTATAATATAATAAACTGGTCAATTGGATAGAGGGAAATTAATGTTCTTAACTTCTTTACTAACTCAACGTTTAACACTCGCATATCTATGTATCTCATATAGAGATCAAGTGTTAGCCCCCAGGAAGGGGCTCCTTGATTTTTGAGAACTTCGACTGAAGTAAAATGAAACAAAAAGTTTACATTCGTCACGAGAGTTTATTTTGTTTGCTAGTTTTTTTTTCTTCGCCCGATTATCTATTTTTTTACAGTGTCAAAGTTTATCTCTCTCTCTCTCTCTCTCTCTCTCTCTTTGTCTCTCTCTCTCTCTCTTTCACTTTCTCTCTTTCTCTCTCTTTTTCTCTCTCTTTCTCTTTTTCTCTCTCTTTCTCTCTCTCTCTCTCTCTTTCTCTCTCTTACTCTCTCTCTCTCTCTTTCTCTGGTGGATCAACTGACTAATCAAACATTTTAACTGTCAATATCTCAAAACCTTAACAGATCGATCGATGTCCCAACATGTATTGCGTGACGAAATCGTCGAAGATAACCCGAATCTCTTTCGACCGCGGGTGTGTCTGCGTTATCACCCATGGGGGGGGGGGGGGGGGCGAGGAGAGGGGAGAGGGAAGTAAAAGAGAAAACAAGATTAAAACAAAGTCCGAACTTTTAGTGCAATTTTTTTAAAAGTTTTTATTGTTTTTATTAATGAGTCACCACTTATCAAGGCCAAAAGCCACTCGAGGATGACGGTTAATGAGATGGCTAGATTGTCAGTTGAATGATGAAGAATATTATGGGAGGATTGAAAATGATGAACGGAATTAATAAAATCTGATTATATATGAGGACGGTTTATGGCAAATATTTGTTGACGGCTGGATTTGAAGACGATCATGTTGTAGCCCACATGGAAGCACTCCTATGGTAGCGTGTCCCACAGATGGGAAGTTCTTCGAAAGAAGTTCTGTTTATGTAAATTTTGTTTGATGCAAAACACACGGCGGAAGAAAAGAAAGTTCTTTGCAATTTTGGCAGAGAGACGAGTTCTTGCTGTGAATGTTTCACAGATGGGGAATCAGAGAATGAATCTCAGTTGAGCATCTATGTTCGAAATAGCGATAGAGTATTTATTTACTCCTCTCCAGGAGTTAGGCACAAGGCCAGTTTTATCTTACTCCCACAAGTAAGATGTGACCCAAGATCGAGTCGGGAAAGTGGGGTTTGAAAAGCCAGCACCCGAGAGGTGAGCACTCTGGCCATTAAAAGTTGCCTGGGCAGCCCTGTAGGGGCGCCTACAGCAGTAAGCAATAAACTTACTCCTCCCCAAAGAGGGGAGGCGAAGCCTGGGAGGATGGACCTCCTAGAACTGCACAGGACAGACCCATAGACTGGTGTAAATCAAGCCCCGAAGGCCAAGACAATACCAGTCTATGGGGTGCAGTATCCATCGGAACAGATACTACACTTTGATCTTAGCCAAAAAGCCAAGAAGCGATAGAGTAGAGAAAGACTAGCAACGTCTCTCCCGTGAGAAAATGGCTGTACAGAAGAGAAGAGATCATCTCTTACCAGATTGGGAAGTCGATTTTGTACTCGGTCAAGGAAAGAAAGAGTCCTCTGAGCGGCACCTCCCCGGATGTGGCAGCAGTAATCCAGCTTAAGACGTAACTGACTCTTATATTGGTAGAGGATTGCGCAGGAGTGAAATACTTTCTAGAGCGATAGAATGATCCAACCATTTTTCCAGCAATCTTTACAACAGATTGGATTTGAAGACGACCATGTTGTAAACTGCAGGGAAGCACTCCCTCACTAATAAGTTCCACAGACGAAAAGTCCTTGTGAAGAAGCTCTCTTTGTGGAAATTACACCTGACGGTAGGCACATGGAGGAAGAAAGGACAGCTTTTTTCGTTGTGCTGCCAAGACAAGTTCTTGCTGTGAATGTCTTACAAGGGGGAACCAGAGATTGGAGCTCAGTCGAGAAGCTTCTGTGAAAATAACGATAGAGTAGAGAAAGACTAGCAACGTCTCTGCTGTGAGAAAGGAGCTATAAGGATCAAGAAAGTTCTTTGCAGTTGTGGTAATAAGACGAGTTCTTGCTGTGAATGTCTTACGGGGAGGAACCACAGATTGGAGCTCAGGCGAGCACCTTCAGTGGAAATAACGATGGAAAGAGGATAGCAAAGTTTCTTCTGTGAGAGCAACAGAAGAGATCGCCCCCGCACTAGATTTCAAAGTCGATTTTGAACTCTGTAAAGGCAATGAAAGGTGCTCCGAGCGGCGCCTCCCCAGATGTGGCAGCAGTGCCTCCTCAGATGTGGCAGCAGTACCTCCCCAGATGTGGCAGCAGAACGTCCCCATCTTAGGACGCATCTGACTCTTATACAGGTAGATGATTGCATCAGGAATCAGGGAATTTCTGGAGCGGTGGAATGATCCAATATTTTTATTTTTCAGTGACCGTAGCATCAGATCTAAGTGTTCCGGTTTAGATCTGGAGTGAAAGTCAGTGCTAGGAGCTGATGAAAACAAGGAGCTTTTTTGTTACTATTGGGTCACCACCTATCAAGGTCAAAAGCCATTCAAAGATAAAAATTTATGTTGTAGCCCACAGGGAAGCAGTCCTGCGATAATGTGTTCCAAAGATGGAAAGACCTTGCAAATAAGCTCTATTCATGGAAATTCCTGCCTAACACTAAGCACATGGAGGAAGACGGAAAGTCCTCAAGGAGAGCGCCATTCATTTCAAATAGGACAAAACAATGGTCTGAGCTCTGGTAGTTAAAGGAGAGAAGCTTGGTTTTTAATTGTATCATGTCACTAACGCACACACACACACACACACCAATGTTACCCAAGAACGAATAAGGACACGTGTGTACTTCTGCTCCCAGCCCTGAACCCCATATTACTATTTTTTTCTTATTTTTTAAATTTCTATGATCTAAAATGTTTAGGTCGTAAATAAAATTAAGTGAAAGGTTGTTTTTGCTGTTTAGGTGCGAACGCAGACCTCACAGTATTATTATGTAAATAAAAATTAATACCACTATTGGATTGATTGTGAAATTTGGGTCTTTGTATAGGGCTTTGTTTTCAATTTTATTGCCGCACAGACAGACAAAACAACATACATACACCACATTTGTATAATAGACTAGACCACCAGTAACCCGTTGGGTCAGTATTTGCGATATATATTATTAAATATTCATGAAAACCTTTTGGAGTTTTTAAATAAAGAATTTTAGGTTCAATTATACTATAGGGGCCGTTGGATTTTCTCGCCCATTTCGCTCGGTATTCACCCAAATGTTCGATAAAATCGATTTTTGGGGTGAAATGGTACATTTTATTTTTTAGCAAATATCAAATTGAACTTTTATGCCACATTTTTACCCGTCGTCTTTTCGGTGACATTTTTTTTTATTCTTAAATTCACGACTAGTTTACTTTTAAATTCGTTAAATTCCGTTAAAACTTGCTTTTGTAAATAGAATGTTCAAAGTTTTTTTTGTGTGTAATAAAATGTTAAAGCAGAAAAAAATATATTTAGTCCAAGAAAAAAAACAATAAAAACCAACATGGCCGCCATCGATTAAAACCTGGAATTAAAGTTAGATTCTCAACACTTTAAAAAGTAAATGAGAATTTTATTTCAGGACCAAAAATACAATTAAGACCAACAATCAGTTTCATCCTAAATTTGGGTGAATACCAAGCGAAATGAGCGAAAGAAAACAGCGGCTCCTATTAAACCGATGTTTAAACTTAATTAAATTAAAGAAAATATCTTTAATTTTAATTTAAAAAAGCAAATAATTAGACTTTCTGACTAATTTGTTTGTTTTTTTTAGAACCGAAAGTAGATTAGATATCTTTCTTTATCTTAAAAAATCTATTATCGAATATTATAATTGTTAACAGTTTGCTTTTGTTAGAGATTTCAAATATAGACGTTTTCGCCTTTTTTTTTCAAATTTTTAATTTTAATAAATGTGTTTGCCCTACCTAGGAAAACTTGCTACAGTTAATTTTTTTTTGGGGGGGGGGGGGGGATTTGACCCGATATTTTTTCAACTCCCAAGGTCTAGGCCAGATAGTTTGTATGAAATTTTAAGACATTAATGGACCTCTGAATTGTTTATTGACAATTTATTGATATTTTGGGGGCAACTTATGAAAAATATTTGTTTTATTCAATGTTTAAAAATAAACTTCATTGGGTTTTTTTTCGCCCCAAATTGTACTATAGAAAAAAAAATGGATAAATCGATTTGTTTGAAAGTACTTGCGCGTTTCTCTGTTATAAATAATAATATACATTATACGATATAGTTACGTTCGTAAAACAAACAAATATTAAACAACAACACGGCGAGTAATGTTACCCTGGCTGTCTCTCCTCTCCCAGAGAAATGTTTTCTTTAAAAAGAAAATAATCACTAATAATGTTTAAAAGTAAACCTTTATTTACTTAAAACAAATCTAAATTTCCTTCCAAAATAAATAGAAAAAATATCGGGTCAAATTTTCCTTTCCTGAAAAAATAGGTTGTTAATGTAATGAAAATTAAAATTGTTTTAAAATACTTCAGGGATTTTTCTATTTCTATTTTATACCTCAGGAAACGAAAATTTACGTATAATCCTATACTTCGTCCGACATGTTCTCCTATAACTCTCAAAATATTAGCAATATTTTGTAAAATATTATCTTACGGTCTTACACTTAAAGTGACATCCTTTGACGCCCACTCCTATCATTCGACCATTCATTGGCAGAATAGAACGTTTATGAAAGAAGGTACATTTTCATTATGGAGCGCTGAAAAAGAACCGCTCCTTTTTTTTATAGGAGTTGGGGCGGCTCCTTTTTGAAAAGGGGGAGTGTGAGAGGAGCCAGCTCCAATTTTGGGCGTTGGAGCAGGAGCGGGAGCAGCTCCAAAAGTAGTGGAGCGCGTAAAGCCCTGGTAAGAACATACACAGAGTTTTAAAAGCATATAAACTGGCAGGGATATCCGGTGTTGCCCAGGATGAAGAAAAAAATCCCCAGCACATAACATTTATTTATTAATAAATAAATACTGAAAATTTCATCACAATCGGACAATTCTCTGAATTTTAGTGGATTTTTTTTTCAATCTAAAGTTTTTCATTTTTTATTTAAAAAAAGACAATCACTTTCACTTTCAATGGCCGTCCTTTTTAGCACATTTAATACGGTTTCCTTTTTACTTGCCTTCCTACTAGGGCAGCGTTAGACACAAGGTCAGTTTTTAATGTGAGGAAAATCCACCTCTTTAAAAAAAGGCACTGAGAGAAAAATAAAAATTGCCTCAGTCTAGAAGGTATTCCACCTTCACTGACCTATGATAAAAAAGATGAAGTGTAGTCTCTGAACAGAGACTACACTTTGTTCTTCGCAAAAAAAAAAGCCAGGGTCGTGAAGTCAAGAAGAACTATTTTTTTTTTTTTTTACTGATTATTGATTTTGTTTATTATTTCCAAACATTTTTAACGACAGCTAACAGAGCAAAAAGGGGGTAAAAAACAAAAAGGCAACAAATAAATGTTACCAAAGGCAAGATAAGTTACTCTTCTACAAACCTTGATAAGTTTATTTGTGTTTTAACTTATTTTAAAGCGTTTGTTTGTTCAAAACAAAATTGATGCCCACCTGTTCAGTTAGAACGCAAAACAAAATGACTGTTAATGAGCCCAGCACGAGATCCTTGATAATTGGTGAAAAAACGAAAACTAAACAAAATAGTGTTAGAAACACATTTAATAAATGTCACCAATCAGTGAAAAATGTAATGTTCTACCAATATTTTGTTTAATTTTCGTTTTTTGCGCGATTATTGAGACTCCGTGTGCTTTCAGCCATTTTTTACCGTTTAACAAAAAAAAAAACGCTTTAAAATAAGTTAAAACACAAATAAACTTATCCAGGTTAGTAGAAGAGTAACTTATCTTGCCTTTGGTAACATTTATTTGTTGCCTATTTGTTTTTTTACCCTCTTTATCGTTCTGTTAGCTGTCGTTAGCAATGCACTTATTTCCAAATACCTTAATTAGTAGCAGTCCTAAATACAATCATTTATTTTCTCTCTCAGAGAGAAATTTTATAAATCGAAAAAACAAAACAAAAAGCACTTTAATACGAAGTTATCTCCCTTCGTCTGACAAGGGAAGTAACTGCATTTATAAACAGTTACCTCCCTTGTTATTGATAAAAAAAAATTTTTAAAGAAAAGAAGTGCGATTATTTTATGCATATGCACAAGGATCAAACTCCAGGGCGTCATTTTTTTTTTAATGGAAATCGCTCCAGACAAAGCATGAAGCCACTAAGGTTATCGCAAAGACAGGCGATGCCTATTAGCCTTAGTCTTGAAAAGACCAAGATTATAGGTAGAAGGAAAACAGCGAATTGATGGAGACCACTAGACAAACGAGCTAGAACAAAGGAGCAGGGAATTATGTGATCTATTCCCCGCTTCTTTTGTTCCAGCTCGTTTGACTCGTTGGTCTAGTGGTCTTCATCAATTCACTGTTTTGATACCTCATTGTAATACAGCTTCCTATTCCAGTTGCTTCTTTTCAAAAACCGCAGACTTGTGGAACTCTCTTCCTGTTGACTGTTTTCCTCCTACCTATAATCTTGGTATTTTCAAGACTGAGGTCAATAGACATCTGTCTTTGTAATAATCATATTTCGTTCTTGTTAGCTCCTTACATCAAGTAGCTTCATGCCTTGTCTGGAGCGATTTCCATAACAAAAATAAAAGTTTAAAAAAAAACTACTCGTCTGTGCACCGTGTTGTTCAATTGTTTGACGTCGTAAAGAAAAGTAACACAAACCAATGCGCATATACTTGTTCCTTTGTCCCCGTCTTCATCTCATCTAAAATGTGGCTCTTTCATAGCTAAACATATATCTTCGGTGAAGACAGCTTCGCTCGATGTCTGTGACGTGGGCAGAGGAGAGGATCTTTCTTTGTTGCCTTCAGATAATGCTCTAACTGTTGTCCGTGATTCTCAAGGGGGCTGAAGTAGTCCTTCAGGTGAGGGACGAAATTAATACGCCCTGGAAGCTGATTGGTCCACGTTGAGTCTAATCACCTCACAGGGGCAGCTCTTCGAGAGTGAAAATAAATATTAGTATTTAGGACTGCTAAACATCTGCGCAGAGAACTTTTTAGAATCGGAATATATGAATTAATGTTTAACAACGCTGGGTACACATTGATGAGCGAGTGTCGACACGATACTCTCGCGTGGAGTACTGTTGCCACATCTGGTAGTGCACCTATGGCCGGAGTGGCCAATTCTGGCCGAGGTGGAAGTGTTGTTAATGGCGGGAGATTCGAAGGAAGAACAATGGACTATGGATATTAACCACAGTCGCGAAGGATGCCAGACAAATGGTTTTGCGATAATGAATCTCCCGGCCATAGGTAGTGTGATAGATGCCTTTGTAACGGCACGTAATCTCACTGTTAGGATTCCACCATCAGACCACGTGTAGATTAAAGAGATTTAAGACAAACAAAGAAGAAAGGAAGAAAACATTATTATTCAAAACTTATATTAAAAACAAAAGCGAAGGAAAGATGAGGAAGCTAAACAACTTATAAGAATAGGCATTTTTATAAAGAGAATAAAACGTAAAACATTTATACTTAACAAAAACAATTTATTTACTTAACATTTAAAAGAGAGTGTAAGTTTGTAATTGGGGCATATAAATGCGATGCGTGTTGAAATGTCTTTTTGTGAAGCAATTTGTGAATGGTGAATGTGCGAAGAAATGTTTGTCAAATTGAAAGATTGTAGAATGTTCGTCAAATTGAAAGATTACCTTTTCTTCTTCCTCCCTCCCCACACAGAACGTTCGAGCTGGTGGGGGGGGGGGTCGGTTGTCGACGAGCGTTCCTTGTGTTCGTCTGTCCAAGCACGCTGCAAACAAAAAGAGAGGATGAGGAAGGGAAGCGTACCTTCTTATAGATTTCAAATCACGCGTGGTCAAGCCGATCCGCTGGTTTGCCATCGGCCGGAATCCTTCGGCCAACGTGATTCTGCGAGATTTCGCGAATTTCTCCACTTCAGAGGTGAAGAAGGGTTAAACAAAGAAAGAAAGAAAGAAAGAGAGAAAGAAAGAGAGAAAGAAAGAGAGTACCTAATTGTGGTGTTCACCACACACCAACCACCTCTTGAACATCCCAGTGCTTGTTTTACATGCACTTCCACAGAATGTGCTCTGGTTAACTTACTGAACTCGTAGCCCCTAAACGAAAATACCGCAGACCCACCCGACCAGATACTAAATCGTACCCCTTCACTGTAAAGTTCCCTAGATGTCTGAAAATTCTCCACTCATAATAGCTTCTTTCTTTGGACCAACTGCCTTTGGAATTCCCTCCCTGCTCCTCGACTGTATCAACATGCAGAAATTGAAATGTAATGTGAACAAACATTGCTGCCCAACTCCCCACACAGATCTGGCAACTACTATAGTAGCAATATGCCTTTTTTAGGGTGAATAAAAAAATTAAATACAATAAAATAAAAATACGGGTCAAATTTTAAACTATACATGAAATGGTCGTACTTTTTTTTTTTTAAATCAATGGCAAGGGCGGTAACTGTATCTAAATGCAGTTCCTTCCCTTGTCTTACTAAGATAGATAACTTCGGTAAATAAATATATATTTTATTATTATTGCTTATGTGTTTCTTTCTTTTTAGAATCCTAACAATAAAAACGGAGTTAATGCCCTTGTCTATTCTACCGACCGCTCACAGCCCAAAGGAAAAATCGTTCTAATTAAAGTTCTGCTTGATATTTTAAAATTCTTTTTCGGGGCGTGAGAGATAAAATGTGACTGAGTAAGTACAAAATAATGCTTTTACATGAACACAATTAACTTGATCGGCCTATAAGTAAAATAGCACCATAACTTCGTATTAAATTGCTTTTTTTTGTTTGTTTATTTGTTTATTCGATTTCTAAAATTTCTATATTAATGTGCAGGTGACGTCAGTTCTCCATAACCACCCTTCTGACCGAGGGGCCTCGCCACTTCAGAAAAAGCAGTCGAAGAATAGGAACCAAAACTCTTGATAACGGAGCACTGCTGGATCGTGTCATTCAAATCGGCCTTGAATCACAATTTATTTGCTTTCTTTTTTTGAAAACAGGGGCAGACAATCAACCGAAAGCAACATAGAATTAGAAGTTTTTATCCAAAAATAAACCGAACAGTGTTTTTTTATTTAATAAATAATTTATAAATTTAATAAATTTATTTATAAAAATAAAGATTTTTTTGTATAATTTAAAACTTTATAACAGTGCTTTTTAATAAGATAAAACTTTATAAAACGAACAGTCAACAGTGATTTTTTTTTGTATAATTTCTAAAACGAAAATGTATCATTTGGTATAATTTAAAACTTTATAAAAACTGATATTTTTAATCCAACAGTCAACATTGATTTATAAAAATTGATTTTTTTTAAAACAAAAAACAGTCAACATTGATTTTTTTTTTTGTAAAATTTAAAACTTCGGGATGTGTGATTTTTTTCTTCTTTTGTTGATTAACAATAACTTGCATGGGGTTCGAAGTCTGTGTGCCTGCAAAAAGTCAATAGTTTTTGGGTCTCACTGGTTAAATTACCAATATCTTGCTGATTGAGGTCATTAAGCTAAATTTTTGGATAAAATTAAAGTCTAAGCCACTTCCGGTTGATTGGGTGAATGGAACTCTTCAATTTTGAGCTTTTATTCACAGTGACTCACAGCTAAACTAAAGAAGTGCCTTTCAAATCCTTAACTATAGGACAAATTTGTGTGTGTGTGTGTGTGTGTGCTTCTCGCGTTTATTTATTGCAAATTAAATATTTACTGAAATTATAAATGTTATAGCGTAACATGAAACGAAATCTGTAAAATCTTATTGAAAAAAATACTTTAAGGGGCTTGCGCTCAATTAAATCCACCATAATGCATTTCTGCTTCTTCGTAAACAAGTCGGCCATTTTTATGTTTTGTTAATAATAGTTGAAAGAAAATTGAATTGCTTCTTGACCCTTCGAAGCGTGAAAGGAATTTAGAAGCCTTTAAACTGTTGAATAGTCATTTAAACAGGTATTACATATTTTTGCAAATTTTTATTTAAAAGATCGAAAGATTTTGTTTATATTCCCTACATTTAGCACCCGAGAACAGACACAAAAAACATTCACAGCAAGAACCCGCTTAGATACAATCACAAAAAAGAACTTTCCTTTCTCTCTCTCTGTACCAAAAACCAAACAGAATTTCCATGAACAAAGTTTATTTCCTAGAGCATCCCATCTGTGGAACAAAATATCACGAGTCTGCTTCCCAACCGACTGCAACATGGTCGTCTTCAAGTCTAATGTAACCAAATACTTGTTTAGCCATCATCAGTAATCTTCTGTCCATCCCACCAATTGTTTGCAATCCTCTCGTGGCGGCGATCAACATACGACCGCAAATCTCTTTAACCCTTATCCACAAGTGGACCCCAGACTTTGATAAGCGGTGACTCATTAATATAAAAAAACTTTGAAAAAAAAACAAAACAAAAAAAAAATCCACTCTCTCACACCAAACATCGTCTCTGACCCGACCACGATTCACTTACGTTAAAATAATTACGATTCGTCGATCGCAACTTCTTTTGCTACCCCATTCGAGGTATCCACGACTAAACTTCTGTGGATCTTGTTCGTTATCTAGTTCATACTTGGTGACGTCACAAAGGGATCACTTAATCCATTAAAATATAGATGAGGGAATAACCGTGCACAGTAGATTATGTCATCCATTACATCAGAGAGAGAAGGGGGGTGGGGATCTTTTATCTGGACGCCCTGTGACTTCGCCTAGAAGTATAGTGTAGTATTTTTTTTGATACTTCATAAACTTGAAGATTTTGGTCAGATTTGTGTCTTTAAACGGATCCTTCAGATTTTACAAGTTGTATTTCCTTTAACTTTGCTGCATATCCTGAAAGTCTATTAATATGTTTAACTATATAAGATTCTTGACATGATATACACATTAGAGACTCTTCACCCTCCAATAAATGTTTGTGAGTTTGTGGTTAATATATGTTTGTCCTATACGAAGTCTGGCTGCTACAACCCCTTCTCTTCTTGCCTTTCTGTAGCCTAAGGGCCACTCATCAATAGTTGGCCAAATCTTGTGTAATTGATTACTTTGGCGTTCATTCCAAGATTGTTGCCATTTTTCTTTGATTACCCTGTTTACAGGAGGTCGAAGATCAGTGAACGGAATCCCTAGTATTGGTAGGTTCTTTTGCTGCTCTGTCTGCTTTTTCATCTCCATAAATGCCGATATAACTCGGTATTCAGCATAATTTTATTTTTTACTGCCTTGTTAGATACAGATGATCTTGTTTAAGATTTTTATGATTAAAGGGTTAAGGTTAACGGGTTAGGGTTTAGGGGTAAGGGTTAAGGTAAGGGTTAGGGTTAAGGTTAAAGGGTTAGGGTAAGAGTAAGGGTTAAGGTTAAGGGGTTAGGGTTTAGGGGGTTAAAGGGTTCGGGTTATCCGTAGTTTTGTTCTTTAATGCTTTGAGCATCAATAGGCATCGAAAAAGATGATGAATCAGTTTTGCAAATTTATCAATTCTGGTATATTCTCCAACTCATCACTTCCCAGACCATTTTATTAGCGTCAAAAGCGTTTCACGTGGAGAATGACCAAACTGATGCTGCAATTTAAGAGTCTTTTGAACGTCAGGCTTAGGACATGATAATGATACGCTGATGTTTTGTTAGTCAGGCTGACGTATCATTCTGTTCAGTTCGATCAAGTGCACCCTCCCAGGCTTTACCTTCTCAATGAGAAGGGGTTAGTTTATTGCTAATTGCCTGAGGCGTTCCTACCAGGGAATGCCGACGCGGCTGCTCAGCCATTTTTTGTAGGTCAGGGTGCTGACTTCTCAAAACCACGCCTGACCTTATGTCTAACCTCCTAACCAGTTTATGTTCAAGAAATGTAAGACAATGGAGACAGATGAGAACTCAGATGTGAAGAAAGTATATGTGGATGGCGAAACGATTGAGGTTGTTCAGAAGGTTTGATACCATTGGAGCACAGGGTGGAGCAGGTGCTAGTGTGATTGCAAGTTAGAAGTGGATAGAGTAAGTTCAGGAAACTTCTGACATTACTAACCAGCAGAGCGTTACCACTGTCAACCAAAAAAAGAGTCTATCAGTTATGTATACGCAGTGTGATGATGTATGAAAGTGAAACCTGGCCACTGAGGGTTGAGGACATGCGTTGCATGGATAGAAATTATATGAGAATAATATGATGGATGTGTAATGTGAGTCTTAACGACAGACTTAGATCTGATGACCTCAGAGGAAGATTAAATCGAAAGTATAGGGAGATGTGTGTAGAACAGGAGACTTTGTTGGTTTGGTCTCATTGAAACAAGATGTAGAACAGTTGAGGTAGCAAGATCAGTTGGCAGGAAACGGCCAAGTGAAATATGGGATGAAGTGATAAGGATATACTTGAGAGAAAGAGGGATCAGTAAAAACCTGGCCAGAGATAGGTTAGTTTGGAAGTCAATTTCTAAAAGCCGTCCAACACGTACTAGCATGTGAAATGAACATTAAACTGAAAAGGATGATGATGATCATCATCATCATATTACTTTTATCTGCCGATGACAAAGTGATTGCCTGAAATAAGAATAAGAAGAAAGTACGTACCAAGCCAGCAGCCATTTGCATATTTGGAACTTAAGGTCACTTATATCAAATTACTAAGAAAAAGTGTGAAGTAGGTTGTAGACAAAAACTTATCTGAACTAATATGCTATGCAAGTAATTCTAAGAAATAAACAGACTAACAATAATCCAAAACAAATGTAATTGTTTATCTGATAAGTAAAATAGAGCAATGACCAAAATTGTGTTTATTAATCATGTAAACTTATTTGTATTCTTAGAAAGAAAAGTATTAATTTTACCAATCTTCTGGGTCGGAATAAGTATTTTCTTAAAGAAAATAAAGCGAAATATATAACATGAGCACAAAGAACATTATGCAAGAATAAAAAAGAAAAATCGAAAAACAATCAAATATCGATCTGTCAAATATTGAAAATCCAGCTGACTTTATTTTATATATTAAGTATAGCATGTTACCCATGCAATAATAACTAAGTTTAATGCTATATATATATATATTGATATTTTTAGACAGCTTATTACTTATATTAGATAGATTTCAATACACCTCACACTATTTCTATCTGCCTATGACGAAGTGATTGCCTGGAACAAGAACATTTACCTGAGTCATATCTTTTTTTTGTACAATTAATACTTACCACAAAATAATGTAGTGGATATGAAATCGGATTTATTACAAAAAAGATTGTCTTTTGATATATATTTATATACACATACATATAAATATTTACACTTTTTAACAGATTATATTTAGGTGTATTTCTTGCCATGGCCAAAAAGAAAAGATAATATTGTCAACCATAAAAAGTATTAGGTGATAATTATGTGATTATGTGTGTATGCAATAATTATATATACATATATATATATATATATAAATAAAAGATGTAGTTTGCTTGAAGCATTGTGTGTAATATATATAGAGAGGATTCATAAAAAATTATCACAATGCAACAAATGGAAATATGTCGTTGTTCAGAAGGAAGACAAAAAAAAGTGTTTTTTTAAATTTTTATTTTCATTCATTTGCTAGGGACGGGGCATTCTTCCAAATGCCATACGATCACCCGCTATTTACAGACTCTAACCGAGAGCTCTTTTCAGGATTCTGGCTGTTCCCTTGAGTGCAGTTGTTTGGATTTCTCTTGCACTTGGTTCACCAGGTATACTTGCTAAATATTTTTTCAAATTCTTCTTCATGAGTCCAGTGGCTCCTATAACTGGAATGATGGAGATCTCTATGAGGTTCCAGTTTCTTTTCATATCATACATTAGACCTTGATATTTTGTTATTTTAACACGATCACATACATTAGATTACTATGTAGAAGTCTTCACTAAAATTACTTGTTTTTGCCTTCCTCAACAACGGCATATTTCTATTTCTTGCCTTGTGACAGGCTTCTAACATTCCTCATATATATATATATATATATATATATATATATATATGTATGTATGATAAAGACAGGAATAAAATGTTCGACATAATGGAAAATGAAAACGGGAAACCAAAAAATATTATTTCTGTATTCATCAACGTTTCGTCTTTCTTGTAAGACTTCCTCAGGATGATTTGTCTGAAGAAAAATAAAAATCACACAAGTACAAAAATGTCATTAATATTGTGGGTATCTATTTACTTCATCTGAATACGAAACTAAGTGCAGAGTTAATACAAACATGTAATCCAATTGAATGTGATTTTTTCTAATTGCCTAATATTTAAATTGGTTAAAAGTTCCGATATACATTTTTTAACTCCTTATATAATTTGCATTATTCACAATTGGGGTATGAATTTAAAATATAAAGATACTAAACTTACAAAAATCAGCTGAAGTTGTTTTTGTATTTATAATATTTTTTAAAACCAAATTTATTTTAGATATTTTCCCTCTCGGATGCCGTTACTTACTAATGGATACAATTTAAACGTTGGTTAAATATTTTTTTTTATTTTATTACTTCTAAAAACTATGCGAACTCCTAGTAAAAATATTGCAACTAATATACGAGTAAAATGGGAACAACTCCATCAGTGGTAGCAGTTAGAGTATAGGACCATTAGGAAGTGGGAGAGGCGATACAATTTTTCCACATTTATCGCATCACCTCTCCCACTTTCTAACTGCTCCTATACTCTAACTGCCCCCACCTACTTGTTTCTCATATTTTGATTTTCTTGCGCAAATCGGCAACAGCTCTGAACCTGCAAGCAAAACATTTTTGTACTTTTCTTCAGATAAATCATCCTGAAAAAGTCTTACAATAAAGACGAAACGTTGATAAATACATAAACAATATTTTGAGGTTTTCCTTTTTCATATATATATATATATATATATATATATATATAAGTTATGAAAATATATTTATGGCAATTAAGCTACACAGAGGCTCCCGCGTTTCATTCCCGGGGGAATCGTCAGGCTAAATTGCCATAAATATATTTTCATAACTTACTACCTAGCTCTACTTACGTATCGAGCACTGAAATACTGAAAATTGATACATAAAAAATTATATCTCCTTATAAAATTTCATGTGAATACATGAAATAGTAATATATATATATATATATATATATATATATATATTAATTGAAAAAGTTCAAATGTGTGTTTATAAAATGAAATTGAAGCATATTTTTCAAAAGTGCTCAATACAAGATAAAGCTTTATAAATATACTTCTTATATAATAAGAAAACGCACTTAGCTTTAAAACTTTACTGTAGTTTCGCGGATCGTAAGGAGTGTTTCTGACTGACACGCAATCGAACATGTATATGTATATGTATATATATATATATATATGTACAGGGTGGCCCAAAAGTAGGTTTACAGTTATTAAGCTAAATATTTAACCTATTTAAAGTTTTTCGAATAACCTAGTTAAAAAAATTCAAATATTAAATGATAACTGTAAACCTACTTTTGGGCCACCCTGTATATATATATATATATATATATATATATAAATTAAACAACAAAGATAAAGATTATATCTTTATCTTAGATCCTATCGTGATGAGTAAATGCTCGATATACTAGATAGAGCAATAATATAAGAAAATAGAATAATTAAAATAAAAATTGGATAATTACAATATTTATTAATTCATCAAGTATTCTGAACACAGAATATAAAAAAAAATTATTTTCCTTAATCCATTGGTTTTCAAAGATAAGCTCTTTTCATCAGAGGAGAAAACTCAGTAAAAAATGTATTACTGGTTAGCATTATTTTTTCTCCTCCGATAAAAAAGCTTATCTTTGAAAATCTATGGATTAAGGAAAATAATTTTTTATATTCTGTGTTTCGAGTACTCGATAAATATTGTAACTTATCCAATTTTTACTTTCATTTTCTTATACTAGCACAGCGCCCAACGTAGCCTGGGGACAGTATTACTATAAAACAAAAGTATAAATAAAACAACCAATGAACGCGTTCGTAGTTTCAATTCGAAAAAGGAAAAAAAAGCAAATGATTACGAATGAACGAGTAGGATTTCTTAGGTTGGAGTCAGACCGTTTAATATTTCGGGAACTGGAATGAGAGAGTCGAACATTTAGGGTACCGACTCTAAAGGCCTTGATGTATCTGAAGGATACCCGGGTACTAAATATACCTTGTGTTTTATTTGGATTATTCGGACGACCGAAACACACGCAGACCTTGTTGTTAATTACAATGACTCAACACAGATGATTATGATATATTCTCATCTCGGTGTTATTTTCACAGTGTTTTGGCCAATATAACCTGCAAGCTTTTTCAGGTGCAGCGTTTCAAATTTAGGAATCTTTATGTGAAACTCAGGATTTGGTTGTTTAGTTTTACGGCATATCAACCCTTTTCAGGTTATTTAATGCTGAATTAGGTCATTTTGGTAAAAGTTTTCATGTTTCAAGTTCTATCTATCTTTAAATATTTATTCATGGTGTTTAGTTTGGTTGGTTTGTTTTATGGCATATCAACCCTTTTTGGGTTATTTAATGCCGAATCCGGTTATTTTGGTAAGTTTTCATGCTTCAAGTTTTTCATATCTTCAAATATTTATTCATGGTGTTTTGTTTGGTTTAGTTGTTTTGTAGAGGAAAACTGTTCTTGTTTTTAGCTTTGCAGAACATGATTGAGTTTTGCAAAGGGAAAGGAAAAGAACAATAACATCAATGTTTGGTGCATTTTCGGTCAGGAAGCCGGTATCTACAGACAGCCTGATCTGGTAGCACCAAAACTTATTCTTGAATTACAGAACTTTTTATTTAATCCACATGGATAGATTGTCCATGGAACCGTGATGCAACGAATAAAAGGAATTGATTAAGAATGAGTTTTAGTGCATAACAACATTGACACACCGGTTCCCGTTAGATCATCGGAGTTAAGCGACGCGAAGCCTGGCCAGTATCAGATGGGTGATCATTTAGGAATGCTAGATGCTGTATGTCATCTTCACATGACCAGGATATGCATACGGCTGGGGACCGCTTGTGAATTTTATATTCCCTATAAACTTCCTCCTTCAAAGGAAACCGGCATAACCCGACCACAGCTAAATACCACACTAGGTATTACTGGTTCGTACTTTAGTGCAAAGACTTTTATGAAGAGTTTCGACATGTTCATCAGATCAATTTGTAAATTTATTCTTTACACCTGTTAACGAAGAAGCTGGAGGTTGAAGGTTCAATCCTTAATGCAGGCCATACTAAGGATAACTTAAGGTGCTTGTGCATATCAACCCTGACATGTTAGACCGCTCTTAAAAATAAAATAGCTAAAGAAATGTATAAACTTTGTTATGTACTTACGTGGTAGATGAAAAAAAGACTACACCAAAAATTATGCAAATTCATCCAGTATTTATTTAATTATAAATAAAAAACGATTTTATCACTCGGTAGATATTTCCACCATTTTGTATCTTAGATTTTCCAGTGGTCAAGGGCGATAACTCATATTTTCAAGGTTTCGGGGTTTGGGGTTTTCTGATTGTCCGGAAAATGACATAACTCACAATTTAAAAAGTAGGGTTTTCCGAAAATGACTCATAATCAACATTTCTTTGGAATCGCCACTCTAGGGTTAGGGTTAGGGTTATTGTACTTATAAGTTGTTTTTCCGCAATTGGTAAAAAATAATATTTTTAACTTGGTAAGAAAAAAAAAGTTATTATCTCCCTGTCAAAATGTACGTAAACTCATTTTTTTTTCTTTTTCTTATAATTTAATAACTACTGGATGAATTTGCGTAATTTTTTCGGCCCAATCTTATTTTCAGCTAACACGTAAGTACATAATAAAGTTTATACATTCTTTAAATATTTCAATGTCAGGGTTGATATGCACAAGCACCTAACTTAATTAAAACTTCTACCAGGTCATGGCTGATGGAACAAGAACAATCTACACCTGTGAATTAAATAAAGGGTTCAGGTTGAAATTCTGTATAGGTTACTCAAGTTCAAAGAAATGCACCTGAAAAAGATCGGAGGTTACATCTTGGCTAAAACTTTGTGAAAATAACAACCAAGATGAGAATTGTAGTCCGAATAATCCAAATTATCAATCCTCATCTCAAAAATTCCAATTTTATTTGAATTCTTAAAGTAACTGATTATTTTTCTTTCAGAGAATATCTCATCAAAACAGATGTTGAAAAAGCCGTTCTCCGAATGCAGTCTGTTATTGAAAACCTTACCTCTGAAGATGAGACGACAATGATGTCTATGGTCACCGCGAAGTGTTATATCGTCACATTATCGGCTAGATAGAACATATTTAATGCAGCTTTTTCCTTTTTCGTACAAATGAATAACTTAACGGAATATACTAGTCGGAGTAATTGCCTCTATTTAGAACAACGGTCAAGATTCTAAAATTGGAAAGGAAAGGAAGGCCAGAATATGTATACGCCAAAATATTGCGATAAAAAATTAAATAAAATTTGTAGAAAACTAAAAATGCTGATAATCCACATCTTTTGAGCCATGACAAGAAAAAAAAAACATCATACTAAAATTATAATTTGAAAAAAAAAAAAAAAAAAAAAAATTGTAGGTTCTGTTCATTGCGAACTTGATTTTAAGTGAGTATAATTTCCGTGCGATGCGTATTTTGATGCCGGGTGAGATCACCCTTTAACGTGAACGCCTTTTCGCAGAACGAACACTTATAAGGACGTTCCCCAGTATGAGTCCGAATGTGCCTGTTCAGATCCCCTCGGAGGGAGAAAGCCTTGATGCAGTAGGTGCATGCAAACGGCTTCTCCCCCGTATGTGTCCGTATGTGCTGCGTCAAGTGACACGATTGGGCAAACGATTTATCACAGTACTGACAAGCAAACGTCTTCCCCAGACTCTTACTATGCGTCAGGCGATGCGCGCTCAGACGACTTGAATGCAAGAAGGTCTTCTTGCATATGGGACATTGCAGCGGACGGGGACCCGTGTGCATCTTGATGTGGTTCACAAAGTCCTTGTATTGCAGGATCTCCCGGCGGCAATACTTGCACATGAACGGCTTTGTCCGTCGATGCACGTTCATATGCTTTGTTAGTTGCAAGTTCTGACTGAACACCTTGTCGCAATACTTACACGGAAACTGCTTACCATTCTGTACCAATTCCAGAGAAAGTGCCTCGTTCTGAGCCGGCAAGTTTCCAGAACTTTTTTCGGACAAAGTCCCGCTTCCAAAGTGGGTAATCAAATGACTGACCAAATTGACCCGTTCAAAGAACGACTCGTTGCAAATGTTGCAGACGTGAGGCGCAGACGAGCTAGCTTTCGGCTCACTCGAGGTTTTAAACGAAGAGGCTTTCTCTTGAGGAATCTCTTTGAGAGTGCAAAGACTTTCCGAAGAATCTTTAAGTTCTGACGAGTCCGTCAGATCAATTTGCAAATATTCTTCTTTACAACTGTCAGTGGGGAAGCTGGAATTTAAATTGCCGAGGTTAATAGTGTCGTCGGGCGTCTGGAAAGATTTTTGTAAACTGTGAGAGGTCGACAGGGTATTTACATTTATCGTGTGAGTTTTTACGTGGTCCAAGAGTTCTCGCTTTCGAGAGAATTTCAGTAAACAAAGGCGGCATTCAAACTGCGACTCTTGGACGATGTGCGACTGTATATGCGATAGATACTCTTCGTGTTGTGTCAAGGTCTCCGTACAGTACGGACACTGGTACAACTCAAGCTGGCCGAGTCCCAATTCTGCATTTAGGTTCAGTACAGTTTTGGAATCTTCATGACTTTGTAAGTGAATCCCGAGATCTTTGAACGAGCCGAACTTCTTACTGCAAAAGCTGCAACTGAATAAACCTGTCTCGCAAGTTCGAACGTTGTCGTCATCGTCGGACTTCTTGAAGTTCTCCTGAAGATGCTCCAAGTAAATAAGCGGGTTTGGTTCCGAATCAGTTTCCTGCATATGCTGAAGAAGATGCATCGTGAGAGCGCTTGCATGCGCAAACTCTGCATGGCAGACGATGCACGTGAACTGCTTCTCTTCAGAGTGCGCCGAGATGTGTAGAATTAGTTTGTCAAGAGTGTATTCGTTGGCGCAGAATTCACAGGTGTACAGTTTGCAACTATTCAAATCCTCCGACGAAAGCCGCGATACAATCAACGTGTGACTATTGATCTTATCCAACAGCTCACTGCTACTGGTGGGAATATAACTCAACTGAAAATCAGCACTAGGGGTCAGCACTGAAGATAAGCTATCAGCTTTTGACGTAATAGTGTTCACATCATACGCGATTTCAGGACGAGATAAAATGCTTTCTTCAGAAGTTAATGGTATGTTTATTTGCTCAAAGGTTTTCAGAGACTGTTGTGTGCAGCTCGACGAGCTATCGCCTTTAGATGACGACAGATCAGATTTTTCTATTAAATCTCCGACAGCAGTAAGCTGCAAAGACGGGAACTCACTAAGTACTTTTGGGCAATTCGAACCCCTTTCTTCCTGCGTTGGCAGCAGGATCTTTTCACCATTCTCCACCAAAGTGTGACTAACCTCGGAGAAGTCGACGCAAAAATTGGCAGCGTTCTCCCAGCTGTTACTCATCTGGCAATCGAGGGGATCTTTTTCAAGAATTATTTTACCGTTTTTGGAAGTCTCTCCCAAAATGTGTTTTCCGTCAACGCCGAGAAGTTTGTCCACTTCATGCGCCTGCGAGAGGTCTTGGTCGGACTCCGACACAAAATGGGTTCGGATGACTCTATCCCCCTCGGAAGATCTGGGTGAAGAAAAGAGGGATGTTTCCAGATTTGGACCCTTTGAGAGGCTTACGCTACAGTTTGCCGTCCCCAGCGCAGCATTCGAATCAAAATAGTTATTCTGAGTTTTCGAAGAATCCTCTTGCGGAGTTGCTTTCTTGGTTCCGCTACTCGTTCCAACCAATTCCGTAGACCTGTTGCAGTACTCGTTGAGAATAAGCATCAACTCTTTATTTTTTTGGATGCTTTCTGTGAGACTGTCTGCTGCCGAGGAACTCGCGCTTGGATTATCCAGTCGAGCGGGAGATTTTCCGTCTTTACCGAGAGGTTTCCATGACCCAAACGAATCAAACGATTCCGATGATTTCTTTGAGGGCGTATCAATGGAAGAATCCTTCCGCAAAGACCTAGCCAATCCGCCAAATCTATCGAAATAGGGATCGGCCAATTCAGATTCAAGACCATTATTATTGGTGATTCTATTATCAGTTTGAGACCGGTTAGCCATAGAATGTACGGTGTCGGAACCCGGGAGCCTGTATTCACTTAATATCTCAATGTCACACGCATTTTCTTTTCCGAATAAATCTTTATTCTCTCTTGAGCAAGCTTTTTCCGGTCCGCTTTTTGACGACAAAATTTCATCGGAATGGTCATGCTCGAAGAGACAGAGTCGGGGAGTCTTATCCTCTTTGGTCAAATTTGGCTTATTCATACTTAACAACGAGAATGTCTCGTAATCGATATTCAGCGATAATTCATTACACCTGTCACAGTAGAAAACCCACTGACCCGACTTCGTTTTACAGTGGATAGCGATGTGTTTCACATCAGCCATCTCTATATTATCACGGATAAACTCTCTCTTTTTATCGTCAATATCATTTTCCGTTTGTATTGCAATATTTTTGTATATGCGTTCCGATTCAGATCGTGGAAACAGGAAAGAAGGATCGTTTTCACGTTCAAAAGTATTTACAGAACAGTCAACGTTAGTCTGCTTGTTTTTTTTACATTGGATTGTATTTTTGCCAAGTGTGTCTCTGCCCACATTGGCGTTCAGCTGATACGGCTTTTTCAGAGATTCCCGTTTTTGTGAGGATGGAACAATGTTCCTTGGTATATTCCTGCGGTACCGGATAAATTTCTTGGATATCCCAGATGCGATTTCTCCAAGTTGGGATTTCTCCGGCAATGAGACCAGTCTGCTGTTAACTATGTTTTTCGTTCTCTCTCGATGTTCGTTTCTTGAAGTTTGGAATATAGGTCTGCTAGTACCGAGCACCAGATTCTGCGTTTCAAAAAGTTTAGTCTTTTTTGGTAAATGTTCAAACGCTTCAGGCCTGCTCTGGCCGATGTCTGTGCGACTTGGGAATTGGCTGTCTGAAAGCTGCGTCCTCGGATGCAGGAATCGATTGCTGGTTATAACCCGTCCAGATTTCACAAAGCTCGTTCTAGGATTTTGGTTATGAAGTCCAGCACTGATTTCAGATGTTACTGAACCGACAGCATTCTCTTGAATCCGGCTTTTTGTGCTTGAACCCTGGGAGCCACTATTCAGTGGCAAGTTGATGTTACCTAATTGTTCATTCCGATCGTCGATATTTATTTTGTCGTTTCCAATAGAAGAGGGGTCTGGTTCTCGGACAACTCTGTAGCCAGAGGCATGGTTACGGAGGTGTTTTACCAAGTGTCCCAAGTGCGGGAAAGTCTCGGAGCAGTATTTACATTTGAAGCAATTGTCCTCACTGTGTGCGTTCTTATTGTGCATCGACAAAGTACCCAGGCTGGAGAAACGTTTTTCACATTTGTTGCACCTGAAGTTTTTCTCGCTAACCAGGTGAGTCCGGATGTGCCGAGTCAAATCTCCTCTTAGGGTAAATGCTTTTGGACACTGGGGGCAGTGAAAGGGTTTCTCGCCTGTGTGAATACGGATGTGGCGATTAAGATCACCACGCAGGGAAAAGGCTTTTTGGCAAAGGTCGCACTTGAACGGACGCTCACCCGTGTGCGTGCGAATGTGCTGTGTAAGGTGACATGCCTGAGAGAACATCTTGCTGCAATATTCACACTTGAACTGTCTTTCACCTTTGAATAAAGACAAGGAAGATGTTGCGGAAGTTAAAGTCAGCGGAGTTTTGGGCTGTCCTGCCTTAGAACTTTGGAAGCCGGGACTGCTCCCGACATCAGTTGTTATGTCCATTGTCTCCGCCACGTGTCCAGGGTCTGTTTCTGCATTCTCAGTGTTGCTATCAGGAAGTGTAGAGCTTTCAGTGATTTGGTGGGTTTCTTCCAGGATGTTTGGAGCCGGCTGTTCGGGGATAATGTTGTTTAGATCGGACAAAGACGCAACATTGGCAACGGAACCTTGCTGGCCGAGTATTGGTACATGAAGCATCGGCATTTGTGCGGAAGTCAGAGATTCTTGCGTAGATGGCAACTCGATAGGATTTGGGTTCAAATGAAGATCAGCATCATTTGGAGACGATAGCAGGATTGTTTTCATCGTACCGATTTCAGAATTAAGAAGAAGAAAGGAACTATTATCTTCGGCATCTCCCTCACAGAGTTTATCCTTAACCAACGTCTGCTTCGGTAATGAATCTGAAATGAGAGGTTGGTGAGGAGAAAAATGAGTTTCCAAGACGGATTCTGGCTCCGTTTCGTCGACCGCAGATATAAGTAGCGACGGGCCGTCACTTTGATCAAAATCCATCTCGACAAAAATTATTAAAAAAAAAAAAAAAAGTTTTAAGAGTTTAAAAGATTTCGATTTTTTTCCTGTTTAACGTACACACTTATCAATGATCCCTTCTCAAAAAGTTAAACGGCTTAGTTTTTTGAAAAACGACTCGAGGATATCCACATCTTTCTGCCTCATCCACATTTACTGTAGACATCGCTGGATTAAATACGGATCTAATAAATAAATAAATAAAAGGAATAACAAGCCGTTTAGATCCAGGATGCCTTCAGATCACCTTGCTAATAAACAATGTCTATGTGGCGTCAGCTCTTCTCTCGGGGTAAACACTTTACAGCACATATGATTATCCGTCAAGAACGACATACGAGTGCCGATTATCAGACAAACTCCGTGTGATTTGTTAGAAGTGGATTTTCGGAGAACACAACTCAAGTTACGAGCTTACAAGTGGTCGGCGTGCCGTGTATCAAAAGTCAACTCTGTCCTGAGAGTCATATGTATATATAGCAAAGTTTCTGGTGAAAAAATAGAGCACTCTCGGCGGCTGAAAATATTTATTATAAGCATTTAGATTTCACGCACTGTAGTAAGATTGTCCTGTAACAGTTAAAACACCTGCCTGCTGTCAAAAGAAGTCAAGTTTCAATCTCAGCTTGAAGTACTTATTCGTCTAGCCACACTGAAGAGCTGTGATACAGTGGAACAGTCTGTGGATGACTATATATATTTTGAGTGTTATTTTTGTGTTGCGTTTACAATACATATAAAATAAGTCTTCTAAAATTGTGTATAAAAATGCTTACTTTGTGTCATAAATTATATGGAATTATTATATATGTATATTATTATTTTTTTTTTAAATCAAAATGGCCGACTTGTAAACAAACGGTTGGAAGGTATGACCGTTGATTATTTGGCTTGTGTACGGCAAGTTATTTATACGTGAAACTATTTTTTTTCTTCTTGTTTCTTTCTCCTGAAGATTCTGTTTTGACTGTAATATTCAAACTCAGTTTGATTGTAGAGTCTCTAAAGATGAAATGGGCGTTGAAATAAAAAGTTTTGCTCGACAGATGACACGACTGCTTAGTTTTGTCGGAATCAAAATCAATTTATATATATATAACTTGACAGATCAAAGTTATGTCAATAACTGTTTTTTTTTACACACACATATATATATATATATATTAAATTTGTCAGACTATTTCTTGAGCAAAAAAAGTTATTCATTTATAAAAAAATATTTTGTCTTCATAAAATAATCCATACGAACATAGTGCGACTGATTGTATAAATAATATTAAATTTGTCAGCGTCTATTTTTTAGTTTCGCTTTCACCTGTACGCTGCAAACAGCAAGTCATACCCATGTTCCGGGCGCTGGTTTATCGTTAAAAAAAATTTACGCGGTTTTCTTTGCGAAGATTTTTTTTGCAATTAAAAAGGGGGTTCGCAGTTCCTATTCGGCTTTCACGTTGATTGTAAATAAGAGCAAAGACGATCAAAGACGAACAAGAATTCCGTTCTTGTCCGTCCGATTCTACATCTAGAAGGCTTAGTCGACAAGAACATGTTGCATGTCAATGGCGTTACCGATAATAACGTAATCCAATCCGTTGCACTTGGAAAGAAATTGAAGAAAAACGCATTACACGAGAAACCAAAGACGTCGGAGAATTTTCACCCAAAATCCGATTACTCATGGATTGTTCTTGACGGCTCCGGTAGATTAACCTGGAAGGAAGCAAATAAAAAATCATTTTATTTAATTATTTATTCTTCCATCGGAATCTCCATGGAAATCTCTTAGTAAAACAAGGAATATAAATACAAAGTACCATTTTAATATTTTTTTATTTCAAAAATCATTCAAACTAATTTAATCACTTAATTGTTTGAGTTGGTCGGGCAAAAGTCTTTCAGCTGCAAGTCTGTTGTTCAGTAAATAAATACCATTCGTAAGCTCTAAAAAATAAATCTCCGTTAATTGTTTTTACACAATATCGAGAAATCCTGATTCCTTATATATAATCGTATCACAGTCCATAGTTTTCTTCAAATGTCCGACTGGCTTGGCTGGCTGGGCGAGAGCAGACTCACAGTGTTTCTACGAATAATGGCGATAGAGACGTGCTCGTAAAGCCAAGACAATTCGCGATTGTCTCCGATATTGCGCGTTATCAATAAACCAAGGCTGCTGAGGAAGTCGTGTGTGGCAGAGCCTATCACTCCACTCGTCTCCTTTAATATTAACCATGAAAAAAGATTTTAATTAAAAAATTTTTTTTAAGTAAATGTGTAGAACAGGAGACTTTGAAAGAATGGATGAGAATGCTTGGGTTAGGGTTAGGTTATGGTTAGAATGGATGAGAATGTTAGGATTAGGTTACGGTTAGAATGGATGAGAATGTTAGGATTAGGTTACGGTTAGAATGGATAAGAATGTTAGGGTTAGGTTATGGTTAGAATGGATGAGAATGTTAGGATAAGGTTATGGTTAGAATGGATGAGAATGTTAGGATTAGGTTATGGTTAGAATGGATGAGAATGTTAGGGTTAGGTTATGGTTAGAATGAATGAGAATGTTAGGGTTAGGTTAAGGTTAGAATGGATGAGAATGTTAGGATAAGGTTATGGTTAGAATGGATGAGAATGTTAGGATTAGGTTATGGTTAGAATGGATGAGAATGTTAGGATAAGGTTATGGTTAGAATGGATGAGAATGTTAGGATTAGGTTATGGTTAGAATGGATGAGAATGTTAGGGTTAGGTTATGGTTAGAATGGATGAGAATGTTAGGGTTAGGTTATGGTTAGAATGGATGAGAATGTTAGGGTTAGGTTATGGTTAGAATGGATGAGAATGTTAGGGTTAGGTTATGGTTAGAATGGATGAGAATGTTAGGATTAGGTTACGGTTAGAATGGATGAGAATGTTAGGATTAGGTTACGGTTAGAATGGATAAGAATGTTAGGGTTAGGTTATGGTTAGAATGGATGAGAATGTTAGGATAAGGTTATGGTTAGAATGGATGAGAATGTTAGGATTAGGTTATGGTTAGAATGGATGAGAATGTTAGGGTTAGGTTATGGTTAGAATGGATGAGAATGTTAGGGTTAGGTTAAGGTTAGAATGGATGAGAATGTTAGGATAAGGTTATGGTTAGAATGGATGAGAATGTTAGGATTAGGTTATGGTTAGAATGGATGAGAATGTTAGGATAAGGTTATGGTTAGAATGGATGAGAATGTTAGGATTAGGTTATGGTTAGAATGGATGAGAATGTTAGGGTTAGGTTATGGTTAGAATGGATAAGAATGTTAGGGTTAGGTTAAGGTTAGAATGGATGAGAATGTTAGGGTTAGGTTAAGGTTAGAATGGATGAGAATGTTAGGATTAGGTTACGGTTAGAATGGATAAGAATGTTAGGGTTAGGTTATGGTTAGAATGGATGAGAATGTTAGGATAAGGTTATGGTTAGAATGGATGAGAATGTTAGGGTTAGGTTATGGTTAGAATGGATGAGAATGTTAGGGTTAGGTTAAGGTTAGAATGGATGAGAATGTTAGGATAAGGTTATGGTTAGAATGGATGAAAATGTTAGGATTAGGTTATGGTTAGAATGGATGAGAATGTTCGGATTAGGTTATGGTTAGAATGGATGAGAATGTTAGGGTTAGGTTAAGGTTAGAATGGATGAGAATGTTAGGGTTAGGTTATGGTTAGAATGGATGAGAATGTTAGGGTTAGGTTAAGGTTAGAATGGATGAGAATGTTAGGGTTAGGTTACGGTTAGAATGGATGAGAATGTTAGGGTTAGGTTATGGTTAGAATGGATGAGAATGTTAGGGTTAGGTTAAGGTTAGAATGGATGAGAATGTTAGGGTTAGGTTAAGGTTAGAATGGATGAGAATGTTAGGATTAGGTTATGGTTAGAATGAATGAGAATGTTAGGGTTAGGTTATGGTTAGAATGGATGAGAATGTTAGGGTTAGGTTAAGGTTAGAATGGATGAGAATGTTAGGATTAGGTTATGGTTAGAATGGATGAGAATGTTAGGGTTAGGTTATGGTTAGAATGGATGAGAATGTTAGGATTAGGTTATGGTTAGAATGGATGAGAATGTTAGGGTTAGGTTATGGTTAGAATGGATGAGAATGTTAGGGTTAGGTTATGGTTAGAATGGATGAGAATGTTAGGGTTAGGTTAAGGTTAGAATGGATGAGAATGTTAGGATTAGGTTACGGTTAGAATGGATGAGAATGTTAGGGTTAGGTTATGGTTAGAATGGATGAGAATGTTAGGGTTAGGTTATGGTTAGAATGGATGAGAATGTTAGGATAAGGTTATGGTTAGAATGGATGAGAATGTTAGGATTAGGTTATGGTTAGAATGGATGAGAATGTTAGGATAAGGTTATGGTTAGAATGGATGAGAATGTTAGGATTAGATTATGGTTAGAATGGATGAGAATGTTAGGATTAGGTTACGGTTAGAATGGATGAGAATGTTAGGGTTAGGTTAAGGTTAGAATGGATGAGAATGTTAGGGTTAATAGATTTAGAACAATTCTGTAGCATTGAGAGAAATGATACAAGAAGTATACAATAGATGTGTAATGTCAATCTAAAAGACAGGCTTAGATCTGATGACCTCAGAGGAAGATCAAATGTATAGTATAGGGAGATGTGTGCAAGACGGGAGACTTTATTGATTTGGTCACATTAAAAGAACGGCTAAGAGTACTTGGATTAATAGATATGAGAAAAATGAGGTAGTATGGTCAATTGGCGGAGAAGGCCAAGGAAAAACATGGGAGAAATTGATAAGGATGGATTTTTTTTTTAATGGAAATCGCTCCAGACAAGGCATGAAGCCAATTGATGTAAGGAGTTAACAAGAACAAATATGGTTCTCGCAAAGACAAGAGATGCCTATTGGCCTTAGTCTTGAAAAGACCAAGATTACAGGCAGGAGGAAAACAGTCAACAGGAAGGGAGTTCCACAAGCCTGCGGTTCTTGGAAAGAAGCCACCGGGATAGGAAACTGTATTACAATGAGGTATCAAACGAGTGAGTTGATGGAGACCAACGAGTCAAACGAGCTGGAACAGAAGAAGCGGGGGATAGATCAGATAATTCTGAAGAACACATGCCATAATAATATTATTTATAGAAAAGACTGAGACTAGCAACATCACGTCTGTGAGAGAGAGGGTGCAGAGAAGAAGAAGGGTAGGACCAATCAAACTACAGATACGTTTCTGTACCTTATCAACAACCTTCAAATGGGACAGAGATTCACCAACCCAAATATGACAACAGTACTCAATATATGGTCTGATTGTGGATCTGTAGAGATAGAGAATAGCCTCAGGTGAGAAAAAGCGCCTGGAGCGATCGAGAGAACCGGCTTTACGAGAAGCAGAAAGAGCAATGGATCTAATGTATGAACTTTAAGATTTGATGAGAGAGAAAGACAAAGAAGTTTCAGAGTCGATTTCTCCCCAAGAGCAGAGCCATCCATGAGAATCGCTTTCCACATTATCTCTTTTTTCGCACCCTCTCAACAACAGCTGAACTTTGAGCACTTTGGAGCCTGCCAGAACGCTGGTTACTCTCCGCTGATGTGCGGCCATTTTTGAATCGGTTGAACCACTCCTTAATTTGTGTTACACATCGCATCTTCTCCAAACACCTGCTGAATCTAATGCTATGGCGGGAATGCACACTATACCAAAAAGAAGACTTCAAGAGGTGTTTCCGGCAGTGGATGGATCGGTGAGCTAAGTGTGTGCAAGCACAAGGGGCCGACTTAGAAAGATATTAGAGTCCCAAAACCGTCACGTATTTGAAATATTTGTTTCTGGGTTAAGGTCGGATATGTTTAGACAGGCCTCATATATATATATATATATATATATATATATATATATAAGTATAAATTTTTATTTATACAAACATTATTGGTTACATATTCTTCTTCATATATATATATATATATATATATATATATATATGAAGAAGAATGGAAAGGAATTAGAGAAGCAAAAGCCAAATCAAAATTCAATTCAATTGCTCAGAGCAAGGTATATTCCGCAAAAAGGCAGTTTATTCAAGTTAAATTTTCCTTAAGCCAGGCTTTTCAAAGATGAAAATCTTATCATCAGAGGAAGTCGCTGGGATAGATAAGTTGGCAAAGGCCAAGATTTAAAATTTGAAAAAATAAAATAAAAGTTGTAGGGAAAGAAACACAGGGCAAAACTCTGCCCGAATGCAAGCAAATGTTCAATTGCTAAAAAGTCTGGTGTCGAAAAGTCCAGCGGAGAGAATGAGATGTAGATAGGTAGGTCGTTAAAAGGCACGAGAGGTTGTGAGAGAGGATTCAAAGTTAAATTCCAAGAAGCCACAACTTCAGGTGCGGCGAAAATAGAAAATCCAAAGGGTAAAAAGTCCAATAAGAGGTACGTTCATGGATGCAGGAAAGGCTCATCCTGGATATTGAGCTGTATACTCTTCACAATAGGTTTTACCTTTCCTAAAAGTTCGCTTTTAGTACACCACTTTATATATATATATATATATTTAACCCTAACCATTTGATTTCTGAGAACTTACTTATTGACAGGCAAAGGAGAACTTTAATGGAACATTCGAATATCTACGTAATTTATATAGAGATCAACTGTTAGCCCCAGAAAGGGGTCCCTTGATTTTTGAGAACCTCAACTGAAGTAAAATGAAGAAAAAAAAACGTGAAGAAACAAACCCATCATCACTATGAAGATCTTTAGACACGCTGTACAATTTTTAAGATGTAAGGTGAAACGGAAAAGAAAACAAATCAAAATGTCACATGGAAAAAAGACAATGCGTCGCATTCATAACATTAAAACATTTACCGTGCTAGAAAACTTGTCACACCTGACATTATTCTGTATCTCTACAAAGCCACCATCCGCCCATGCATGGAGTATTGTTGCCACATCTGGGCTGGTGCATCATCCACTAGTCTCTCCCTCTTAGACAAGGTCCAAAAAAAAAAAGAGTCGCTAATCTGATAGGTCCCTCACTATCCACCAAGCTCCAGTCCCTGTCCCATCGCCGCAATGTTGCATCCTTGTGCCTGTTTTACAAATACTTCAATGGATTGTGCTCCAATGAACTTGCTGCTCTGGTCCCCCCCCCCCCTCGACCAACCCGACAATCAGCTAAATCGTATCCATTCACTGTGGAGGTCCCCAGATGCTGGAGAGCCTTTTACTCCAATAGCTTTTTTCCTCGTACTGCCGGCCTTTGGACCTCCCTCCCTGCTCCCTGTTTCCCCGACTGTACTGACATGCAGAAATTTAAAACTAATGTGAACAAGCATCTTGCTGCACAGCTCCCAATTTAGGATGACCCCTTAAATTTTCAGCCTAATTCTCAGTAGTCCATCACGTCTATAGTGGCAGCATGCCATGTTTCGAGTGAACTTTGTTAAAAAAGAAAAATCAGTGGTTAATAGTTTAGTTTATAGATCTGAAACATACATGGGCGGATGGTGGTTGGGCTTGATTTATGTACAGCGTTTATCCAGTTGGAATTTTTTCTGCAAAATTTAACTTTTTTACCCCCTGATTTTAGTGCCTTTTCAATGTAGAATGTGATAATGTAGAATGTGATAATGTAGAATGTGATAATGTAGAATGTGATAATGACACTTTGTGAGAGATTAATGTAGTTTTGTATGCTAGTATACCCTTTGAACTATAATTTAGAAAAAAAAAAAGGAGGACCCACATGTATTCCAAAAGAAGACTTCCAGAGGTGTTTCCGGCAGTGGATGGATCGGTGGACTAAGCGTGTGCCAAGTGCAAGGGGCCTACTTTAAAGTGGATTAGGGTCCCAACCACGTCACGTATTTGAAATATTTTTTCTGGCCTAAAGTCGTATACTCAACATTACATATTATCTTTTGTTTTGTTCCTGTGTTTCTCCGACATAAATCTGTTATCCGTCTGTGCACCGTTTTGTTCCATTGTTTTACGCCCCAAGGAAAAGTTACACAAACCAACAACCTATCCTTGTCCAGTTCCCGTCTTTATTTCATCTTAAAATCTAGCTTTCCAACAGTAGGAGAGAACGGGTAACCATTTTAAAAATGGTTCCCATTTAAAAAAAAAAAAATTTTTTTCAGAACTACATGCAATATATTTTAGATTATTTTTCCTCACCATCCCGGACTTAGTGTCAGTACTGTGGTCAATAAATGGAACGCTTTTAAGAGTTCTGCATTTTTTCTTCTGCTACGTCCGGGGTGGCAATACGAGAAGAAAAAAAATCTATGGCAGCCATTTTGGAAATATTAAAAAAATGGTTACTCGTTCTGTCTTACGCAATGTGGTCAAGAACTGGGTGATCATTTTACGTTAAATTTATAAAGTGAAAAAAACATTCCAAACAGTGCTCAATACAGGAGTCAAGCTTTCTAGTAGTAGTAGTTGTGTAGTATAGGGATATACTTATGGCAAGTGAGCTAAAAACGTTTGTGTTTCATCCCAAAAGGAATTGATCAAGCTAGCATCTCTGGCTCTTAACATCTTATCTATATTGATCAAATTGTGTGACCACTTCTCGCGTGTTTGTGTATGTGTTTCTCGCGTCTATATAACTTACACATTATTATTGTTTTTTTTTTGTTTGTTTGTTTTTTTTTACTATTAATCAAGATTATTCATTGAAATAAAAAATGCAATGACGTGAAGTACCAAAAATTACTTTTTACAAATCCAATCTAAAAATAAATTAAATCCACCAGAATGCATTTCGGTTTACTTAATCTCCGAATATATATATATATCGTTGTAAAATTGTTGATTCCCAACTAAAATGGCGGACAATAAATCGTCTGCAATGTTCCGACTACACAAATGAGTCAGTAAACCCAAATAAATAGTTTGGGACGAATTTAAAATTTAGCTTAAATTATTTTAAAACAAAATACAGTTGGGAAATTAGTCCATAACAATTTATTTGGGTTTACTAACTCATTCGTGAGGTCGGAAAAAATCAGAAAACCGCAGACAATTTATTGTCCGCCATTTTGGTTGGTAATCGACAATTTTACATATATGTTTAATTGAACTTTTCAGCTTTAAGACGGCTTCCATTTAAACAACATTATCTTAACCAAATTAGTTCTAGTTTTATACAAATTTAGGGTATTTGTTATTATATGATAGAACATTACATTTTTGCACGATTGGTTATATCTATTGGATGTTTCTATTAGTATTTTGTTTAATTTTCGATTTTTGAGCGATTATCAAGGATGATGAGCAACCATTTTGTTTTTCGTTCTAACTTAGTCGAGTGGACACTATGTTTGTTTTGAACAACAACACAAAAACACGCTTTAAAATAAGTTAAAACACAAATAAACTTATCCACGTTAGTAGAAGAGTAACTTATCTTGCCTTTGATAACATTTATTTGTTGCATTTTTTTTCATCCCTTTTTTTTTGTTTGTTTGTTCTGTTAGTTATAGTAACAAATACCCACATTAATATAGTTTATTATAATAATAATTATGTTATATTGTTACGCTATTAAGGTGCTTTTTTACATTGGGACCCGCGCTAACTTTGACCTCGTCGTTAGGGGTAGGGTCAAAGTGGAGGTTAGGGTTAGCAGTAGAGTTAGGGTCAAAGTTAGCGCGGGTCCTAATGTAAAAAGTACCGTCATTAATTTCGAACCAAATTGTTATAAAACTAGAAATAATTTTGTTAAGATAATGTTTCAATTGCAGCCATCTTAAAGCTGAAAGGTTCAAGATAGTATTACTATTATTATTATTTCGGTAAATTGGCATAAAGGCCATTGCACACGACTTCCGTAAGTTTTAAACCAATTGTTTTTATATTTAAAACTCCTCAGATTTATAATGAAATTAAATCATTTCTATGAAAATTGTCGGATTTATATAAATTTTATAAAATCGATGTATTTTAATTAGAAAAAAGATTCCAAATAATTGGTTTTAAACTTACGGAAATAAGCGGAAGTCGGCTCCAATGGCCTTTTTGCTTATTTACGATTATTTCTATATTTTAAGATATTTTAAGATTTTCGTTTTTTCTTTAAACGAAAACAAAAAAACAATGTTCTGTGTTTTCGAATTTCTATTAAACAATTCTTTCCTTTTTTTAAATTACATTTTTTTTCTCAGTTTTATTTTGTTTTTGTTTTTGTTTTTCATTTCAATTTTTTAATAATTTAAAATATTTATTTTTTAAATCCGAAATCGTTAATAAATAATAATAATTAATAAATAAATAATAATAAAAACGCAAACTTTAGTTTAAAAAAAAAAAACGCACAATAAACCCAAATCGAAAATATTGTATATTATTTACTTTTGTTCAAGTGATCAAATTGCCAAAAAAAGCAGAAAATAAAACCTTTTTAAGCTGAAAACAAAATAATTAAAGGCTTCATTTAAAAAAAAAAATCGATTTAAATTTCTTTAAATCGATTTTTGAAACGAGAAATGAAATTTACCTGAAGTTTCTCCATGAAATCAAGTAGAAAAAAAAGAGTCAAGAATGTTGTGTACTTAAATTCAGGAACCGGTGTCAGTTGGAAGAAAGTCCCCGATCAAATTTGTTCCGACCGCTTTGTCTTTTTCTTTATCGTCTTATTTTTATCTTAAGGAAAGCAAAGTGGTCGACCATAATCGAGGGTGACACGAAGGTTTCCTTTTCATTAACTACTACGCCGAGGTGTAGGGGAGGGCGTCACTTCTTTCATAAGATTCCTCCACTTACCCTTGATCATTCATCTTAAACTTCTAAGTGTTTAGCAAGGGGGTATCAGGTGTAGAATAGGAAGACAAAGTCTCATTCTAACATTTAAAAGAACTTTATATCGGCCATCTTCGTTGTGGTGTAAATAAAAGAGAATGAAAGAGAAGGGTGTTAGTAGATGAAGAAGTCCATGAGTATTGATTTACTCCTCTCCAGGAGTTAGGCACAAGGCCAGTTTTTATCTTACTCCCACAAGTAAGATGTGACCCAAGGTCGGGTCGGGAAAGTGGGGTTTAAAAATTGCCTGGGCAGCCCCATCGGCATTCCCCGGTAGGGGCGCCTCAGGCAGTAAACAATAAACTTACTCCTCCCCAAAGAGGGGAGGCGAAGCCTGGGAGGGTGGACCTCCTAGAACTGCACAGGACAGACCCATAGACCCGCGTAACTCAAGCCCCGAAGGCCAAGACAATACCAGTCTATGGGGCGGAACAGATACTACACTTTGATCTTAGCCAAAAGGCCAAGGACGACGGTTATTTATCTACCTCCCACAAGGTAAGATGTGACACAAGGTCGGGAAAGTGGGATTAGATAAGCCAGCGCTCGAGAGGTGAGCACTCTGGCCATTTAAAAATTGCCTGGGCAGCCCCGTCGGCATTCCCCGGTAGAGGCACCTCAGACAGTAAGAAATAAACTTACTCCTCCCCAAAGAGGGGAGGCAAAGCCTGGGAGGGTGGACCTCCTAGAACTGCACAGGACAGACCCATAGACCCGCGTAACTCAAGCCCCGAAGGCCAAGACAATACCAGTCTATGGGGCGGAACAGATACTACACTTTGATCTTAGCCAAAAGGCCAAGGACGATGTTTATTTACTCCTCCCGGAGTTAGGCACAAGGCCAGTTTTATCTTACTCCCACAGGTAAGATGTGACCCAAGATCGGGTCGAGCAAGTGGGGTTAAAAGCCAGCGCTCGAGAGGTGAGCACTCTGGCCATTTAAAAATTGCCTGGGCAGCCCCGTCGGCATTCCCCGGTAGGGGCGCCTCAGACAGTAAGCAATAAACTTACTCCTCCCCAAAGAGGGGAGGCGAAGCCTGGGAGGGTGGACCTCCTAGAACTGCACAGGACAGGCGTGCAGTATCCATCGGAACAGATACTACACTTTGATCTTAGCCAAAAGGCCGAGTCGCGGTCAAGGACGATGACAAAAAGTTAAAGAGTCCATGTGGTGTTGAATAAACTTCCCATTAGTAGAGAAGAGAGAAGAGTTCATATTTTGAAGGATTGTCGAAAAAAAATTATAGATAACCAAGAGTGAAGCTAGCTGAAGAGTGAGGTTGCGAAAAAAATACAAACTTCCTTCACGACCCTCTCCTTAGGTCTAATAACTTCTGTAGTTTGGTGACAAATTAACTAGTGACGCTCTTCAGTAGTGAGGAAGGTTTATATAACAACTGAACACCACCCCCTACTGATATAAATTCTCTGCGACAATCGTCCTTCTTCTTAGATGTTTGAAGAAACTCCTCAGTCGCCAGCAGCCACACTTTGGTAAGTCACCGCTCCTCCTATTTTCCACACGATAGGATGAATGTCCTCTTTGTAAGGAACACAGTAGAGTCCATATTATGAGAAAGTATGTACGCATTTGGGAGACCCATTTTTTAGGGTTCTACTTTTTAGGTGTTGATCTTTGGGGAGAGACGGTTTCAGAGAAACATTTTTAAGGGTTCTACTTTTTAGGGGTCGATCTGTGGGGAGAGACGGTTTTAGAGAAACATTTTTAAGGAAAACAGTTTTAGGTGTGAGAAAGCGAGAGAAATGTTATATGATAACCACAAACAAAAGCGTAAGTTCACAAAAGAGATATTTTTCATATGTTTAAATGTTAAAGTTTACACAGATATGTAAACAAAGAACGTTAGTTCATAGTTTGAGAGTCCATGCAGAGCAAATCGGAGGATTTGCGGGATGTCTTTGGTTCTCTGTTTGGGGTCTGGTATTTTAGACGACGGTCGCGTTTTTATGGATTACCAAGCACCACACTAAACAATTAATCTTATGCAGGTAAATTGAGACCGATTCGATAACAACATATATGATTGGCAAGGATCACCAGTTAGCGAGTGCTAACTTTTAACAATATACTATTGCTAATAAAAAAAGGAGAAACTGTAAAGTAAAAAAATAAAACTTTTATATAGAAACAATTTTACAAAAATGTAAAATTAACAATAAAGTTTGTGCAGGATAGAAAATGTTTGAAACGACACGAGCGTTAAATGTCTTTAGAGTTTAGTATGCGTGTGTGCGTGTGTGCGTGTTCTGGTTAATCCCTAAAGACGCGACCATCGTCTAAATTACCAGACCCCAAACAGGGAACCAAAAACATGCCACAATTGGTGACCCAACATGACCTGAACACGCAACCTTCTGACACGCTGAGATAATCAGAAAGTCTGAGTCGATTATTTAAGGGTTGTAAATCATCCACAAGAAAAAAAATATCTGCAATAAAAAATTTCCCACTCAAATTTAGAATTTACATTTGATTAAAAGTTAGTAATAAAAGTAATGTTCATTTTATGTGTATCGTTTTCATTGTCGAAAAGTTCAGTGAGAAATGCCATGAGCGCTAAAAATGAATGCGTTTATACATTTGCTTAAAATCAGCGTAATTCAGCAGACGACATCGAGCTTCAGCACATGCTTGAAAGCAAAATTCCGCCACTTATTACAGCCTTGTGCCAATCCTTAAGCTATCACGTCCCTATCTCTAATCCTTATCCGGTCGTCTTATCTCTTTCTTGATCTTTCTTGAATTAAATCTTCTTGACATGATTTATTTACATAGCTGGAGTATGCAAGCCGGGAATCATGTCCAAACCACGTTAATTTTATTTTCCGAATAACATCGTTGATGGATCTGTTAATACTAAGCCTCTTTCTGATATCACCATTTCTTCGTCTATCTTGCAAAGTTATTCCAAAGATAGTTCTTAAAGATCGAAAACGGCACTGCAACAGGAGATTGAGATGTTGGCGGAGAACAGTAGTTCGGGACACACGAGAGTTCCTTAGTCTTAGTCTAAGACCCACAATAATGATTAACGATGCGTGTGTGTGTGCGTGTGTATGGGAGGGTGTGTGTCTGGGTGTGCGCGTACGTGTGTGTATATGTGTGTGTGTGTGTGTCCAGCTCCCACGGTTGAACGAGCCAACTGTCTCCAAATTCCACTCTGTGTGATCTTGTTCAATCACTTGCTTCCAAGTTTTCCTTGGCTGGACAATCTTCCTGCGATTTAAACATTCATGCTGCTGCAATGGTTTATCCAGGAAGATGAACGTTCCACATAACCATACCAGCGTAATCGATTCATCCTCAGAATAACCTCCATGCTGGACAAGTGTAGTGCCCTCAGCAAATCCTCTGACCTGATGTGTTGGGTTTAGTGAGATTAAGTCAGATTTGGTCAGATGATTTAGTCAGATGATTTAGTCAGATTTGGTCAGATTTGGTCAGATGATTTAGTCAGATTTGGTCAGATGATTTAGTCAGATTTGGTCAGATGATTTAGTCAGATTTGGTCAGATGATTTAGTCAGATGATTTGGTCAGATTAAGTCAGATTAAGTCAGATTTGGTCAGATGATTTAGTCAGATGATTTAGTCAGATTAAGTCAGATTTGGTTAGATTTAGTCAGATTTAGTCAGATTTGGTCAGATTTGGTCAGATGATTTAGTCAGATTTGGTCAGATTAAGTCAGATTTGGTCAGATTTGGTCAGATTTGGTCAGATGATTTAGTCAGATGATTTAGTCAGATGATTTGGTCAGATTAAGTCAGATTTGGTCAGATGATTTAGTCAGATTTGGTCAGATGATTTGGTCAGATTTGGTTAGATTTAGTCAGATTTGGTCAGATTTAGTCAGATTTATTCAGATTTGGTTAGATTTAGTCAGATTTATTCAGATTTGGTCAGATGATTTAGTCAGATTTGGTCAGATGATTTAGTCAGATTTGGTCAGATTAAGTCAGATTTGGTCAGATTAAGTCAGATTTGGTCAGATTTATTCAGATTTGGTTAGATTTAGTCAGATTTAGTCAGATTTCACATTGCAGATTCATGTAACCATGGATCTGTCATTGCGCTGTTTTTTTAGTTGACAATGTGAGGGCAAAGATTACAATTTTAGCCCCAAAAAAGAATGTGATAATTGAAGTTGGTGGTACTGGTAGTGTAGAATCACGTGCTGCCCCTTCGATGACCCCCAGCGTTGTATGTGCCGTGATTCTCGTTCTCGTCTTGGCCAGGTTGTCTATTGCCAAGGGAACAAGCACTGCTTTACAAGTTTAGAAAAACAAACAACGCGACTCACAAGATAAACACAAACTCAAATACATTATGTATAAGTCCTAGAGTCCTTTGTGAGTGTGTGATACCGTCGTGGAAAAGGGCTCTTCAGACGCTAACGTTCACATCTTAGTTAACTGAGATTAAATTGTCTGGTGAGGCTATCTGTGTCGTTGCTCGTCAGCTCATCTCATCACTTGCTAAATCTTTGTCGAACTCTGCCTACCGATCTGTGCACCGTTGCTCTCTTCCGAGGTTGACTCCAAACTGATCGTCTTCTCTCCAAGTTGAAAACCTGTCAGCTAACTGCCGTAAACTGTCGCCTGTCGTAAAACTAACTTAAATTGTCGCAAACAACTTTCACTCCTAAATATATTCATTCATTCAAAAAAAGAATTTTTTTTTAACAAAGTTCATCCCAAACAAGGCAGGCAGCCACTGTACACGTAAGGGGCTACTGAGAAAAAAGGGTGAGAGTTTGTTTTTTTTCGGGGATGGGGGGTGTCAACCTAAATTAAAAGCTGTGCAGTGAGATGTCTGTTTACATTAGTTTTAAATTTCTGCATGTCAGTACCGTCAGGAAAAACAGGGAGCAAGGAGGGAGTTGCAGAGTCCAGCAGCATGAGCAAAGAAGCTTTTGGAGTAGAAAACTCATCGGCATCTACAGTGAATGGATGGGATTTGGCAAAAAAAAAAAAAAAATTCAAATTAAAAAAATATATATAATGGGTTGCCAATTAAACTTCCATCATCCAGGAGTTCTAAACTAGTGAACCATATGTGTGGCCTTGTGTTTTATTTTATGGACAATTTCTTCCAGTATGACCAACGTCCTTCGAATAGGACCATCATCACAGCCGTTGTCATAAGATGAGAGGTGAGTCCAGTTGAGGCATTGGGAAAAATTAATCAGTAACCCAACTACTATGCAACATATGATTTCTAGAAAAAAAACTTATATAAGAGATGATAATGTTAGACACCCGGGCAGAAGTCACCAGGGGCTAAAGTGGGTTTTTTTTGTTTTTTGTTTTTATTTTAAGAAAGAAAAACAAACACTTTTTATTGGCCCCTGGTGACTTCTGCCCGGGTGTCTAACATTATCATCTCTTAAATATAGCTTTTTTTTCTAGAATTTAATATTTCAGAAAAAAAACTATATATAATTCTTTTTTTTTTTCTTTTCTTTTTTTTTTCTTTTCTTTTTTTTTTTAAGAAAGAGAAACAAAGAATTATTCCAGAAAAAAGGATCTCCCCTAAAAAAAAAAAAATATTAAGAAGTGTAAAGATATCCTTGCCAGCCGATATAATCTGAAATATCCCCCACCCCCACGACGTATATTCACTAGACCAACCCGACAAATCCCATCCCTTCAATGTGGAGGTCCCCAGATGCCGAACAGCTTTCTACACCAAAAGCTTCTTTCCTCATGTTGCTGGACTCTGGAACTCTCTCCCTGTTTCCTGTTTTCCTGACGGTACTGACATGCAGAAATTTAAAACTAATGTAAACAGACATCTCTCTGCGCAGCTCTCAATTTAAGTCGACCCCCCCCCCCCCCAAAAAAAAAACTTTCACCCTTTTTGTGCAGTAACCCTTACATCTACAGTGGCAGCCTGCTTTGTTTGGGGTAAACTATGTTAAAAAAAATTTTTTTTTAAAAACTGAAAATTTTATTTCAGTTTTTTTTTTTTAAATTGAAGAAATTTTTGGTGCTTTTTTCTTTTTCTTTTGTTCTATTTTTTCTTTTTCAGTAACTTTTACATCTACATTGGCGGCCTGCCTTGTTTGGGGTGAACTATGTTAAAAAAAAAAAATAAAACAAAAAAAATAAATAAATAAATAAAATGGAAATTGAAGAAATTTTTGGTGCTATTTTCTTTTTATTTTGTTCTATTTTTTTACAGCAGAATTCACATAGCAGGTGGGATAAGGGAGGGGGGGTCACAAAGATAGAGTTTCTTTGGAGGAGGTCAAAATAGAGAATTTCACTCCTCCCTCCATCACAAATCCAGTGTCTTTTGTTTTGTCCTTTTTCATCTATTTGTCAACTAAGGATTCCCCCTCTGACAACATCCACTTTGGTATCCCCACCCCTAATACACATCTTCATCCTTTCCATTCGGGTTTCAACTTCACGACTTCAAAATTCTTACGAACTCTGAAAAAAAAAAAAAAAAAAAATTAAATAAATAAAAAATTTTAAATAAAAAATTAAATAAAGGAAAACGAGTAAAGCATGAGTTTTCCTCCTGTAATTATTACTACTTGAATAAGTAAAGCAGGAGTTGTCTCCCCCCACGTGATCACTGCTACTTGAATAAGTGAAGATGGGCTCATAGACCAGAATGAGTAAGACTATCTTGTTCCTTTCCCTTGTGTCGGCTGTATGTGGGGCCAAAATAATGCACCAATCTCATTTCTAAGTATGGTAGAATGAGAAAAACTTTTCTCCAAATAATTATATTTCAGCTTCTACAGCAGTTCAACCTCACAGCGTTTCTAGAAGTCATTGGAGCACATTTATAGATGCCAAGTGCGAACGAAGACCCTAAGATAATGTTGTATTTCTTTTGATCAAAATAAAATATATTCTTGGAAATGTAATTACAAAATATATATAGTTATGTGGATCTATCTCCAACACAAGCTAGTGTCAGATAACGGATATTTTCCGTTTGGCTGTACTCTTAATCATTCATGGATATGCTGTCTAGCAGGGTTAAAAGGCCAGATCAGTCGTAAACACAGCAACAGAAGAAAGAAAAGACAACCTCTTCAAGAATTACATCATGCAGGCAGGAAGAAGAAAATTGTTAAATCATAGATCAGTTCACAACTAGGGAGTGAGTCGCCAACACACTTTTAAATTACAATAGGAGTTTATTGTTCTCTCTCTTCGCATCTGCTGTATGTGATACCAACTGTGATGAATCAACTTGGAGTTAGTGTCATTCATTGTGAAATACAGTTGAGGTTGATTTAGCTAGAAAAAAACTTTCTTCAAATGATTTTGATATTTGAGCTTCTACAGCAGTTCAGCCTTATCCAGAGCTCTCTATATGATCAAGTAACAGTGTACAAGAAACTATTTCACCGCCGATTTCGATTGAACCGGAGGAGGGAAGCTTTCTCAATCAGAATCCCTGGACCTTGGAATAGTCTCCTAAGAGAGGTAATAAATGTGCCAGCAACGCAGCAATTCAAGGTGAACTTGGGGTACTGTATCTGCTCATGTGTAAATTTCTATCAACCTTTCCCTATATGGCAACTGAAGCATGCTTGTTTTATTTATTTACCAAATTTATTGAATTGGAAAAAAATCAGCAAGGGGAATAATTCATATTCTGTGTAAATTTATAACACATTTTTTCTACATGGCAACTGAAGCGTGCTTGTTTTATTTATTTACCAAATTTATTGAATTGGAAAAAATCAGCAAGGGCAATAATTCATATTCTGTGTAAATTTCTACCACATTTTTTCTACATGGCAACTGAAGTGTGCTTGTTTTATTTATTTACCAAATTTATTGAATTGGAAAAAATCAGCAAGGGGAATAATTCATATTCTGTGTAAATTTCTACCACCCTTTTCCTACATGACAACTGAAGCGTGCTTGTTTTATTTTTTGCCAAATTAATTGAATATGCTACAGATGTCATCTACATTGTTCGGACATACAATGAAAGGTTAAGCTTACAGAGTCATTTTAAAAACATTGTAAAAATCATTTTTCTACAAAAAATAAAAATCTACCGTAGAGGTCCCCAGGTACCGGAAAGCTTTCTACTATAATAGCTTCTTTCCTTGAACCACTTGCCTTTAAAATCCCCTCCCTGCTCTCTGTTTCCCCAACTTGTTTTATTTTTTGCCAAATGAATTGAATTGATGCAAAACTATCTTTTAAATTTAGATTTAATAACCATAAACTTACTATTAAACAAAACACACCCGACTCTCAAATAGATAAACATTCAACCAAACAGACGATACACTCCGTAACATCAAATGGATGGGTCCAGATTTTACGGTGTGTGTGCAATTCTAGATGCCAGATATAAGGGAAGTAATTCAATTCACTTTCCCGGAGAAAGGTTGCCTCCCTTGGCTCTAAAAGAATGCTTTTATTTCTTAGTTGAATTCCTTTTTTTTTTTATGTATTAACAAGTGACCATTTATCAAGGCCCATAGGCCACTCGAGGATAAGGGTTAATGAGTTTGTCAGGTGGACAGTGAAACAACAACGTCCGCAAGGACCCATGGCGCAGTGGATATAGTACTAAGTAAAATTCAGTTCTAAGTGACAGTCATCTGATGGTTGAAGGTTCAATCCTCGGTGTGGACGATACGAAGAATTACGAATTACTGAAGATTTCTTCCTAGTCATGGCAGATAGAACGAGCGCATGCTACCCCCGTGGATTTAATAAAGGGTTCTGTTCAAAATTCCGTTCAGATTCCCGAGTTCGACAAGGTACACCTGAAGAAGGTCGGAGGTTACATCGGTCGAAACGTTGTGATAAAAACACCCAAGATGAGAACAGTAGTCCGAATATACCAAATTCTACAAATAATGTAAGGATTCGTAACAATGGTTTAGAGGACAACTCAACAAGAATTTGTTAACATTGGACTTGAAAACGACCATGTTGTAGTCAGCTTGGAAGCAGTCCCGGGATATTGTGTTCCACAGACGGATAATTCTTGGAAAAGAAAACGGAAAAAGGAAAATTATTTCCAGTTGTTGTAGCTAGACTGATTTTTTGGAGCTCCACCGAGAAAATCAAGGAAGGCGCGTTCACGAATGGCCTATGCTGGAAATCATTTCTTTGATCAATCATAACTCAAAAACCAATAAACCAAATTAGTTAAAACTTTGTACAAAATTTTTATTTGATAGGTTCTATAAGTGTGTAGAATTTCAGCATCATTAGTCAAGGCAACCCAGAGATCCAGAAAGTTCAATCATGAAATCATGTTATCTGTGTGTACATACATACGTATGTATGTGCCACCCTGTATCTCATCAACTATTTGATGGATTCAGCTGATTTTTGGCAGAGATAGAGGTTCTAGGGTCTAGTTGATGGCATTTTAATTTCAGTTTACCATATCTCTTAGTTTTCCACAAAATTCCAAAAAACGTTATGAGAAGGCATTGTATTGAGGCATAGCCTTTACAAAAGTAGTGACATTCCATGATAAATGCCAGTATACTGAAATCATATGCCCTTAATAGGGTTAAGATGAAAATTCATATACACTAAATGTACAAAAGGAAATTCCCAAATTTTTACTCTTTTATTGTCATTAAGGGTATGCGAGCACAACAGGGCTATGTATTTTACTAGTAGGAATTTTTCTTCAGCGCACCTCACACACTTCATCCACTCATGTATAGAGATTTATACTGTAGTGATGTGATAATGAAATCGTTTGGTTGATATGTAGTCATAGTGTATATGAATTTTCATCTTAATCCTATTAAGGGCATATGATTTCAGCATACTGGCATTTTTCATGGAATAACGATAGAGTAGAGAAAGTCTAGCAACATCTCTTCTGTGAGGAAGAAAAGAGGACATCCCCCACCAGATTTTGAAGTCGTTTTTATACTCTGTCAAGGCAGCAAAGGGTACTCTGAGCGGCACCTCTATTTACAAATGGACAGGTTTAGGACCTGAGCAGTTGACACTCCGACCTTTTTCTCTTCTCTGTCAGTCAGTCTCACTGTCAAGCTCTCTGTTCTTCTTGTCATCAACAGTGTATATGTTAAATAACTTTTGTTTACGTCTTCCAATGTTAACAACTGTGATTCGATTCCCGCTCACTGCCTTCTCGGACAATAAAAATTCTTTTACTGGTCGTGCTCTTTGACCTACTTACGTCATGGACAAGGAATGTTTTCGCTTTGTTCATTTCTCTCCCAAAATTATTCTTTATTTTAACCTCAAACCTGTCTGCAGACGATCAAGGTTCAAAACCCACGCCCTGCCCAATAACGTTACAACAGCCACATCAACCACAGCCACAACCATTATATAACACATCCATCAAAATCATCTAATATATAAAGTTATCATGTCGGATCTTAAAAGTCGGACCTAAATAGCATTTAAGCTGACAATTCAAACTTTGTTTCTGACTACTCAATTTTCATTTGTTATTGTTGTATCATGTTATTGGCAATATAATGATTTACTTCACTACAACTTATTTGGGTGTTTTGTTTTATGGCATATCAACCCTTTTCGGGTCATTTTTGTAAAAACCTTTATGCTTCAAGTTTTTTTATATCTTCAAATATTTATTCATGGTGCTTCGTTTGGTTGTTTTGTAGAATAAAATAGTTGTTTTTGTTTTTGGCTTTGCAGAACATGATTAAGTTTTGCAATGGGAAAGGAAAAAAAAACAATAACATCAATGTTTGGTGCATTTTTGGTCAGGAAGCCAGTATCTTCAGACAGCCTGATCTGATAGCACCAGCACAATTTATTTAAAAAAATATTTACTCCAGCTCAGATAACTGGTAATATGAAAAATATTTTTAAATAATGACTTAAAATAAGAACCAGCAAGGGAGATAACTCATATTTTAAATTAAAAGTCACAACGGTAACTTCGATCATAAGCATAACTCAACTAACATAAGGGAGATAATTCATATTTTAAGTTGAATATAATAAGAGTTGTCTATCTTACAACTAACATTTTATATCTTTTTCTGTATAAGTTTGATTTGCAAACTTAAGATTAAAAGCTAAAATAACTTTACTCCATCCCGGGTAGATACGGCTATTCTCAGATTTAAGCCTTTAGCTTTTCAAAATTTGGGCATCTTTTACGAGACTCAGCAGAGTAAAAACGCTAAAAAACAAATATACAACAAATAAAAGTAACTGTAAGCTGTAAAAGTTAGTTTCAAACTTGCATGTGCTATTTGTTTGTATTTTAAACCCGTTTGAAGTGCTATTTATTAGAAATTTAAGTTCGACAGACGGTCATCGAAGAAATCAAAATGGCCGCTCTACGTAATAATATCGAGGGAATGGCCGCCATTTTTCTTTGAGAAAGTAGATGTTTTAAAAAAACAAGAAATTTTTTTTTAACATCTAATAAAAAGCCATTTATACTACGTAAAAATACAAACAAATTACATAGGTAAGTAGAAAAATGTCTATTCTAGACATAAGTCAACTTTACTTGTTGCAAATTTATGTTTTTAAACTCTTTCTCGTTCTTTTTTTGGACCCCGTTCGCGCCTCTGCTGAGCGTCGTAACATATACCCCAAAATTTTAAACACTTCTCTCAGATTTTAAAACAATTGGAAAAGGTTTATTTGTGGTGCTTAAGTGAAAAACGATCCTGAGCGATGCCTCTTCGAACCTCGTATACTTTTGGAGAGACGTTAAACAAGTAGTACCTTCATAATTGACACGGCCATCGACAGTGATGTCGGCCTCTCGAATCATCTCGTCGACCTCTTCGTCAGTGAGTTTCTCACCAAGGTTGGTAAGGACATGACGTAACTCAGCAGCTGAAATGAATCCATTGCCGTCTCTGTCAAACACACGGAATGCATCCTTCAGTTCTTCGTCCGTCTCTTGAGTGAACTGCTGCTTGGCGATTATGCTAACCACGTCTTGATCGGTGAGTTTGCGATTACCTGATAGAACAAGAAATAAAAGAAAGGAAGAATCTTATTTTAATAGAATATTAAATATAAAAAAAAATAAAATAAAATAAAAAAATTAAAAAACTAATCAATACCCATTCCTTGAATGGTAGGGGAGGGTGATAACGTACGTACTAATGATGAGACGATTCCAACATTTTTTCCGATTCCGATACAATTAGCAATTCTGTTCTAAATTCTCGATTTCAATACAATTACCGATTCTAATTCTTTTTAAATTTCTAATTTGGTTATAGAGTCATCGTTCTTTTTTAATTTTCGGTTCGGTTTCGTTGTTTTCTTTTACGGCATATCACCCCTTTTCGGGTTATTTAATGCCGAATCAGGTCATTTTGGTAAAAGTTGTTATGCTTCAAGTTCTTTATATCTTCAAATATTTATTCATGGTGGTTCGTTTGGTTTGGTTTGGTTGTTTTGTAGAAGAAAATTGTCGTTTTTGTTTGTAGCTTTGCAGAACATGATTGAGTTTTGCAAAGGGAAAGGAAAAAAAACAATAACATCAATGTTTGGTGCATTTTAAGTAAGGAAGCCGGTTTCAATTTTCGGATTACCATGAAAACTCGTAATATGTAGATATATTTTCACAAAAGTATAAGTACAACGGGGGGGGGGGGGGGGTGCAGTCAAACAACATACAGTGAGAGAGGGTGAGAGTTATAAACAGAAATCCGTTTCTTTTCTTATACCAATCAAACCCGTCAAGGATCCGTCCTCGAAAATCAGTCCAACAGAGACTGGGCCATTGTGACTGTGGTATATGTTCCGATTCATTTCTATGCACCATCACACTGTGTTCAGTGATAGACTTTTCCTTGGTCGACAGTGGTAATGCTCTGCTGGTTAGTAATGGCAGAATTGTTACACTATAGCAAATGGAAAATCTAATTCTTTAAGCAAAAATAATCCGCATTGAACTAATTCCGAATATCCTTTAGGGGTTAGGTTAGGGTTAGGTGTAGGGCTAGCCCTAACCCTAATAACCTTTAGGTGTTAGTTTTTTTGCAAATCATAAAAAAAAAATTTTTTTATAAATATTTATGTATGTACTTTTTATGTTAAGTCAATTTATTTACATATTAAAAATACGTATCCAGTTAAGCGGATGGCGACAAATTTTGAGTTTTGCAAACTTGTTTCTCATTCTTGTCTGCTTCTATTCTGAAAACATTTCAAATCAAATTTGTTGGCAAAAATAGAAAAGCGAAACAAGCCATGTTATATTACGTCTTACCGATGGATGTAGAAATCTCTCGTCGCCATCATTGTCATAGTAACCCCTTTTCGTTTGTTGATAAAACTCACGTCGACACTAGTTATTCATTTTTTTACAGAAACAGAAAACAGGTTGACTTTGTATGTGTGAGAGAGGGAGAGAGAGAAAAAAGAGAGGGAGAGAGAAAAAAGAGAGGAAGAGAAAAAAGAGAGGGAGAGAGAAAAAAGAGAGGGAGAGAGAAAAAAGAGAGGGAGAGAGAAAAAAGAGAGGGGGAGAGAAAAAAGAGAGGGAGAGAGAAAAAGAGAGGGAGAGAGAAAAAGAGAGAGATCGACAGATAGCCCATTTTGCTATGCCCGGCCACCTTTTGTTCGCTGTCCTCATTTTAGGGATGGCGTCTAAACGTGTCTTCCCATGTTGAAATCTCACCGACTAAGAGAGTGAGAGAGGTCTCACCAGAAGTCACGTGACTCCTCATTCTCAACTTCCCTCTGACTTTTAAGGCCTTTTGCTGAAAACATGACTCCCATTATTTAATCGCCTGAATGAAGGTAAAAAAAATCAGATTATCAAACCAAATTTATTGCAAAAAAATAAAGTGCAACAAGCCATGAAAAAGTGCAACAAGCCATGAAAAAGTGCAATAAGCTATTAAAAAGGACATTTAAAAGATGCGTACGTCTATATACCGTCTGAATTTTTATCGAAGGTGACTTTAAACCTGGATATGATAGACATCGTCACTACCTATGGTAGGCCGTTCCATGGAGCAGAAACGCGGACAGTTGGCCTTATGGCTAGGAACAAAATATAGTATCTGTTTCTGATGTGACACTTAGTCTATACTGTCCTCGGTCAGTGAAGGGAAAATCCTTCTAGATTGAGACAACTTTCATTTTTGTTCCAATCCAGAATGCTTCTTTTTGGGGAGCCGAATTTTCCCCACATTAAAAACCGATCTTGTGCTTGGACTTTGCCCTCGTGGGGAGCCAAGTAAATAGGAACATGGACAGAGAATGCCGCCTTTCTTCAATCGAGATAAAAGTGCTTATGATACACGGAAGGGACCATGTGAAGGTTGCCATCATCCTAAGTGAAAGTGGTTCTGTCGAACGAACTGGATTCGAACTTGGCACACCCAGGTTTCAGTTCATGTCGTTAACCACATCGCCACCGTGACCTCCCGGAGCCTTACTAACATTGCAATAACGAATTACTTAAGACTTCTACCCAGTCATGGCTGATAGGCATAAGCAAGCTACCCCCGTGGATTAAATAAAGGATTCTGCTCGAAATTCCATACAGATTCCCCTGGTAGGGAATTCCTATTTGGCCACTATATTTCAAGACTTGGGGACCATCGTGGAAATCACAGTCGCAGTTTCGGCGAAACCCTCATACAGCTCGCCATCTCAGCATTCTCCTTTCTATTGATCACATTTGTCTCGAAAAACAGTTTTTACATCACCCCCCCCCCCTTTATCTTCCAACCTCATCTTATTCACGATAACTCAACATATTCAACATGGCAGTGCTCATGTTGGAGAAGGGGCTGTAACATGTACGGCGCTAGGCAAATGATAAAACAGAATATCAAATATTCAAATTTTATACTGGTATCTTTTTTTTTTTGCATGGTGATATTGTTTTCTGAATATTTTATGATATTGCTATTATCTTTCATTGATTTCTTTTATGGAAATCGCTCCAGACAAGGCATGAAGCCACTTGATGTAAGGAGCTAACAAAAACAAAATATGATTACCGCAAAGACAGGAGATGCCTATTGACTTATAGGTAGGAGGAAAACAGTCAGCAGGAAGAGAGTTCCACAAACCTTCAGTTCTTGGAAAGAAGCTACTGGAATAGGAATTGGCAAATCAGAAGAGTACACAACTCAAAGTAAGCAGCAAACAGTGTTTGGTCAGATTTAGTTCCTGATATTAAACTTCATCTGTAATATAACTTCCGGTGAGAGTTTCAGTTTCCTATATTTATTTATTAAATTGTTAGGTGAAAGTACAGAATAGTTAACAACCCCCCCATCTGATGTTTAGAATGGCTTTCTAAATAATAACTTTATTATTTCAGCACAGTCCGTAAACTGCAGAAGATTATTTAGAAAGACATTTTTAACATGGCGAGTTGGGGGGGGGGGGGGGGGTTAACTATTCTGTACTTTCACCTAACAATTGATTAAATAAATAAATTAATAAATAAAAATTAGTACAAAACTTGGAAAAACAGAAGAGCAAGTGACACAAAACACAAAGTCTTTAATATCAGGAACTAAATCTGACCGAACGCCGTTTGCTGCTGACCGAGTCGGGTATTCTTCTGGTTTGTCGAGGAATTCTATTTATATGTGTGTAAAGTAGAGATGCATAGATCCATGCTATGGACGGTAGGCTTGCGCGTGGAAAATATTTCGCTAAGAGAAGAGAGACCATCCCAAGAAATGGGCTGACCTTCGAAATAGTAATCTCTTCCTGGATACGAGTTTCCATGTTGCGATTAATATCCACTTGAGATTTCCTCAAATTAATGTTCAAATCAGATGGTCAGTCAGTTTATGTTCATAGATTAATAGCTGATAGTCTCAAGTACTCTCTCGGTGTGGTCCAAGTGATACTTATCTCTCTCTCTCTCTATATATATATATATATATATATAAGGTTAATACAACAAAAGATATAAGAGGCAACTAATATCTTCAATTAGTGGACATCCGGATAAGAATAAAGCTCGATATACTGGATAGAACATTAATAGCAATAGATAAAGTGAATGAATAAAATTAGGTACGAATCAAATTTTATTACAATTCAAAGTTCAGGCAAAGTTCTTTAAAGTCCTTAACTCATGAGTTTTCAAAGAAAATCTTTTCCTCAGAGGACCATTACCGCAATGATATTACTGCAGGTAATAAAAATTAAACTTTGAAAAATATATAAAAAAATATATATAGAAAAATACATAAATGTATATACAACATCAAATATATCGGCCCAAAACATACTATTTAGTGAAACTATACAATTCATACTCTGAGGAGAAGATTTTCTTTGAAAACTCATGAGTTAAGGACTTTAAAGAACTTTGCCTGAACTTTGAATTGTAATAAAATTTGATTTGTACCTAATTTTATTCTTTCACTTTATCTATTGCTAAATATATATGGGAAATGAAAAAGGGAAAAACCAAGAGATATTTTTTATATATTCATCAACGTTTCGTCTTTATTGTAAAACTTTCTCAGGATGATAATTTTAAGAAAGATTTCATGCAAGTACATCGAAATATTGGGTTGACATGATGGGTTGATGAGAAAAAGTAGTAGTCGTGGCTACTAAGAGCGCTGGACCAAGGTCCGGGCTGAGAGAAGTCAGTCAGTGGCAGAGAGTGAAATGTATGTGTACAGCTGTGAGTGAAAAAGGGGAGGGGTGGGAGTGTTAGTGAATTTGTCTTAGGGTGGGGAGAGGGGAGGAGGATACAGAGGTTTTTGTCATGGTGAGGTGTAGCATGGATTTTGAGGGGCTGAGGAAAGAGGAGGGAAGGGGGGAACTCTGTTTTTGGTATGTAGGTAGTATCATAGTTTTAGAAAAAGATTTGAAGAAATGAAGATAATTTGAAAGTAGGCGGGGTGGGTGGGTAAGAGTGTGAAAGAAGTAGTCGAAAGGGTGAGATGGGTGAGGGGAGATTTTGTTGTGGTTAGGTGTGAAATTTTTGGAGGGTAGGAGTATTGACCAGCTAGCTATGTCAGGAATGTGAGAAAATCTTACAATAAAGACGAAACGTTGATGAATATATAAAAAATATCTCTTGGTTTTTCCTTTTTCATTTCCCATTACGTCGGATTACTCTCATCCTTCCTTTCTCATATATATATATATATATATATATATATATATATGCAAACATTGTTAAAAATAACAGAATTCGTCTGTTTAATTACACCTTTTTTTTTTTTTCAATTTTTCTGATGGTCTTTTTGTATTAAAATCAAAGAAATTAATAAAAGTTCCATAGGTTTCACAAACGTTTTTGATTCTTCGTCGAATCATCCTCAGGTGTCAAAAGCAAATGAACAAAAAAGCTGTCTTTTTTAAATTCTCTTCCTTCTCCAGCTTTTTTGTTCAATCATCCTCAGGTGCCAAACACCTGAGGATGATTCGACGAAGAATCGAAAACGTTCGTGATACCTGTGAAAAATAGACCATCAGAAAAATTGAAAAAATAAAAAAGCTATAATTAAACAGACGAATTATGTTATTTTTAACAATGTTTGCATCAATGAGAAAATGTGTTTGAAGGGAAAATCGTTCCATTACAACACGGACCGAGACCACACAATTGATTGCTCGGTGTTGGAACGGAGCCTCGACTTCAGATAACAAGTAGACGATCATGACCTGTGCAGCCAACGCACACAGATGCACATTCGCATGTTAACGCCATTACCCAGATTTATCTTGACTTGTGATTTTCATTTATTTAAATTTTAAATAACCAGTTCTAAATAATTCTGGATTGTTTTTTTAAATTTTTTTTTTAATTTAAAAAAAATTTTTTTTTAATTTTTTATTTTTACACAAAACAACAAATAATCATTTAAAAATATTTCTTTTTTAGCAAAATAACTTACCACCCTGATCAATCGAACCCACAAGTGACTTGACCTCCGCCTCAGTCGGGCTGTACCCAATGGCTCTCATCACGGTTCCGATGTCTTGCGAACGAATGTAACTGTCGCCATCTTTAGCAAAAACCACACATGCCTCTCTGCACACTGAAAATTATGAAAATTCAAATAAATTTAAACGTTTACTATCCTTGATATCGAGCAGTCTCCCCATAACTATGAAATTCAATATCCCAATCATTTGTGAAATAAGCAAAATATTTAAATGTTTACAATGCGCTTATTTTGAGACAGATCCTCCCGAAACCTATCAGTGCGAGAGGAAAGTCACTGCTCTTTCATATAATGTCGTCATGTGAATCTAAATGTTCTTCATGCTTTGTTGTTGATTAATCTATATATAACAAAAGCGTTTCTAGCCCGGTGAAGGGAGCCCACCTTCCTTGCAGCAGACTTATTGTATACCAAAAATCACGTAAATTAATCAAGTAGTTTTTATTTTATAAAAGAAAATCAAATTTTATCGATAAACAGGTAATGTTGATATATCAGCGGCATTTTTGGTTATATTCAAAGTAGCTAAGGGAGATAAGACCCAAAATTCAAGACTTTATTTCTCTATTTCGCAAAGTTCGTATTATCTCCCTTAAATATGAACAAAATGGTGTCGATATTTCCCCCTTATTCGTTTATCAATAAAATTTGATTTTTGTTTAAAATCTAAATGTTCTTCATGCTTTGTTGTTGATTAATCTATATATAACAAAAGTCGGTATTTTTATAGTCATGTTTCCGTGACTTCACGTCACCAACATTCGGGCAGGTCTCAGATCGCCCGAGAGTCGACGAAACTATTAACCAAGAAACATTTGCTTATAAACAGTTTGTTTTCGTTAAAATAAGAAAACAAAGCAAAACAAATTTGCTTCCGAGACCTGCCCTAATGTTGATGACGCAAAGTCTCTCTCTCTCTCTCATATATATATATATATATAAAATATAATAACACGAAATTACATAATTATCGATGCAATAATTTATTTCAACCTTGTGGTTTTTTCAAGCATCTAATGAAGACAATTACATTTTTGAGACATTCTAAAAAATGTAATTGTCTGGATTAGATGCTTGAAAAAACCACAAGGTTGAAATAAATTATTGCATCGATAATTATGTAATTTCGTGTTATATTTTATTCTTGCTCTGTTTACCACATTGAGCTCTCATACCCGGATTTCCTCCTGGATTTATTTCTATTATAACACAAATATATATATATATATACACACACAAGAAACATAGAAGAATGTGTCACCCACTCGTCATATTTCAACATCACTTAATGTCTTCTCATATGGTCCAATCAGATCATTCTTCCCTCATCCCATGTATGTGCCTTAAAAATAAAATTTCCATATCTTCATTTCTGAAGACGTTCTCCAACAGAACGAAACCGGTCAAAATCTCTTTTTTGTTTTTCTCCTGCACTTTAACTTGTTTTCCATTTGTCATTTTTCACACATTTTGTCCACCACAACATTTTTTTCATGAATTATCGTGTACCTTACCCCCATATATATATATCTCAATAAGTTCGTACAAAGGTCTATATAGTAGCTTAATAACTTATACGAAAACAGCTCTTAATTTCACCTTGATAAAATCCTAGTTCATTCAAAAACTATTTTATTTACAAACAAAAAAGGGGATTAACTCTGTATTGACGAATAAAGAGTTACTTCCCTTTATTTTTCTACATCTATATTGCATCTGTTTTATTCGGTGAACTTAATAATTCCATCACAAATATGAAAACAGCTGATGAAATGTTTATGGCAGAACACAAATGTCTATAAAGTAGCTCAATAGCAGATAATACGACTAGAGCTGTTAATTGAACATGATACAATCTTAGTTCATTCAAAAAGCATTTCATTTACAAACAATTGTTTCAGTCCATTTTGTAAATATACACATTGATTGGTACTCCTATAGCTGACGCACCATGTTTCCGTGACTTCGCGTCGTTAACATTAGGGCAGGTCTCGGAAGCACCCGAGAGTCGACAAAACTATTAACTAAGAAACATTTGCTTATAAACAGTTTTTTGTGGTGTTTATGTAAAAAAAAAAACAGATTGAAAAATTTTTTTTTTTTTTTTAAAACATTAAAAAAAAATTTAAAAAAACAAAAAAACATTGAAAAATTTTTTTTTTTTTTTTTAAACATTTAAAAATTTAAAAAAAACAAAAAAACATTGAAAAATTAAAAAAACAAAAAAACATTTGCTTACATTAAACAAAATTATTTTTTGAAACTTTCCGGTGAGCGAACAAAATAACATTTTATGTTAAAACATTTGATTGACAATGGTTCCTTTGACAAAAAAGAACAAAAATAAACATCTAATTACTAACAGTTGTTTAGCTATGGTTTGTTCGTTCTTTATTTTTATATATGTCTTTTAGTTTGATTTGCTTCGTCATAATTTATCGGCTGCCAGTCTTCAATTTAGCGTTTGGCAGTTTTCGCCTCGTCAGGGAAACATGGATCGCAAGCTATAAGAGTACCCAGTAATTTGTTTGTCTGTCCCTGTTTGCGTGGGATAAACTCTGAAATGAATTAACCAATCGTCGTGAATTTTAGAACACACCTGCTCGTTTTAAGAGTGAGTAGTGAGGGCTATATTTATCACTCATTATTCCTTATCCTTGAGTGGCCTTTGGGCCTTGATAAGTGGTGACTTTTTAGTAAAAAAAAATAAATAGTTAGAAATAAAACTTTAAAATCATATTGAAAATAATTTAATGAAATTAAATCCACCAGAATGCATTTCGGCTTTTTTTGTAAACAAGGCAGTCATTTTAATGTTTTGTTAATGGAAAATTAAAAAATTAATTTGTGATCCTTCAAAATTTGAAAGAAATTTGGAAGCATTCAAACTGTTGAATAGAAAGTCATTTAAACTGGTTTTAAAATTCTGAGCAAACCCTCCTTCAATTGAAAGATTGACAGTTTTAGGAGCTATTAACATCCAATCATTTTATGAATAGAAAAGATCAAAACAACATTAACTTAATAATTAGTAATAGTTTTATAAATATTTGGTTCAATTAATCGTTTAATAATCAAACGATACCGTAATAATTAAATTTAACTTTCAAAATCCGATTTAATAAAAACAAAAAACTAGGTAAAAAAAAAGAAAAGTAAAAACGCAGGACTGCTTCCCATCTGACTACAATATGGTCGTTTTTAAGTCCAATGTTAACACGTTCTCGTTGAACCATCCTCTTAATTAAATTCTGCCCAGTTTCAACCGTCGTTGTTGTTTCATCGTCCACCTAACAAACTCATTATCCCTTATCCTCGAGTGGCCTTTGGTCCTTGATAAGTCGTGACTCTTCAGTAAAAAAAAAAATGAAAAAAAAAAAAATGAAAAAAAAAAATGAAAAAAAGAAAAATGAAAAAAAAGAAAAATGAAAAAAAAGAAAAATGAAAAAAAAGAAAAATGAAAAAAAAGAAAAATGAAAAAAAAAAAATGAAAAAAAAAAAAAATGAAAAAAAAAAAATGAAAAAAAAAAAAATGAAAAAAAACTTAAAATTAGTGCAGAACTATTTTGTCTTGTGAATTTATTTTATTAACTAGCAGGATATCTGTCCTGGGACGGATTTCGAACAACGGAACCTGTTATTTAATCCATGAGCACAGATTTGTATCGTTAGCCATTAATCTTAAGTGATTCTTAATTATATTCATTAGTGAAGACTTGAACTCCGTCATGGCATACGAATACAAGAAAACAGTTTAGTTTGACATTCCGTACAGTATGAGATGGGTATATTTGCTGACGACACCACGCTCTATCCTCGACATGTGGGAAAAACAAGCACACACATATCCAAGTCAATGGCTGAATCTTTAGAAACTCACCGCCAGTCTGTAATGGAATGGGGTCAAAAATGGATGTTAACATTTAATGCTGCTAAGACAAACCTCCTTTTCTTCAACAACTACAAGTAACCTCTTCAACCACCGATTGTCATGGTAAATAACACCCTACCTGAGAATCCAACATTCAAACTCCTCGGCTTAACTTTCACAGGTAACATGAATTGGAACAAATACATTGAAGACATTGCCAAGGCTGCTGCAAAGAAAGTGGGCTCCCTCTACCGTGCTAGAAAACTTCTCACACCTGACATTATCCTATATCTCTACAAAGCCACCATCTGCCCATGCATGGAGTATTGTTGCCACATCTGGGTTAGTGTACCATCCACTAGTCTCTCCCTCTTAGACAAGGTCCCAAAAATAGTCTCTAATCTAATAGGTTCCTCACTATCCACCAAGCTCCAGCTTCTATCCCATTGCCGCAATGTTGCATCCTTGTGCTTGTTTTACAATTACTTCAATGGAATGTGCTCCGATGAACTTGCTGCTCTGGTGCCCCTGCGACGTAAATACACTCGACAAACCCGACAATCAACTAAATCCCATCCATTCACTGTGGAGGTCCCCAGATGCCGAGGAGCCTTCTACTCCAATAGCTTCTTTCCTCGTGCTACCAGCTTTGGGAACTCCCTCCATGCTCCCTATTTCCCCCGACTGTACCGACATGCAGAAATTTAAAACTAATGTGAACAAGCATCTCGCTGCACAGCTCCCCATTTAGGATGGCCCCAAAAACTTTCACCCTAATTCTCAGTAGTCCCTTACATCTACAGTGGCAACTTGTTTGGGGTGAACAAAATTTTAAAAAATTAAAAAAAGATTGCGGTAAGATTTAAAAGAAATTCTAAAATTCTATATTCTGAAACCAATTTAAAAAAAAAAATACTCAAAGCTATCTAGATAAAAACACAACAACCTAAAGTTAACGACATCACATGAAACCAGTGGTAACATTTTAAAATGCTTAACGTAATGCGATTTTGTTCTGTGATGCCATCCAGCGTTGCTGAATTTAAATCGTCATCGACTTCCTGGAATAATGCGAAAAACGTTCTATGCGCGTTTCTCCGCAGTCTTTTAAAAAATTCTCTTGTTTCTCCAGCTTTTTTGTTCATTTGCTTTTGACACTTGAAGATGATTCGACGAAGAATCAAAAACGTTTGTGAAACCTATGGAACATTTATTAATTTTGGGGATTTTAATACAAAAAAGACCATCAGAAAAATTGAAAAAAATAAAAATAGGTATAATTAAACAGACAAATTCTGTTATTTTTAACAATGTTTGCATATACATATCCATATATATATTTATATATATATATATATATATATAAAATATGAAACTAAAAGTATACTTTTAGTAGACAGAACCTATAGGGAACCGGTTTAAGCTCAATATACAAGATAGAGCAATTATAAAGATAGATGAAAGAAGAGGGATAAACATGTATGGAAAAGCCTTGGCTTAAGGAAAGAATAATAAACATGTTTTTACCGAGTACACCTTGCATTGAACTCTCGAAGTTGAAATAAATTTGTCATTCGTACATGTTTATCCTTCTTCTTTCATCTATCTTATATATATATATTGAGATTGGACAATTGAGCCCAACAACACATACCTAGTAAAATTAGGAATAGAACCTTTCGTTCAACGGATGTTCTAAATAATACATATGTGTCCTCTATCACGGACTATTTGATTCAATACCCGACGTGCACAAGGAATATCAGCATTTACTCATTTACCATCCTGAGTCGTGCTCACTCGCTGTATCACCTGAAAGTCTTTGAAACGATCTACATTCATTTAAACCGCCCTTCCCTTTGTAAACAAAGGGAGTATCTATTAGGATTAGACGTGATCACTCTCTAAGACACATCCCCCATTGTATATATACCATAACGCTTTTTTTTATTTTAAATCAAGGGAGGCGCAAGAGCGCTCTATCCCTTAATAGACTTCAAAATGGCCTATGCTGGAAATCTCATTTCTTTGATTAATCATAACCAATAAACCAAATTAGTTAAAACTTTGCACAAAATTTTTATTTGATAGGTTTTATAAGTGTGTAGAATTTCAGCATCATTAGTCAAGGCAACCCAGAGATCCAGAAAGTTCAATCATGAAATCATGTTATCTGTGTGTACGTACATATGTATGTATGTGCCACCCTGTATCTCATCAACTATTTGATGGATTCAGCTGATTTTTGGCAGAGATAGAGGTTCTAGGGTCTAGTTGATGGCATTTTAATTTCAGTTTACCATATACCTTAGTTTTCCAGAAAATTTCAAAAAACCTTAAAAATGACCAGTATTCATACACTTTATTCTATATCTTATCGACTATTTGATGGATTCAGCTGATTTTTGGCAGAGATAGAGGTTCTAGTGTCTAGTTGATGGCATTTTAATTTCAGTTCACCATATACCTTGATTAGTCAAACTACCAACTATATCAGTTATGAGAAGGCATTGTATTGAGGCATAGCCTTTACAAAAGTAGTGATATTCCATGAAAAATGCCAGTATACTGAAATCATATGCCCTTAATAGGGTTAAGATGAAAATTCATATACACTAAATGTACAAAAGCAAGGAAATTCCCAAATTTTTACACTGTTATTGTCATTAAGGGTATGCGAGCACAACAGGGCTATGTATTTTACTGATAGGAATTTTTCTTCAGCGCACCTCACACACTTCATCCACTCATGCATAGAGATTTATACTGTAGTGATGTGATAATGAAATGGTTTGGTTGATATGTAGTCATACCCTTAATGTCAGTGTTTTCCCTTCTCTCTTTTAAAAACCGGTCTGCTGATATTTTTTTTTTTTTTGCTTTTAATCATGAATAATAAAATGTCTGCAGTAGTAAAAAAAAACATTTTTTTTTTAAAGTAAAAAATTTTTTTAAATTAAAAAAAAAATTTTTTTTTTAATTAAAAAAAAAAAAAAAATTAAAAAAAATTATGAAATATATACGGAAAACCCACCAAAACAGTGTGACACAAATAAGAATACCCAGCGTTATCACATCTAAATTCCGATCAATGTTTAACTTCAGAATTGGACAAGAAATGACAAGCTCAAAGTTATACAGCTGTAAGCCCCGTAAAGTCGTTCCCTGGATTAGGTGAAGCAATCAATCAACCAAACTGAACTTATTTTATGTTTGATATTAAGTTGTGCCGGGTACATCGTCTTGTTTCAGCGACGCAGATAAGGGGAATAAAAAAAAAAAAGAGGATTTAGACAATTTGTTTTTTTAATCTTTGTATCCGCACTCTGCATGTTGCTGCAGGTCTTAGGGTTAGGGTTCGAGTTAAAAGTTAGGGTTGTTTAATTAATGCAACCCTGAAAATGTCGAAATACTAGAGAGACCATCCGGGTAACTTTAAGAGAAGAAAACATTTTTTTTAAAGTGAATCTCATCTTTTTTTAATATTTTGTCAGTCAAGTCTGGCAGAAGACTAACATCCTCGAGCACTATGCCCCCCCCCCCCCTGCATCTAGTATGAAAGCTGTCTATGTGTGACATATGTGATATATGGCATAATCACGTTGACACATCGGTTCCTGTTAGATGACCAAAGTTAAGCAACATTGAGCCTGGTCAGTACCAGATGGGTGACCATTTGGGAAAACCAGGCGCTGTATCTGTGGGAAGATAGCGACATCTTACAACTGGGATGTACATGCAACTGGGAATCGCTTGTGAATTTAATATTCCCTAGAAACTTCCCCTTCACAAGACGATGGCTTAACTCGCCCAGGATGAATGGTGGGACCATGCAACTAAAAAAAAAAAAAAAAACAGGCCCATAACTCTTGTTCGTTGATATTTGAATAGCTAATGAGTAGGTACAATAGAAAATATTTTGTTTTAATAAAACATGAAACTCACATTCCATCTTTTCTCGATTCATCTTCGTCACCTGAAAGAGAAAAAGATTAAATTTAAAAAATTAGTTTGAATTTTAATCTTTTTTAAAAAATATGCTCATTTGCATATTAAAAATAATAAAAACAAAACGCTCAGGGTGGCGAAAAATAAAAAACGCATCGTAAAAGAACACTGGTCGCTATCGTCAAAAACAAAACAAAAAGAATAACAAAAACAAATAATCTACGTATATACATATATATAAAATTAATCTTAGATAAACTTAATTATAAAATTAATTGAGATTAATTTCCCAACCTGAGGATGGGGTGGGTCACGCGTGTGTGTAGAGGAGTCAGCACAAAAAAAAATTCTTATTTTCCTAAACAACTCCAATCGTTTCAACTAGAAAGTAAAAATTAAGAGAAAGACAAGTACTTCAATGGAATGTGCTCCGATGAACTTGCTGCTCTAGCCCCCTCCTCGATGTAAATATACTCGACCAACCCGACAATCAGCTAAATCCCATTCATTCACTGAAGATCCCCAAATGCCGGAGAGCCTTCTACTCCAATAGCTTCTTCTTTTCTCGTGCTGCCATTATTTGGAACTTTTTCCCCGAAATTTAAAACTAATGTGAACAAGCATCTCGCTGCACAGCTCCCAATTTAGGATGAGCCCCTAAACTTTCACCCGAATTCTCATTTGCACTTGCAACTGTTTTGGGGGGATTGCCGCACTTCTCAACTGAGGCTGCAACACTGAATATTGCTGGTTTTGATGACAAGAGTAGGTTTCAGAAAAAAAAAATGCTGCATTGATATCCGATGCTTTTACGTGAAGTCGAGAAGATCGTTAAAAAAGAAAAATCCGTCCAAAGACACGCAACAAAGCATTTTTTGTTACGTGATAGACCGACAACAAATATTTATATGAACAAAGGCTTTATTTTTTTTTCTTTGGGGGGGGGGGGGGGGTAGGTATTTTTTTTGCCGTTCTTTTTTTTTTACAAAAATATCCGTGAGAACTATTTCTTAAGCACTACATACGAATTTGCATTCTGAGGTATTTAACCGAAATAAATCACGCCGTTATTTTTTTGTTTTTTTTACTGGCCATGTACGTGTTATGCTTTATTTTAATTTTAATTGTTTTTTTACTGATGATTCACTACTTATAAAGGCCTAAGGCCACTCGAGGATGTGTTAATGAGATGGAATGATTGCCAGTTGGATGACGAAGAATATTACGAAAAGATCGAAAATGATGAATGAAATGAAACAAAATTTAATTACTTACGAGGACGGCGCGACAAGTATTGTTTTTACCAACCTGAAAATGCCTTCGAGATGATCACGTGTTTTTGTTACTAATGAGTACCCACATATGGAGGTCAAAAGCCACTCGAGGATAACGGTTAATGAAATGGGTGCATTGTCAGTTGGATGATGAAGAATATCATAAGCGGATTGGAAACCTGCAGCATGGGATTAGAAGAGCAGGATACCAGTACAACACCTGCACCCCCTCTTATAGGAGAAGGAGGGAGTGCAGGTGTTGTACTGGTATCCTGCTCTTCTTCTAATCCCATGCAGAAAGAACAAGAAAACTCCCCTTTTTTCCGGGGTATCGAATCTGCGAATCAGATCCAGCGAATGCAGCCACTGACGTGTCAGTAAAGCAGAGAGATCTGCTAAAAAAAGCTATACCTGTTTACGCGGGGTACGGAATTAATTACAACTCGAAATTAATTACAACTTGGACTTAATTTATCAATTTTATTTGTTATTCAACTAATAAATCTCATTTTATTTCTTTCATTTGCAAAATTATATTGTACGAATTAAAAAAAAAAAAAAAGTTTTATTTCATTTTATCATCAAGAATTACGAGATTTCTAATACCTAAGCGACATAAAATTACTTCCGGTTTGTAATTAATTCCGTCACCCGTTTACGCATGTTCATGGCAAGCCAGTGAATGATCCACAACTGTTCAAAGATGCTCCCATGATCACTACTTTCATCCGGAAACCAGACGGAGATGGCCGCAAAATTTGATTACTTACGTAGACGGCTCGACAAGTATTAACAACGATAAATAAAAAATAAGCTATGTTTTGTTTGAAGAAATTAAAAAAAATATGACTCAGACTCGAAAAGCAAGGAATTTGCTCTGAATCCTCAATCACAGACGAATCTGAGAACTCTACTTATCAAATGAACATTTACTCACATAAATAATTTTCAACCAATTGTGATGTTGTATTAAACATGATTTATTCTTTTTATCCGTTTTTATCCATTTTCCAAAATGTTATTACAGTTTAATTGTCAGTGTGGATCTTAGCATCTTTTCGAAGACGCAAAAAGCCAAAAAACAAACAAAGAAAACACAACATATTAGCGAAGTTGCAGTCCACACTGCTACAAATTTGATTCTCTCAAAATTACAAAAGCAATAAAATTGCACTGAATCCTCGAAAACAGCCCAGTGTCATATATACAGGGTGTCTCAAAAAATGTACTCACTCTTAGAATGACGAGAAAACCTTTATTTATGAACATAGAGAGAAATGCTTTGTTTGAACAATAATGGTCATCAGTTTGAACATTTGCGAACATGATTCTTCAATTACATCTGTCTCATGTATTCGATGCTATTTCATTTCACTCTATGTTCATAAATAAAAGTTTTCTCGTCATTCTACGAGTGAGTACATTTTTTTGAGACACCCTGTATATATATATATATATATAAAAAATATGAAACTAAAAGTATACCCCATTTTTTTTTTTTTTTTTTTTTTTTTTTTTTTTTTTTTACACGCACATTCTCACTTTCCATTACTTAATATTTTTTTCAAATTTTCCACTGCCAACTTTTCCATCTATGTAATACCTCTGATGATAATACTTTAATCTTTAAAAAGCCTTGGCTTAAGGAGAGAATAATAAACATGTTTTTTACTGAGTACACCTTGCATTGAACAATTGAAGTTGAAATAGATTCGTCATTCGTACATGTTTATATCTTTTATATATATATATATATATATATATATATATATATATATATATATTAAAACTCTTGCTTGCTTAGTTGTTTGCACATAGAATGTTTTTGAAGAAAAAATGAGACGAAAAGTCGTAAAAGGAAGGGAATAAAGGAAGTAGTTGGTGGAGGTACCCAGATGCCGGAGAGCCTTCTACTCCAATAGCTTCTTTCCTCTTGTTGCCGGCCCCTGGAACTCCCTCCCTGTTTCCCCGACTGTACTGACATGCAGAGGTTAAAACTAATGTAAACAGACATCTCCCTGCACAACTCCCAATTTAGGATGACACCCAAAACCTACACCCTAATTCGCAGTAGCCCCTTACGTCAACAGTTGCGGCATGCCTTGTCTGGGGTGAACTATGTTAAAAAAAAATGTTTGTTTTTTTAAAGTAGCAGCAGGATAAGAGAAGGATGGCATAAATAAATGACATAAACGAAGAAGAAAAAGAAAAGAGGAAAGTAAGAGAAAAGAAATGTATAATTAATCAACGGGTCATAGGTCATCTAGTAAGGGACTAAATATATATTGTTATAAATACTGTTAATACTAAAAGTTAACACTGATAGGTATGCTTCATAATCGATAAGTCTGGACCCTTCATGGGCTGCACTAAGGAAGAATTCGGGTACCTGAATCAGGAGACTAGGAAACTAATGATAATGCACAATGCAATACACCCAAAGGATGATACTGAACTAGAAAAATACATAAGTCAAAATAGAGAAGGCTGGTTACCGCTGCAAAAAGCATCGTCGAAATGAACAACATGGAGAGCAGCGGAACTGGAAAAAAAAGAGCCGAGAAAGAAAATGTGCAAAGAAGCAGTTACACGGACTGACCAAGGAAATAGCGCACGTAAACACATGGACATGTCTACGAAAAGGACACTTGAACAGGGAAACCGAATCGCTATTGACAACTGCACATAACAATGCGATAAGAAACAACTACATAAAAGCAAGGATAAGGAAGAAAAAAAAAATCAATAAAATGTAAATGTAGACTCACTGAACAAAGAGACGAAATACACAAAACACATTAACATATTAGGTTTAATGTCCGTTTTACATGCTAGCATGTATTGGATGGTTATAAGAAATTGACATCCAAAGTAAAATATTTCTGGCCAGGTCTGTAGTTATCCTACACGCACATTTTATCACTTCTCCCTATGTTTTCTTTGGCCTTCCCCTGTGAACTGAACCTAAACGAATGGTAACTTTTAATGCCGCAAAGACAAAGCTACTTTCCTTCAATAACTACAAGAAACCTTTTCAACCACCGATTGTCATGACAAATAGCACCCTGCCTGAGTTCATCATTCAAACTCCTCTGCCTAACTTTCACAGATAACATGAATTGGAATAAATACATTGAAAACATTGCCAGGATTGCTGCAAAGAACGTGGGCTCCCTCTACCGTGCCAGTAAACTTCTCACACCTGACATTATCCTATATCTCTACAAAGCCACCATCCGCCCATGCATGGAGTATTGTTGCCACATCTGGGCTGGTGCATCATCCGCTAGTCTCTCCCTCTTAGACAAGGTCCAAAAAAGAGAGTTGCCAACTTGATAGTTCCTTCACTATCCACCAAGCTCCAGTCCCTGTCCCATCGCCGCAATCTTGCTGCCTTGTGTCTGTTTTACAAGTACTTCAATGGATTGTGCTCTGATGAGCTTGCTGCTCTGGTACCCCCACAACGTAAATTCACTAGACCAACCCGACAATCTGCCAAATACCATCCATACACTGTGGAAGTCCCCAGATGCCGAAGAGCTTTCTACTCCAAAAGCTTCTTTACTCGTGCTGCTGGACTCTGGAACTCCCTCCCTGCTCCCTGCTTTCCTGACATGCAGAAATTTAAAACTAATGCAAACAGACATCTCGCTGCACAACTCCTAATTAGCGTCGCATTTTCTTTCTTTCAGTTAAAGATAATTTTTAAGCTTTTTTATTTACGTGACACAAAGTTTATAAACTTTATAACGATTAATAAAAAAATGTTATGCTTTTTAATTCAAAGAAAAAAAATGCGACAAAGTCTCATTAAAGATAACTTTTAAGCGTTTTTATTTACATGTCACAAACTTTATAACAATTTTTTTTAAATAAAAGAAAGAAAATGCGACTGTTTTTGTAAATGTCACAAACTTTATGACAATTATGAGATGTTTTTTTTGTGAGACGTAAAAAAAAGCGTTTAAAAGTTATCCTTGTGCCATTTAAAAACGCAGACTTTATCAAAAACTGCTGTCGCATTTTCTTTCTTTGTGTTAAAGACCGTAAGATTTTTTATTAATTGTTATAAAGTTTGTGACATGGAAATAAAAGCGCTTAAAAGTTATCTTTGTGACATAAAAAAAAAGTTATCTCATTTCATGCCAAAGTGTCAGCGTCGACTAATTCGGAATAGCGGCGTTTAAGAAATGTAGAGTTATCTCCCTCAGATCGGTGACTGGTTATCCAGGAGTGCCATGATATTTTTATTTTACAGGATTTTAAATAAATTTTTTTACGAGGGTTGAAAGACGTAGAAGATTTTGACCATACCCTAACCCTAATCAACAATAAAATCATGGTTTTAGATCAGAATTAATCCCAGTCAGAAATTTCCTAAAACGACAATGTTTAAGTCAGCTGGGAAGCAGCCCTGTGGTATTGTGTTCCACAGACAGGAAGTTCTTGGAAATAAACTTTTCTGATGGAAGTTTCGTTTATTTGTACAGACGGAGAAAGAAAAATTATTGACAGTGGTTGTAGCTAGACGAGTTGGGTATATTTTACAATAATCCGCAGAGTCGCCAACGGGGTCCAAAAAACGAACGAGAACGGGGTAAAAAAAATAAATATGCAACAAGTGACGGTGACCTATGTCGAGAATAGATATTTTCCTACTTACCTATTAAATTTGTTTGTATTTTTACGTACTATAAATGGGTTTTTATTAGATGTAAAATAAAATGTCTTGTTTTTTTTTTGGCACGAATTTTTACTAAAACAAAATGGCGGCCCAGCCATACCACGTTACGATACCCCCCATCGCTTGTCCAATGTTCGTGTGACAAAAATATTGATTTCTAATAAATAGCAGTTGAAACGGCTTTAAAATACAAACAAATGTCACAGATAAGTTGGAAAATAACTTTTATCGGCTACAGTTACTTTTATTTGTTGTATATTTGTTTTTATAGCGTTTTCACTCGGCGGATTATTGTAAAAGATACCCGACGAGTTTTTACATTTGAATGTTTTACAGGGAGGGGTACCAGTGATTGAAGCTCAGTCGAGCACCTACCATGGAAATAACGATGAGTAGAGAAAGACTAGTAATGTCTCTTCTGTGAGAAAGAGGCTGTAGGGAAGAGAAGCGGAATCCCCCCCCCCCCACTAGATTTCGAAGTCGGTTTTGTACTCTGTGATGGCAGGAAAGAGTACTCTGAGCGGCACCTCCCCATATGTGGGAGCAGTACTCCATCTTAGAACGTATTTGACTTTTATACAGGTCGAGGATGGCGTCATGAGCGAGATACTTTATGGAGCGATAGAATGATCCAACCATTTTTCCAGCGACCTTAGCAACAGATTTGATGTAAGTCTTCGATTTCAGGTTCAATGCGACACGTTTAAGAGCTAAATGCAATTTAAGGTCAGAACAGAGGCCATTTTGTTTTTATTTTTTTTTTTTTTTAAATTTATTTTTTTTATATAGACTCACTCCGGTGGGAATTTTTTTATAGAATAATTCCTGCTCCAAACCGCTTTTTTTTCCTATATATTTTTTAGGAGGGGTGGGTTAGGGTTAGCGTTAAGGAAGGGGATTTTTTTTAGGGAAGAAGGAGATGGGAGTGATTCTATAAAATTACTGGAGGCCCTTCCCATCACCTGCTGGAGAGGGGAGGTGGGCCACGGATTAATCTTTGGTGGGACGAGAATACAAACAAAAGTAATCCCCTGAATTAAAGCAAGTTCGTACCAGAATAGCGGTTAAGGTTAGGATAGCGGTTAGGATTAGGGTTAGGGTTAAGATAACTGTTAGGCATATCCTTGTTTTGTAATGGTTTCCAGGCGTTCGTCAATATTTTACAAATAAAAAGCGTTGTCAACGTAAATAAAAAAAACAAATGTTGTGCGTGTGCATGCATGCAATTTCTACTAGCGTGACACGTGGAAATTCTTTGGCACTTCTGCATTTCAACCGTCACTTGGACTTAATTTGCTTTCCTCTTTTGAATGCAGGGGCAGACAACCAACCGAAAGTAACCGAATTGGATGTTTTTTATTCAGAAGGTGCTTATGCTGTTCAGCGGCCGTATGAAAAAAAATTTTTTTTTATAAAAACAATAGTATATACTTATTCAACGTCATATTCTTACTCGCTGTACAAAAAAGTAGAAAACATTATCCACTAGAATTTTAATTACAAGTATTTTTCCATTCTGCGTATCATAACAGCGATTCGTTCAGTAAGCATCCATCTTCTTTTTTAAGAAGATTTCAGTTATCTGCCCTTGAAATTTTCTTACGAAACGAATCGCTGTTTACAGCATAAGCACCGCTAAGAATAATAAACAGCGAACAATGTATCGTTATTGAATATGAAAATATTTTATTTAATAATTTAAACTTTCTCAAAATACTCAACAGTGATCTTTTAAAATTAAAATTTAAATCCAACAAACAGTCAACATTGTTTTTTTTTCGTTGACTCGGTGGAATGAATGGAACTCTTCAAGTATTAAGTCCAAGTGACGGTTGAAATGCAGAAGTGGCAATTCTTTTTTCATTGGAATTAAATATTTTTCTGGCAAACCGGAATATTAACCGACTCAGTTTAGAAGTAAGTCAGCAGCAAACGGTGTTGGCTCAGATGTAGTTCCCGTTATTAAACTTCCCCCCGTAATACAACTTCCGGCGAGAGGTTTTGTTTTTTTTTAGTTTTCAAAATTTATTAAATTGTTGGGTGAAAGTACAGAAAAGTTAACAAAACCCGGCCTTCTGCTGTATATGTTTAGCAGCACATTTTCTTTCCTTTTCCTGAAAATAAGGGGAGATAATTCAACCGGGAGTGATTTTTTTTATTTTTTTATTGTATAAATTAAAACACAAAAAAAAAAAGGCAACGCTGAATTCTTTTTCTGCATTAGTAAATAAAATCCACAATTTGTATCCAGTTTAAATTTAGGTGTTTGTTTGTTTTTATTTTTTATCGATAGACTTTTAATTTTTGCGCTTCCGTTTGTTGGCGCATGCGCACAGCCAAGGGGCCAGTGTTATGCAGGTTTACCCTCTTCTAGAATACTGCTGTAATTTTAATTTGGTGTTTTTTTTATAGATTTTTATGTGAACGTGGCTTCCGGTTAAATTGATGGCGTCACCTCCACTACGGATGACCATAAATGAAAAAAAACGTTATTGTTAGACTTTCTTGTTGATTCGATTTATAAGTACTTTTCCTTCGAGTTATAGTTTAATAATAACAATAGATTTGTTTAATTATTTTATTTTTTCTTAGTTTAATGTAGTAATAAACAAATAATATTTCCATTGAAAATACACATTTTATTATTAATGTAAATGTTTGAAATAAATAACATATGCTACAATAATTAAACATTTTATTGAATTACTTTTACCAAACAAATTATCGACCGAAAGTTTTGTTTTTTTAATTATTTGACAGAAAATGACGTTATTTTTTATTATAATTCATAACATTTTCTTATCTCATATAAAATGTTGCCCAAAAAATTGTTTTTCGTTCGCCGCCGCCAAAGAAGGTAATCATTAATTAGCAATGAAAAAAGGAAGCGGAAGTCGAAATTAAAAAAAAAAAATTTTCGTTTGATAATTTGTTTGTTAAAATTAATTCAATATTATTATTAAACTATAATTTGAAGGAACAATACTAATAAAAAAAAATCGCATAAACAAAACTAATTTATGAAAATCGCATAAACAAAAACTTTTTTTTTTCAATTACGGCCATCCGTAGCGGACGTGACGTCATAAATTTAACCGGAAACCACGTTCACATAAAAATCTAAAAAGGCACCTTTAATTTTTGTCCCCATCCAGTTTCCTCTTTTTTGGAGAGTCGGATTTTCCCCACATTAAAAACCGATCTCTAACTATGCTTCCATGGGGAGGCAAGTAAAACGGGTTTTTCAAGCCTTGGGTGTTCAACTAGTCTAGGAAAAAGAAAATTACAAAACAATACCGGTCTTTCTCGGCTTTACCAGGCACTGTTTCCCCAGTCACCTCCTTGCCTGGTATTTACTTCCCTCTAACCGCAGAAAGATGTGATAAAAGGTTGGAGGGTAGGGATTGAAGGCAAACGCGCACAAGGTGGTGCACTCTGGCCCTGCACAAAAAAAAAAAAATGCAACTGTGTCGGCACTTCCCAGTAGGGGCGCCTAAGACTGTTAGCGATAAACTAACCCTTCTCAAAGAGAGAAGGTAAATCGTAGGAGGATGGGCCTCCTAGGGCTGATCAAAACAATAGAATCACAATGGCCGACACTCTACCGGAATGATTGTCAAGGACCCAAGCAATGTCGGATAATTAAAGTTTTAGGTGCAACTTCGGAAAAGCCTCAATACAGAAAACCGATAATAAATAAAAATGAAGACATATTAATATCATGTATGCGACCGTGACGGAACAAAATTATCGTACACCAAAAATTACGTAAATTGATCAAGCAGTTTTTTTTTTTCATCACAGATAATCAAATATGGTCATTTTTTCCATGCTTGCCGGTTAGCTCGCCATCTTGAAAAACAAGGGACGTTATTCAGCCCAGCGTTATATAAAAAAAAAGACTAAATTTTGTGGATTTGGCCTTTTTTGAAGCAGTTTGGCCTTAATGACAACGATATAAGCAAACAAATAAAATATTTTATTAAAATAACGTTAAAAACTTCCAAAGGAACATCGTAATAAAATAATTTATTTTCTAATAATACCCCGCCCCCCCATGTTGTGAACTTATACTTAAAAAAAAGGCCAAATCCACAAAATTTGGCCTTTGTTTAGCTACCGTTTGCAAAGATGGCGTCTTGACAAGCGTGGAAAAAAAAATGACAAAATTTGATTTTCTGTGATAAAAAAAACGGTGCAACTTCGGAAAAGCCTCAATATGGAAGGGTGGCACTTTTCCTGACCCGCAGCGGCCGCCAGCGCCAAATGGCTCAAGTGACTCAATCGCAGTCATTTAAAAATAAAGAATAGTCTTCAATATTAAAGATAAGCATATAATTGTCTCCCCCCCCCCTCCTCGAATACATTTTATTTCGGTTTATTTTTATTTTTCTACTACTCTACTTTTTATTTTTGGCGCTGGCAAAGTAGAAAAATAAAAAATAAACCGAAATAAAATGTATTCGAGGGGGGGGGGAGACAATTATATGCTTATCTTTAATATTGAAGACTATTCTTTATTTTTAAATGACTGCGATTGAGTCACTTGAGCCATTTGGCGCTGGCGGCCGCTGCGGACCAGGAAAAGTGCTGCCGGTGCAGGAAAGCAGATAAATTACCTGTATTATGTATGTGACCGGGACAGAACAAAGATATCGTATACAAAAAATTACGTAAATTGATGAAGTAGTTTTTTTGGCACTTCTGTAGTATTTATGAAGCAGTTGCCGATTAAGAAATCGAAATTGAAGTGTTCCGTTTTTTTTTCTCCAAGTACCATTCATTCAGAATTCACCGGAAGTTGAATTTACCGGGAGTTGAAGTAGAATTTAGTTTTTAGAAAATGGAGTTAAATGAGATGAATCTTCGCGACATTGGTAATTTAATGAACCAAGCGGCCACTAAGTCTGGCTTCTTAGTAACGCGCAAATGGTGGAGTCTTACTTAATGGAATTTATGTGGCGGCAGAAGTTTTCTGCTAACCCCATGGAAGCCATTATAAATCAAATTGCAGAACTTTATCCTGTTCAATAAAAGAAAAAGGACCGTAAAATACAGTCCCCCCCCCCCCAATCAAAACTTTTCATTTAGATAACAAAATCCCACCAAGCAAAACTTTTCAACTACAATATATTTAAAAAAATAAAAGCAAAATCAATGTTGACCAAAAGATTCATCCCCCCCCCCCAATCAAAACTTTACATTTGTATTTATAAAATTTTTAATTCATATAATTAAAAAAAAGAAATTCTTAATTGTTTCTTGTTACTTAAAAACAAATCAGTCTTGCATTTTTTTTTAAAGTTGTAAATAAGTCACTTCCGGTTGAATTACTTCCCTTTATTTTCAGTAGAAGGACAGAAAATCTGCTGCTTCATTAAGACTGCAGAAGTGCCGTTTTTTGTTTATCAAATATTTTGATTTTTTTAATGAAAATATAATACCAAATCTTTAATAAAAAATCTGGCACATGTTCGTCTTTTCTCACAGTCCGGTTTTCACTACTTTTTAATGACCAGTTTTTTTTTCTTTTTTCGGTGTACACTTACCTATCAGGCTGCTAGAGAATTCCGGGGTTTTTGGAAAAAAAATTCAAATATTTTACATTTTAGGAGCGGGGATCAGTTTCCAATGTTAATTCAACGTAGACTGATCCCCCACTTTTTGACCATCTCAAATCTTTAAAATTCGTCTTCTGCTTACAATAACCTATCATGTCGCGAGAGAATTCCGGAGTTTTGGGAAAAAAAATTAACAAAATTTACATTTTAAGACGGGGGATCAGTCTTCGTCTTTTCCCACAGTCCGTTTTTCACAACTTTTTAGGTCTTAAAATCTCAATTTTTAAAAATTTCTTTCCAAAAACCCCGAAATTCTCTCGCGACATGATAGGTACATGTAAGCAGAAGAATAATTTTTAAAATTTGAGATGGTCAAAAAGAGGGGGATCAGTCTACGTTGAATTTACATTGAAAACTGACCCCCCGTCTTAAAATCTAAATTTTCTGAAATTTCTTTCCAAAAACTCCGGAATTCTCTACTGACATGATAGGTAATTGTACACCGAAAAAGACTTTTACAAAAATTGAGATGGTCAAAAAGTGGGGGATCAGTCTACGTTGAATTAACATTGGAAACTGATCCCCGCTCCTAAAATATAAAATATTTGAATTTTTTTCCAAAAACCCCGGAATTCTCTAGCAGCCTGATAGGTAAGTGTACACCGAAAAAAGAAAAAAAAACTGGTCATTAAAAAGTTGTGAAAAACGGACTGTGAGAAAAGACGAACATGTGCCAAAAATCTTTTTAATGAATCAAGTATGTTGAAATGTCATCTTTTATTGTTATAAACAGTTTGGAAATGTCTTTTTGTATTTTGTGAAACAGCAACATAATGAGTTTTGATTTTTTATTAAAATAATAAAATAGTTTAATATTTTAATAGTGATTTTTAGGGTATCTTTTACAATTATCAAGACAACGAGGACGGGGTCAACAAACAGATGTGCGACAAATAAATGTTACCAAAGGCAACTTAAGTTACCTATCTACTACCTGGATAAGTTTATTTGTTTTTTTTTAAAACTTATTTTAAAGTTTATTCTATCATTTATGATCATCCGTACTTGAAATTTACTGCAGGATGACCCGGAAGTCAGCGAGATCGCGAACCCTTCTGGAGAGCCGGAAATCCTATCTAAAAAAAAATAGCACGGTCCGTAAACTGCACAAGTACACACTTTTTATTTCGCACTTTTTCGTCTCTAAAGTCTGTTTTCTTGACAATCGACTTTCAATGGCGGCCAATTATAGCATAAAGGCAGTTTGAATATCTTACTTATCTCGCCTAAATTTCGTATGCAATCATTAGTCTTAAATTAAGTTATATTTTTTTTTAAGGTATATAACTTTGAAATTTTATTCACAATTCTTCTCTATTCAAGCCATTTTCGTACTTATAAAGGTATGGGTATACAGAGGATTTCAGCACTTACGGAGTCATTCCCAGAAATGGCCGAAGCAGTCTACAATTTGAAAGCCGCTAAAAAAAAAAAAATGTGGACACTAAGCATGCGACGTTTCAGAGTTAGAAGAACCCCCCCCCCCCAAAAAAAAAAACGTGGCTTTCAAATTATAAACTGCTTCGGCAATTTCCGGGATTGACCCTGGATTCTCCGTCAATACTTTCGACTAACTTTGTAAGTACTTAAATTGTTTGGATACCCATTCATTACAAGTACCGTTATTCTTTTTAACAAGTGAGCGTTATTAAAGTATCGACAGGTATGTTGATTTTTGCGGTTTAAATTCGTAAAAAACTTTTGTGCGTAAAAATAATATTTTAAAAAAAGTTTTTGTGACAAACTTTTTTTGATTGTTGTATATATTATATTAAAAAAAAAATTTTTTAAGTAAAAATCTGTTTGGTTTAAGAAAAAGAGAAAAAAAATGGCCGCCAGCGATTAAAATATCAAATTAAAGTCTGACTTAAAAGATCACATAAAAATTGTTTTTTTCTGGATAAGAAAGACAATTTAAGACAGACAATCGATTTAACGGTCGAACTATTTCAACGGTCAATATAGTTTAATTAGACTAAATAGATCGTATTTCTTTACGCGTATAAAAGGGGGTAGGCTATCAGCCACGCCCATGTTAGAAAACAAATAAAATCGAACGACGAAACACGGAAATAGCGACCCCCCCCTTAAGAAAATACAAACAAATACCACACAGAAAAAACAAACAAACTTTAAAATCGATAAATATTTCGTGTACGTACCATTCTTTTTTAAACAGTCGAATTAAAAGAAGAAGAAAAAACTTTTTTTTCTTAGGTTGACACGGATTGTTCTAGTGTTTTTTCCCCACACACACACAAACAGGTTAACTAGATATTTTTGAAGTGGCGAGATTAAGATTTGAATAATTTTCTCGGTAGAGAGAGTGGGTTGAGTGAGGGCTTTACGGTAGGGACAGGTAAGACGTTATGACGTCACCGGTGTGTCACAAAGAAAGGTGCGTGACAAAAGAAAGAAAGACACAGGTACGAGAAAGAATGTTGGGTCAGAGGTGTCACCCATCCAACTCTGGGTAGATTTTTTGAATCAGGAAGTGAGTGAGTTTTCAACGCCAGTTAAATAATAAAAAACAAAATCAATCAATCAATCAATTTATTTATTTATTTATCAAATCGCATTAATAATGATATTTTCTTTTATTTGGACTGTATATAATGTTAAAAATTGGTGCTATTTCGAAAAAGCCCCTATAAGGAAAAACAAATAATAAATACATACCTGTATGCCTTTACACACACACACACACACACACACACACACACGTGAATTAAAATAAAAACACATATATACTTATGTATGTACATGAATGTACGGTGCAATTTCGGAAAAGCCCCAATAAGGAAAAAACAAATAATAAATACATACCTGTATTATTTATGTGACCGGCACGGAACAAACATATCGTACACCAAAGATTACGTAAATTGATCAAGCAGTTTTTTTTTTTATCACAGAAAATCAAATTTTGTCATTTTTTTTTTCACGCTCGCTTGTCACGACAAGCTAGGCTTGTAACGTTGGGCTGACTTACGTCCCTTTTTTTCAAAAATGGCGACGTGACAAGCGAGCATGGAAAAAATGACAAAACTTGATTATGTGTGATAAAAAAAAAAATACTTGCTCAATTTACGTAATTTTTGATATACGATGTCTTTGTTCCGTCACAGTCACATCATAATACCAATATGGGTGCTTATCCAGTTTAGCGGGTACTTAAAAAAAAAACACAAAAAAAACTGAGGAATATCTGTTTGATGTATGTACCTGTCACGGGCTGAATATATCTTATACCAAAAAGCACGTAAATTAATCAAGGAGTTTTTTTATAAACATTAAATTTTAGCGATTTACGAAGATGAAGTGCAAATATGACAGCCATTTTGATTTATTCTAAGGGAGATAAGCGTAATTCATTTACGGTTATCCCCCTTTGAAGAATCCCCAAAATGGCTACCATATTTGCACTTCGTTTTCGTAAATCACTAAGCTCGAATGAAAAGACTAGTATCAGATTTTCTGCATGGAAATATCTCTTGGTTTATAATAATCGCTCAAAAAACAAAAATTAAGTGAAATATTGGTAGAACATTACATTTTCTCATGATTAGTGACATTTATTGGATGTGCTTCTAACACTTATTTTTCGATTTTTCGCCAATTATCAAGGATCCCCGTGCTGGGCTCATGAGCAGCCATATTTTTCCGTTGTAACTGAACAGGCGGACACCAAGTTTGTTATGAACAAAAAAACGCTTTAAAATAAGACAAAACACAAATAAACTTAATCAGGTTAGTAGAAAAGTACCTTATCTTGCCTTTGGTAACATTTATTTGTTGCCTATTTGTTTTTTTGACCCCTTGTTCGTTCTGTTAGCTGTCGTTATAAATCCCCAATATTTGCTCAATTTTTTTTATATATACTAGTTAAAATGTATCCATTTTTGCTAGTATATATAATGTATATATAAAGTATATATAATGGATATATGAGATTGAGATGTACCTCAATCCTATAATGTTATTATAAGAGCTGTGACCGCCAGCGTGGACGAAAACACACAAGTCACACCCAAAAATTCCATCTAAAAACGAAATTAGATTTTTCTTTCAAAACCGGCTCTCAGCGGCATATTTATCGAAAAAGCAAAAATGGCTGTCACATAATGTGTTCTCTACCACATCCGTCACACCTGCGATAAAAATCCCTTTTTCGTGCTAAAATAAAACCATGCGCGGGGAGCTGATAAAATGTGATTTAAGCTGAGATTTTCGTTGAGAAAAGAAGTTCGAAAAAAATCAGCACACGGGACCAGAGAACAACGTTTCCACTTCCCTCGCCCTCCTTTTCTTTTTTTTTTAACAGTTGAATTGAGAAGATAGTTAAAGGGGAGATGGCCAAGGAGGCAGAACAAATAAATAAATAAATAATAAATAAACTATAGACCGATAATATGCCTACCAACCATGCAGCTAATATTAACTGCACAATAAAACAACGAGGTCGACCACTTCCTAAATAATTGTGTACTACTGCCGAAGGAACAGAAAGGTTACTGGAAACTGATAGGAGGGACAAATGGTCTGCAATACATCGTGCAAAAGTTACTGAAGTTTGTAAAATACAGAAAATAGCCATGACATCAATCCACTACAAGAAAGCCTACAGCACAATTCGCCAAGCATGTATAATTGGATATTTAAGCATCCTGGGAGCATATACCAGAAAAAACAGTTGGAAATAATTTATACACCATCCACTATGACTATGCAATCCCTACAGCTACATATCTAGAAAACGGAACTGTTAAACCTGACATCGTAATATGGGACAAAAGGGAGAAAGTAGCAACCCTAGTTGAAGTCAGTGTCCCTAATAATGCAGGATTGAACAGAGCAGAAAGGGAAAAGGTTACGAAATACCAAGGTCTTATGTACGACATGAAAAGAAACTGGAATCTTAGGAAAATCTCCATCATACCAGTAATTATAGGAGCAACAGGACTAATGAAAAAAAATTTCAAGATCTATCTGGCGAATATACCCGGTGAACCGAGTGCAAGAGAAATACAAACAATTGCACTTAAACGGACGGTTAGAATCTTAAAAAGATCTCTAGGCTGGAGTGTCTGAAATAGCCGTTAAATGTATGGCATCCGGTAGGATGCCCCATCTCCAGCAAAAGCGGAAAGATAAGAACAAGCATTAACAGAATATATGATCGAATTATTTCCGAGATAACTGATTATCAGTGCTTATCAAGGCCAAAAGCCACTCGAGGATAATCAGTCACTAACCCTAACCTCAGTCGAGAGATGGGGAACACTATGGGAGTTCTTAAATTGATCAAAGGTATGAATTGCATTTGATTACTGATCGGGCGGTTCATGAAAAGAATCTGTTTCCTTTGGATTTAAAGATGACCAAATTGTAAGCATGAGGGAAGCAGTTCCCTGGTAATGCGTTCCACAAGCTGGAAGGCTTTTGTAAAGAGAGAGAGAGAGAGAGAGAGGAAAAACAGAGAGAGGGAAAAGAGAGGGAAGAAAAGAGAGAGAGAAGGAAAGAGAGAGAGAGAAGGAAAGAGAGAGAGAGAGAAAGGTGGCGAGCAAAGACGTGTTGGGTATGGAACCGCAAATCAATGGAATGAAAATGGCAACGTTGCTTCTGCGTCAACCCCTTTGTCATCCTGAGGCCAAACTTTTTCTCGACTTTGCATGAAAACATTCCTAAAATAAATTTCTTCAGGACGTTTTTTTTTTTTGGGGGGGGGGGGGAGGGGATGCTTTTCTGGTCTTTTTACTGACGAATCATTGTTCTAGAAAATTCAAGGTAGGCTTGAACACCTAGATTGTAATAGCAACATGAACAGAGGTATAGGATACCTATTCAAATACACAGGAGGGGGGGGGGACATTTTTTTCCTTGTAATTTTGGTTGTTTGTTTGTTATTAAATTGTTGCAATTAACGATAAGCTTAATTTCACTGTTAATCCGATCAACCGGATTATCCACCTCCGTCTTTAATCCACAAGAATTTGTAACCAAATTGAAATTCTTTGTCATTTTTGTTTAGATAAGTAATTATTACTTGTATTTTGTCAGATTTTATATATATATATAGTCTCGGAAGTTTCTCAACCATTAAAACTATATAAAAAAAAACAAAAAACAAACAAAACTTTTAGTCTGAAGTCTTTCAGTGGAAAATCACTCATGTAAGTCAATTTATTTTTTATAGTTATTATATTAGTTTGCTTCTAACATTATTTTAAGGGATCATCAGTGTTTACCATGAATATATATATATATAAAGTATGGACAAACTCCACATTTTTTTTTTTTTTTGCACACGCATACTCTTACTCTCCATTACTTAATATTTTTTCAAATTTTGAATTTTGGCTTTTCCACTGCCAACTTATCCATCTATGTAATCCCTCTGATGATAAGATTTTAATCTTTGAAAAGCCTTGGTTTAAGGAAAGAAAACTAACATGTTTTTATTGAGTATACCTTGCATTGAACAATCGAAGTTGAAATAAATTTGTCATTCGTACATATTTATCCCTCTTCTTTCATTTATCTATATCTCTCTCTCTCTATATATATATGTATATATCTATATAGATATATATAGATAGATAGATATTTCTCGCGGCCGTGTAGTCCTGAGCGTTTGCCTCGTGATTCTAGCCTGAATCTACGAACCGCGTTCAAGCCGATGCAACCGCCTGCAACACCCACTCCTATACTAATGACGCTAAGAGAACCCGAAACGACGTCGTCTGTAAGTAAAACCAAAACTATTTATAGTTAAAAGCCCGTTGTAATAGTCTTAAAAGTAGAGCCCTGTTTGAAATTGAAAAGATTGTTGTCATTTTTGCGAGTGTTAAGACACTTCCCCGCCTCCTGGGTTAGAATATCTTAATTTCAATTACTGTCTGTGTCAATTTCTCGCGGCCGCGTGGTCCTGAGCGTTTGTCCTGTGATTCTAGCCTGAATCTACGAACCGCATTCGAGCCCATGTGACCGCCTGTAATCGCCACTCTTACACTGATGAGGGTAAGAGAACCCGAAACGACGTCGTCTGTAGGTTAAAAACACTTTAATATTTAAGAAAAATATTTATAGTTATATATATATAACAATTATTTACAGATAAATATTATTTTCAAATTGACCCATATGAACATGTGTTTCATATAAAACGTACAATCATCAGTATGAGAGGAGACAATCCCTACCGGTCGCGCGATTCGAACCTTCATACGAAAGTCATTTTTTGACTCAGTAGTCGGAGCGTTAATCGTTGCACCGAACACGCATTGTTGTGGAAATGGGAGAGTAGATTAACATCTAAATGCCAAATTCAGCGGGCATATTAGCAAACTGTCAAGCAGAACTCAATAAGTGGGACCTAGAGTATTGAATTACAATATATATATATATATATTATTGGTGCATTCCAATGACCAACGGAACAATCAATCCATAACCATTCTTTCTGTTCTTTCAATTTCTAAATCTTCATATATCGTCAGACAACCACAACCACAGTTTTCTTCTGTTCTTTCAATCTCTTTACTTTCATATATCAGCAGATACCTGTAATTCCTTTGTCTGTAAAACAAAAAATAAACTTAAACAGGATTAATCCTTAAGCTAGCCAAGCTTGGAGACTGGGATTGTATAAAACAGATCGTATATAACAGCCACCCTCCTTTCACATTCCATCTCAATAAACTGCCTGACATCACAGCCATCTTACTGTCTCTCTCTCTCTCCCTCCCTATAATCTGTCTGTCTCTCTCTCTCCTTCCCTATAAACTGTCTGTCTCTCTGTCCGTATCTCTCCTTCCCTATAATCTGTCTGTCTGTCTCTCTCCTTCCCTATAATCTGTCTGTCTGTCTCTCTTCTTCCCTATAATCTGTCTGTCTGTCTCTCTTCTTCCCTATAATCTGTCTGTCTCTCTCTCTCCCTCCCTATAAACTGTCTGTCTGTCTGTCTCTCTCCTTCTCTATAAACTCTCTCTCTCTCTCTCTCTCTCTCACTCCCTATAAACTGTCTGCTAACATGCCCAACACTTTTCTTTGCTCATCTTCACTTGGACAATCCTTATTTTCAAACAGGTTTCACCTTGACTGTTTTTGATGGCATTCAAGTATTTTGGGGACTTCATAGATAAAAGTGACAATTAAAAAAAAAACTAAAAAATTTGTACAAAATTTTTTTTTTACTAACAAACTTATATTTGGTACTTTTTTACAATAGGACTCGTGCTTACAGTCCCTCGGTGTCAATGATTTCCGGCGGTTTACATTAAACGCCGGAAAGCCCCGAAGCGAGACGAATGAGCAGATGACAGCTAAACGTTCAAACTGAATGAAACGCTGAACTTGCAGGAACGATGACCCTAACCCTGTCCTAACCCTAATTCCTAACCCTGCCCTAACCCTAACGAAATGAACAAAAATAATCAGTAAAAAAAAAGTAATCCGCAATTCTTTGTATCGCCCGTTCTAAGTGAGAGTCATCTGAAGGTTCAATCCTCGGTGCGGGCGATACAAAAGAATTGTGAATTACTGAAGACTGCTCCTAGTCATAGCTGACAGAACAAGACCATGCTAGCCCCAAAGATTAAATAAAGGGTTCCATTCGAAATTCCGTCCAGATTCCCGAGTTCAACAGAAATATTCCCGAGTTCGAATAGATACACCTGAAGAAGGCCGGAGGTTACAGCGGCTGAAACGTTGTGATGATAACACTCAAGATGAGAAATGTAGTCTGAATGACCAAAATTATACAAATATATATATATATATAAATATATATATATAAAAGGAAATTGTAGTTTGCTTGAAGCATTGCTGGTAAATATAAGTGTAAGTTTGAAATCCGAGGCTGTAGCAATGTGAAATAGATACCGGAAGGTGGAAAAGATGAACAAAAATAACTGAGAAGAGAAAATAAGAATGGAATCTCAAATCAATTTATTAATATTTCACGTAAAACAGATTAAATACCAGAACAGTAAATAAAAAAAAAAGTGGTTACTGTCAGGCAATTAATTATATATATATAATATTTATAAATAAATATTAAATTATTCATACCTACAGACGCTAGCGTGTCAAGCTCATTGCTCTCATCAGTGCAGGAAACTAATAATATCAGACGGTCAGGAGGTGCGAACCCAGTTCAGAGTCAGCCTAGAATCTGCAAGCAGTCACCATATCCACTCGGCCAACGGAAACTGTCATGTAATTAAGGGAAATTAAGATCTATATGTACCTAGAAGCGGGCACAGATATAAGACTAGTCGAGAGTGTTCGACGAACATATTCAGAACTTTGCATTAGAGCTTTTTTGACAGTCTATTTTTAGCATCCCCGAGAGTGCTCAACTTTAATTTCTTAAAGGGGCTTAGTATATATATATATATATATATATATATAGGATCAAATATAAACCAAACTAAAACTTTTAGTAGATGGAACCTATTGTGAAGAGGATTAGCTCAATATACGAGATAGAGCAATTGTAGAGATAGGAGAAAAAAGAGTGATAAAAATGCGACGATTGTCCAAATTTATTTCAAATTTCTTAAGGAAAGAATAATAAACACTAGTTTATTACTGAATACACCTTGCATTGAACAATTGAAATTTGAAATAAATTTGGACAATCGTCGCATTTTTATCACTCTTTTTTCTCCTATCTCTCTCTCTCTATATATATATATATATATATATATATATATATACTTGACAAGCCGTCTGCACCCGGGAGGAGGGGTCTAGCATATATGAATAGCGGAGAAAATTGAAAACATAAAGTTCATTTATAGTACAAAGACTGTATATTTATTCGCGTTATCCGTTTATGCGAATCTGTGGGGAGTGGGCGTTTTTTTTGTTTTTTTTCTTTAAATCAAGACTTTAGTGTTGTTTTGCTTGTTTTCTCAAAATTTGCCTCCATTAGAAAAATGCTGTTCTGGTTTTTGCACATTTCTTGCAAATTCCACGTGGCTTTTCTTTCTTTCTAACACAGTTATTAATCAGATCAAAGAAGGCGGGAGAGTTAGTAGGTCAAAACAAAACAAATCTGGTTATCATCCTCTTCAGAAATTCCCATGTCCAACTTGGTCTAAAATAATCTGATCCTGACTTATACATATACATCATCATCATCATCATCATCGGTTTAACGTCCGTCTTACATACTGGCATGTGTTGGACGACTTTAAGAAATTTACTTCCAAACCAACTCATCTCTACCCAGGTCTTTATTTATCTCTCTTTCCTTCAGGTCCATTTTTATCACTTCCTTCCATGTTTTCCATGTCCTTATCATGTGAACTGAACCTGCTACTTCAACTGTTCTATGTCTACTAAGCCAAGAACTCTCATCTATTCTTTCAACATGTCCATATCATCAAACTTTACCCTTCTACACACATCTCCCTATACTGTCCAGATTTTATCTTTCTCCGAGGTCAACAGATCTAAGCCTGTCTTTAAGACGCGCATTAAGCATCCATCATATCATTCTCATATCATTTCTCCTCATGCAACGCATATCTGCAACCCTCACTGGCAAGGTTTCACTGCCATACATCATCACACTGCATACACATGCCCGATAGACTCTTCCCTCGGTTGAATGTGATAACGCTCTGCTGGTTAGTAATGGCAGAACTCCTTGAACTTACTCCATCCACTCTTAATTCTTGCAATTACACTAGCATCTGCTCTGTCCTGTGTTTTAATGGATCACTAAGGTAACAAAACTTCTCGACAACCTCAATAGCTTCGTCTTCCAGATAAACTTTCTCCACATCTGAGTTCTCATCCATCTCCATTGTCTTACACTTCTTGCACACAAACTGGTTATCCTCTCGCAACCTACCTGTTATTCCACTGCACTTCTTGTGTACCCGATGCTTCAAGTACCACAAAAAACTTGAGTTGAACCCGTCTCCCTTTTCCATAGATTGAGCAGGGGAACTTTTCTCTTCCTGGGAGTTTTCCAACTCTACAACCACTGATCTTCACTTCGGTGTTGTTAATAGTGTTATGTTTGCCTAACCCTAACCCTGAGTTTGCTTTATATATGCCTAATCCTGAATTTGCTTCATATATGCCTAACCATGAATTTGCTTCATATATGCCTAACCTTGGATTTGCTTTATATATGCCTAACCTTGGATTTGCTTTATATATGCCTAACCCTGAATTTGTTTCATATAGGCCTAACCCTGAATTTGCTTCATATATGCTTAACCCTGAATTTGCTCTATATATGACTAATTCTGAATTTGCTTCATATATGTCTAACCTAACCCTGAATTTGCTTTATATATGCCTAACCCTGAATTTGCTTTATATATGCCTAACCCTGAATTTACTTTATATATGCCTAACCCTGAATTTGCTTCATATATGTCTAACCCTTAATTTACTTCATATATGCCTAACCCTGAATTTGCTTTATATATGCCTAACCCTGAATATTCTTCATATATTCTTAACCCTGAATTTGCTTCATATATGTTTAACCCTGAATTTGCTTCATATATGCCTAACCTTGAATATTCGTCATATATGCTTAACGCTGAATTTGCTTCATATATGTTTAACCCTGAATTTGCTTTATATATGCCTAACCCTGAATATTCGTCATATATGCTTAACGCTGAATTTACTTCATATATGCCTAACACTTGCAATCAATAAACATTAATTTTTTTATCACTTATCTGTCAGATACAAAAAAAAACATATCCGTTTTAGCTTACTTGATAAACTTGTAGATAAATCAATTTCATTCATGTGATACGATTTTATGAATTCATAGCAATCTTACAAGGCTCTTTCTGACGAATCTGCCACCGGCGAATAATTTTACCCCAAAGAATTTTTCCTACCTAATATTTTTTTCTTAACTCTTAGGAATTTTTTTTCGACAGATATTTTTGTATGTACTCCACAAACAAAACAAAAAACTTAATACCACACGTAATCGCCTAAGTGTACCGAAGTTAAGTGAAATCTCGTCGGCCGTTGTTGTTTTTTGTGTGTGGATAAGTCATACGGGCATCGAAATAAAATTCTGAAATAGAAAATCTTACAGTTTCCACTCGTTAAAAGTATACAGGTCGGTAGAGAATTTAATATTACTGCGTTTGCTATAAATTATTTGTCGTTTTTTTTTTTTGTCTACTGTTTTTCGATTGATAACTTTTACCGAAACGTTTTTCAATTATGACGGAATAAGTAAAATGAACAAAGGGAATAACTAATATTTTTAACCGAAGAACATAAAAAAGAGTTGTCTCCCTTCCAACTAAAATTTGATTTCTTTTTCTGTATAAGTTTAAAAATTGTGAAAACAAATAAAAATTAAAATGATGTCACTGCATCCCGGGTAACGTTAGGGTTAGGGTAACGCTGAGTAGGTGCAGCTAATATCTACTAATAATGTCGGATTTTACTTCACTTCGAATACTATGTTATCGTGAATATTTTGTCATGGTTTACTTGTAGGGTGAAGTATCCTCATGTCAGGTTGTCCTGACAAACCCTTGTACAGAGAGAGGCCAAAGACACTCGAGGATGGTGGCTAATAGGTAATTCAAACTCCCCAGTAGCTAATTCAAACTTTCCTCATATATATATATATATATATATATATATATATATATATATATATAAATATATATATATATGAGAAAGAGAGAGAGATGTGGGGAAATTATACGTTTTTGCATACACTTTCTATTTTTTATAGGCCAACGAATGCGAGTTGTTTGTTTTTGTGATTTTTCTTGGCTTTATAGCTATGTATATTTTCTCTAAAGGAGAATATTTTGGTTTTTGAGGAGTCAATAGATGAAAAATCTGGGATTGTCGGATGTTCTTCTGTGAACGAAACGGTCCGTAAAAATGTACTAAAGTCTTTGTTTTGAAAAGATGATCAGTAAAATGAATAAAATCTTGGTTACTGGAATGTAGCCTAATATTATATATATATATATATATATATATATTTAATTAATTAATTTTATAAATTAATTTTTGCATACATAAATTATTTACGCAAAAAAAATAATTGATAAAATTAATTAAAAATACATATAAAATTGATGACACGTCCAATTAAGGGCGATTGAATGCAGTCTTCTGCATATTCTTAAAAAAAACCTCAAGAATTAATCTAGTCTGGTGGAGTATCCAGCTAAGTGTTGTTACTTGAGGTAACATTACTTGGAGAAGGTGCACCATTCCTTGTATGATTCAGTGTATAGCCGTGTCGAGGGGATCTTATTTGAGCTTTGAATACTATGTTATTTTGACTATTTGGTCAGGGTTTACTTGTCGGGTGAAGTATCCACATGTCAGATTGTCCTAACAAACGTTGTACAGAGAGACCGAAGACACTCGAGGATTGTGTCTAGTAGGTAATTCAAACTCTCCCTATTAGAATCGTCCTATCACTACTATATTATCAGATCAGCAATTAATTGCGATATAATGTGCATGTAAAGACAAGTTAGGCGAAAGGAATGAACACGTTTTCTTTCTGACAAATGTTCTAGTTGATCGGTTTCGCACATTCAATATGTCGATGTGGAATTTAGGGATGATAAGTACAAAAAGAAATGTGTGACAAAGTTCTTAAGTGTATAAGAATACACGAGAAAATTTTTTATATATATATATATATATATTTCATTATTTCTACTAAACATCCTACAATCAATAATGTGAATTACAAAACTAGTCATAATATTTCAAAGTGTCTAGCATAGTAATAAACGTTACCAAGTTCTTAGCCATTAAGCAATTATACGTTTGAATCTTGAACGAGCTCAGAACGTAATCAAATTCTTAACGGTTAAGCAATCAAACTTTTGAATCTTGCACGCTCTTAGAACGTAATCACGCTCTCATGTAACATCTCAATATTATAGACGCTCATTTTAAGTTGTAAATTACCATTCTAATAATAATAAAAAACTCAACAATAAAGACATATTTTTTAAGAAACCAAAATTAACACCGCCTGAAGATGATTTGACGAATCAAATCGAAAGTACCTGCAAAAAAGGAAGAACAAGAAACACATGGAACTTACATACAGCAATTTGACCAAAACACTAAATGGACCATTCGGAAGATTGGAAAGATAAGAAAAAGTCTTATCAAGCAAAAACTCTCCATGTTATTTAATAATGTTTGCCTAAATGAAAATATACACACAATATATATATATATATATATATATATATATATATGAATATTGTGTATTTAGATTAAAAGAAAAAGCCATGAAAAATATTATACACAGATACATATCCTTAATTGACAATAACAATAAAATTAGACTCATTATTTACTATAAGAAATTTAAATCTTGTAGTAAAAAACAACTCCTCCCCAACTCAAAAACCACTAGAAAGAACCAATGTTACTTAGAAGTGTAAACGCTCTTTGGGAGAATGTAACTCCCATAATAATAATAAAGCTAATAACTACATTGGTTTTACAAGCACTACCCTATCCCACCGCCTCACCATGCATCTTATGAACTCTAGCTCAATTTCATAATTGCCCTCTCTCTGATTTAAGACAAATTCTAGTTAATAACACTAAAATTATACATTCCGAAACCAATTTAAAAAAAAAAAATTAACATCACATATGAAACCAGTGGTATCATTTTAAAATGCTTAACGTAATGCGATTTAGTTCTGTGATGCGATCCAGCGTTGCTGAATTTAAATCGTCAACGACTTTTCTTGGAACAATGCAAAAAAACGTTCTATGTGCGTTTCTCCGCCGTCTTTTAAAAAAATCCTCTTCTTTCTCCAGCTTTTTTGTTCATTTGCTTTTGACACCCGAGGATGATTCGACGAAGAATCGAAAACGTTCGTGAAACCTATGGAACATTTATTCATTTTTTTTTATTTTAATATTCCAACAATAGAATCATCTGATTCATACGAAAATGAATGAATGTTTGGAAAATCAGACAAAACTAGTGGATTAAATTTGACAGCCATTTTGGAAGCTAACCGCTTCAATATAACCATAATACATATTAGACAACACAAATAATAATTATTTTATTTATGGCGCTCTTATCTATCTTGAACCAGCTGTCGTGACGTTCGACTCGGAAGCGTTCGGCTGTTCTATGCAAACGGCCGAGAGTTGCCGAGCTGAAGCAGCGAGCAGCCGACATTTTTGATACGGTGCTGCGTCCTATGATAATGTTTTTTTTTTTTTTTTTTTTAGGTTTAGGGTAAGGAATTTTTTAAAGAAACAAAGAAAATTAAACATATTTACATTAATTTTTTGGAAGAAACAACAGGATAAAAAACATAGCGAGGTTACTGTTATAAAATGAATACTGTATTTTTATTTACAAAGAATTTTTTTGAAGACCCCCCCCCCCTCCCCCCAAAAAAAACTTACCAAAATTACTGTTAATACGACATATTTTTTTGTAACAAAGTTATCGGCTGCTCGCTGCTCGCTGATTGGCTAATCGCAATCGGCTCGTCAACACTCGGCCGTTTGCGTAGGACAGCCGAACGATTCCGAGTCGAACGTCACGACAGCTGGTTCAAGATAGATAACAGTACCTTATTTATTTATTTATTTATTTATTTTCAAATTAAAAACTAAATATGAAACAAAATATTACGACCCTGTCTCAGTTTCAACATTTTTCAGATGAGGATTGATCATTTGTTTTATTTGGACTACTATTCTCATCTTGGTGGTTCCAGTCACAACGTTTCGGCCGATGTGACCTCCGATCTTCTTCAGGTGCATCTTTTCGAACTTGGGATCTTGGAAAGATGCACCCGATGAAATTTTAAAAAAAAACGATATTATTGTAGATTAACTTCGCTACCCCCCCCCCGCTCCACCAAAAATGAGATTGTACTTTTTAGGCGATTACGTGCGAATATCCTGAAAAACTTGGCAGAGAGAAGGACCCCTCCCCCCCCAAAAAAAAATCAATTATTTTAGAATTTGGTGCGGGGGATCAGTTTCGCATATAAATTTAACGTAAAATGATCCCCCATTTCGGGCATTTCTAGCATTTTAAGGCAATTAACATTTTTTTTTTTTTTTACTATAAGAGATAAATTATGTGCGTTTTTTTTTATTTGATGGGGGGGGCTTTACTTTTAAAGTCGATTACGTGTGGTTTTACCATCTTGCCACTTGGACATAGGGTTAGTGGTAATTTTTCTTTTAGTTAACTACTCTAAGAAGTTAGAATGGCCCGGAAATGGGTCATCATGAAATTTATATACGAAACTGACCCCCCCCCCCCTCTACTGTAAATTCTAAAATAAATACTTTTTTTTTCTTCTTTCCGCAAAGTTTCTCAGGGTGTTCAGACGTAATCGCTTAAAAAAGTAGATTGAGGGGGGGGGGGGGAGAGGGTGTTAATCTAAAAATTTACAAAACAAAATAAAGTTAATTAGGTGCTTCTGCTGTTCAGCCACAACATGTTAGGCCCCTCTTTAAAAAAAAAATGTATAAACTTTGTTATGTACTTACGTGGTAGCTTAAAATAAGACTGTACACCAAAAATTACGCAAATTCATCCAGTATTTATTAAATTAAAAAACGATTTCATCATTCGGTAGGCATTTTTGTTAAACCAATAAACAAAATTTGAGTTATCTCCCTTGTCTATTTCATAAGCTGAAATGTCTACCGATACGTAAGATCGTTGTTTTTTTTTGTTCTTTTTCTTATAATTTAATAAATACTGGATGAATTTGCGTAATTTTTTCTGTACGATCTTATTTTCAGCTACCACGTAAGTATATAACAAAGTTTATACATTTCTTTAAATATTTTAAGGTCACGGCTAAACAGCAGAAGCACCGTTAATTGTTTTCACCTGACTTAAATATGTTTGTCGTTTGACAAAGTCTAAGTTATGGAAAAATAAATTAAAATATATCGGGATTTCTTTAGACGAGGATTGACAATTTGTACTATTCTTACGTTGTTTTCGGCCGATACTATCTCCGATCTTCCAGTCGAACACGGTAACCTATACGTATACTGAATTTCGAACGTAACCCTTTATTTAATCTGCGGGGTTAGACTGGTGTCATGGACCCATGGCTTAATGGTTAATAGCGTTTGGTAAGAACCAGTTCTAAATGACAGTCTTCTGGAGGTTGAAGGTTCAATCTTTACTACAGGCGATAATAAATAAAAACAACAACATCATAATGGCTGACGGAACGAGGACAATCTACTTAATATCTATATACATCTTGTATAGATTCCCGAGTTCGACGAGAAGGTTTCCAATTTCGAAAAGATTCACCTGAAGAAAGTCGGAGATTACATCGGCCGAAATGTTGTGAATAGTAGTCCGAAGTCCAAATAAAAATCGCTTTATTTTAACGCATAAATAAATAAATAAACGTATTTACAATATTTATTTATGTAAGAAATAGTGATTATCGAATTTAAAACAACAAACGTTTTTATTGTTATTTTTTTTCTTACCTGGCCGCGAAGAATAAAATAAGATTACTTAGATTAGCTTTTTCGTCAGGTGCTAACGTTTTACGCGCGGATTAAAGAACAGAGTATGTAATTAAGTACTTTAATTATTAATTACTTACCTTTAGAGCCTTTTAAAAGGGGAAACAATGCGTGAAATTATAGCACAGGTAGCAATCAATATCAGTTATATATATATATATAATATTTAGTGTTCAGGTTCTTTTTGTTAGATTTAAACAGGAAACCAAGCCGACTCGGAAGTCAGTCTGTTTTGGGCAGTGAGAGTTATCGCCCTTTCCCCCTTTTTTTTTAAATTCCACATAGAAATCAGCCTGGCAGTGTTTTTATTTCTGAGGTATGATTCTGTTCAGCCGGTGTCTTTGATCTTAAGGTTGTGCTATTTTTCTTACTGCGTAGAGGATACGTCCTCGACAATCAGACCGACAGATTCGAGTCCATTTGAGCTAGGTGGCGTGTTTGTTTCTGTCGGACTGAGGTATGGTTCTGTTCAGCTCTAGGAGGTCAACCTTCCCAGGCTTTACCTTCTCACCCTTTGAGAAGGGGTTAGTTTATTGCTAATTGCCTGAGGCGCCCCTACCGGGGAATGCCGACGGGGCTGCCCAGGCATTTTTTTAGGGCTAGAGTGCTCCGCTTCTTGGGCACTGGCTTTTCCTTCAACCCCACCTTCCGACCTTGTGTCACATCTTCCTGCGGTGGGAGGAAAGTAAATACTAGTCCTCGGGGGTTAGGGTTATACTAGTCCTCGGGGGTCCACCCTCCCAGGTGTTACCTTCTCTCTGAGAAGTATTTAGTTTATTACTTTATTTTTTTTAACTGTAAAAACTTAATATTTGTACACGTATGTTACTTCTTTATTAATTTTATTTCTTTATTTCTTTATTAACATAAATTTATAAGTTTCGGAATTTTTGAGATGAGGGTTGATAATTTGTAGAATTTGGTATATTCGGACTACTGTTCTCATCTTGAGTGTTTTTATCACAACGTTTCGGCCGATGTAACCTCCGACCTTCTTCGCAAGGATCCGTGGTGCAGTGTAGTACTAAGTAGAATTCAGTTCTAAGTGACAGTCATCTGACGGTTGAAGGTTCAATCCTCAGTGCGGGCGATACGAAGAATTGCGAATTACTGAAGACGTCTTCCTAGTCATGGCAGATTGAACGAGAGCATGCTACACCCGTGGATTTAATAAAGGGTTCCGTTCGAAATTCCGTCCAGATTCCTGAGCTCGACAAAAAGATTCCCGAATTCGACAAGGTACACCTGAAGAAGGTCGGAGGTTACATCGGCCAAAACGTTGTGATAAAAGCACCCAAGATGAGAACAGTAGTCCGAATATACCAAATTCTACATAAATTCATAAGTGTATTACTAATTGCATGAGGAGCTCCTACCAGGGTATGCTCAGGCATTTTTTGTAGGCCGGAGTCCACTTCACTTTTCAAAACCCCACCTGGCCTTGTGCCTAACGTCCCGCAGGGGAGGTGACTAAATACACTGATATCCTACATTTTGTAATACTGTTGGAAAAACTGTTTCTTGATTATACCCTGAAAGGGCCGAGGCAGCAGTCAGGGGGAAGGTTGCAAAAAATAAATGCTCTTTAATGTGACCCCCCCCCCAACAGGGTTAGGGTTAGGGTCTGGTAACATTGATTAACAATGCCGAGGACGAATCTCTCTGCCGAAGCAAAATCGAACGGTCCTGTCTCTACTGAGCCGAAGAACTCTCCGCCGATGACTCTACCGTAAGAGAATGGTAGAACCTAATATAGGTTTTTCAGCTACCTCTCCTACCCCTATTCCTGACCATAAATATACTCGTCCAGCTTCGTTTTTGTCAGGTCACATTCACCCCCCCCCCTCCGAAGGCTTCACCTCCTCAGTAGGCAATAACTATCCACTTTTTCTTTTACAATAGAGCTCCTCCCGTTTTGGCCGTAGCCATCTTGGAAGAACAACATCCACTCCTAAACTGTATCCCTTCCTGCATTAGCCTCCTTGTTTTCGGTCCTATACAAACCGGAAAACAGTAAACGGTCTGTTCTTTAGAAAGGGCTGGGCTGGTCTTACTAACCGATTTTTGTTTTTTTGTTGTCCCACTCTCTACTCCAACTATATATATATATATATATATATATATATATATATATATATATATATATATATATATATATATATATATATGAGAAAAAAGAAACAATGTTTCAGACAATATGTAAAATAAAAATGGAATAAAGAATAAACAATTCAACAACTAACAAAAATAAACTCAAAAACTCATGTTGTAAAGTTCTGCCGAGATATTTCGGTCGTTAGGATACGACCATTTTCGTTCGGTTGGTAAACTTTATTTCAAAACGGAAAAGTTTTCAAATTTATACAAAGAATGCGATTGGAAGAAAATGTCACGTGCAGAGAATAACAAAAAGGGGAGTAGAGACGCGAGGAATGTTATGAAAAGAGAAAGAAACAGAAGAGGAAGAAGAAGAAAGAGAGACCAATCAACCAGTGTCTTTAGAACGTCAGTTGAAGAAGAAGAAGAAGAAGAAGAAGAAGAAGAAGAAGAAGCGAGAGCAAAAGTAAGAAAGAGTAAAATCGACATTTGACTGTCGAAAGCTACTAAAGAAGAAAAAGAGAGAGAGAGAACAAAATCATCAGTGCTTGGATATCGCTGATTGAAATCCAAAGTCGGATTGAACACGTCAAAAGTCTAATAGGATTAGTAGTAATTTGAAGCTGTTGACGTAGGGATTCGAAACAAGGGAGGAGGAGGAAGCACAGGAGGAGGAGGAGGAGGAGGAGGATGAAGAAGAGAAGCAAGGGTTAAAAGTTAACCAGCGTCATATTCATTTAAATTCATCTCATATAGAATCGATCTAGCAGAAGGAGTGGAAATGTTATAGAAACCTTGTCTCTGAGCAATGGTGTTCTTATGACATATATATATATATATATATATATATATATATATATATATATATATATATATAATATTTAAATGTTGAATTATATAACGATAATTGAATTATCGTTTAATAATAATAATCTATCGTGATAGTGTAAAGCTCAATATATTTAATAGAGCAATTTATTTTAGCGGTAAAAGATGAGAAAGAATTGTAAAGCTACAATATTTATCAAAACATCAAAAGTTCAGAGCAAGGAGCCTCATATCCTTAATCCATGGATTTTCAAAGATAAACTCTTCTCATCAGAGGATGGGGAAGCCGATAATGTAGTTGTAAATATTATCGGCAACACTTAACTTTAAAAATTTTATATCAAGTAAAACAAAGTAAAAATAAGTAACAAAATAAGGGGCAAAGGTGAAGAGTCGTATGTTGAGGTGGGAGCGTAAAATCAGGGTGGATGTTATCGAAAAACACGTCAGGACAAAATAAAATAAAAATAAAAATGAAAGCATCTGTTATTTGGAAATGAATGCTTGAAAAAGAAAGCAATACTCAAATTGTTCAGGAATCCAAATGTTTTTGTAAGTCTGGTGGTCCCACGGTAATTGGTAACTTCCATTTTATCCCGTTTGTGCATTAGTATCAGTTTAGTGCTGGAATTGTTCGTTTCGTAGGGTTCGGATTGATTTTTGTCTCTTATAGTTCGGTATATATATAAAAAAAATTGTGTGTGTGTGTGTATCTAGCATCTTCTCTTGCAGGCAGGTATTGTTGAATATAAGAGACAACTCATGTCTAGATATCCTTTGGTAGATCCTTTCAATAGTCCGAATTAGGATCTTAGTTTCGGAAACTACTTGGGAGACAAATACAAATTATGACAAATTCATCAGCCAATTCCCCTCCGAAACTAAGATCCTAATTCGGACTATTGAAAGGATCTACCAAAAGATATCTAGACATAAGGTGTCTCTTATATTCAACAATATATATATATATATATATATATATATATATATATATATATATATATATATATATATATATATATATATACACACATTGTTTCGTTGCAAATTGTAGCGATATTCACTCGTTTTTCTTTTCTCTTACCCGCTTTATCCTTTCCCCTTTTTTCTCTAAACTAATCAAATGTAACGAATTGGTGTATTTCAAACGTTATTCGTCGACGGTTCATCTTTTAAGATAAGTCGACCGAATGAAACCTCAGATTAATAGTTTTATAGATTTGAGTCGAATATTTTCTTTTACTTTTTCTATATTTGTCTATTATTAACTTATTTAGGTTTTAGTATCGTTTAAGTCGAATGTTCGTTTTAGTATCGTTTAAGTCGAATGGTCGTTTTAGTATCATTTTAGTCGAATGGTCGTTTTAGTATCGTTTTAGTCGAATGGCCGTTTTAGTATTGTTTTAGTCGAATGGTCGTTTTAGTATCATTTTAGTCGAATAGTCGTTTTAGTATCATTTTAGTCGAATGGTCGTTTTAGTATCGTTTAAGTCGAATGGTCGTTTTAGTATCGTTTTAGTCGAATGGCCGTTTTAGTATTGTTTTAGTCGAATGGCCGTTTTAGTCGAATGGTCGTTTTAGTATCATTTTAGTCGAATGGTCGTTTTAGTATCGTTTAAGTCGAATGCTCGTTTTACTATCATTTTAGTCGAATGGTCGTTTTAGTATCGTTTAAATCGAATGTTCGTTTTACAATCATTTTAGTCGAATGGTCGTTTGTCTATCGTTTTAGTCGAATGGTCGTTTTACTATCGTTTTATTCAAATGTTCGTTTTACTATCATTTTAGTCGATAGTTCTTTTTACTAGCGTTATAGTCGAATGGTCGTTTAACTATCGTTTTAGTCGAATAGTCGTTTTACTATCGTTGTAGTCGAATGGTCGTTTTACTATCGTTTTAGTCGAATGGTCGTTTTACTATCATTTTAGTCGAATGGTCGTTTATCTATCGTTTTAGTCGAATGGTCGTTTTACTATCGTTTTATTCAAATGTTCGTTTTACTATCATTTTAGTCGAATGTTCGTTTTACTAGCGTTATAGTCGAATGTTCCTTTTACTAGCGTTATAGTCGAATGGTCGTTTAACTATCGTTTTAGTCGAATGGTCGTTTTACTATCATTATAGTCGAATAGTCGTTTAACTATCGTTATAGTCGAATGGTCGTTTTACTAGCGTTATAGTCGAATGCTCGTTTTACTATCGTTTTAGTCGAATGGTAATTTTATTATCGTTGTAGTCGAATGGTCGTTTTACTATCATTTTAGTCGAATGGTCGTTTTACTATCGTTTTAGTCAAATGTTCGTTTTACTATCGTTATAGACGAATGGTCGTTTTACTATCGTTTTAGTCAATGTTGGTTTTACTGTCATTTTAGTCGAATGCTCGTTTTACTATCGTTTTAGTCGATTGGTCGTTTTACTATTGTTTTAGTCGAATCGTAGTTTTACTATCGTTTTAGTCGAATGGTCGATTTACTATTATTTTAGTCGAATGGTCGTTTTACTATCGTTTTAGTCAAATGTTCGTTTTACTATCGTTATTGACGAATGGTCGTTTTACTATCGTTTTAGTCGAATGTTCGTTTTACTCTCATTTTAGTCGAATGCTCGTTTTACTATCGTTTTAGTCGATTGGTCGTTTTAGTATCATTTTAGTCGAATGGTCGTTTTACTATCGTTTTAGTCGAATGTTCGTTTTACTATCATTTTAGTCGAATGTTCGGTTTACAATCATTTTAGTCGAATACTCGTTTTACTATCGTTTTAGTCGAATGGTCGTTTTACTATCGTTTTAGTCGAATGGTCGATTGACTATCATTTTAGTCGAATGCTCGTTTAACTATATAGGAAAATATTACTTGTTTTTTCTCGTCCTCTTTCTCTCTTTTCTATGCGATGCCCCTCAATTCATTGCGACTTCCTTATTTTAAAATGTAAAACATATATATATATATATATATATATATATATATATATATATATATATATATATATATATATATATATATATATATATATATATAAGAAAGAAGAGTGATAAATATGCGACGATTGTCCAAATTTATTTCAAATTTCAGTTGTTCAATGCAAGGTGTATTCAGTAATAAACTAGTGTTTATTATTCTTTCCATTAAGCCAAGGCTTTTCAAAGATCGAAATCTTATCATCAGAGTAGAAAATACAGATGGATAAGTTGGCTTTCGAAAAAACCGAAGTTCAAATATTTGAAAAATATGAAAATTATTATTAAAAATTATTAAAATAATTTTTGTTAAAAAAACGTATTGAATGAAAAGAAAAGTTCCGTGAAAAAGATATGCAAATTGTCCGGGTTGTAAATTTCCGTTTAAAGGAAGTCCGGTGAATTGTAGAATGTGAAGAAAAACTCTTTGCGTGGAAGCAGATTGGAGAAAATGCTCAAAATATAGGTAAGTCCAGACGCACTTAAAGGGGGTTGAGAAGAGGGAAACCGGCCATTTTTTTTATGTACTTCCAAGGCTAAGTAAAACAGAAGATATCTCATTCAAAGTTAAAATCCGGATTTTAACTTTTATTTTATAATTTTATAAAGTCGGTCCAGAACGTCTCTTCTTCAGCGCCTATAGCAAAACGTTTTACAGAATATCAAAAAAACTTCGTTCTAGAGAAACATCCGCTGATCTAAAACCTCCGCTCTACATCGTCTTTCAGTAATCTTGATTCGGCTTGCCACTGAAACCAGACTTTGTAGAAGTAGAGCAGGGCATGGCCATCTACATATACAGATATCCCTACAAGACCCACGGCAAGTAAGACCTGTAAAAATAAACCGAGTTTGCTGAACAATATGCGCGACCACAATCAGACATCAATCTTTGTAGGGATGGCTTTCTTCTGTAAAGTGGCAATCATACACACACATAAACACACGCACACACACACACACATACATATATATATATATATATATATATATATAATGTGGACAACCCTAATGTGTATTTAGTTTATTTCCTTTGAATTTATATATATATATATATATATATATATATATATATATATATATATATATATATATATATGATAATTTTATTTACACAGACATGTACAAAATCTGCGACACTGGCATGTCGATGTTATCGATCAACAGTTACTATAAACTGAGATCTCATCAGGCAGAGTTAGAATCCGATCTTAACCTCAGATCATATTTGGAGAGAATAAGTGGAGGGATAGAGAAAGAGAAGAAGAAGGAAAGAAATTTAACATTTCAAAAATTAAAGCCGTTAAAAAATTAAAATTAAAAATTAAAAATTAAAAAATCTAAAAATCTAAGATCTAGAATCTAAAACAGACAGGGCAAATAAATAAATAAATAAATAAAAATATAGGGTGGAAAGAGGAACAAATAATGATGAGGGGAGAGACACATAGAGGAAAAAAGAAAAAGAAGGAGAGAGAGAGGGCGTCTGTTGATTCAGATCAGGAGGGAAGGAGGGGGTGGTAGACATGCACGAATCAGGTGTCAAAAAACCGTCGAGTTTATAAATGTATTTTTCCAAGTGAACTGTAGTATGCGTGCGTGCAAACTGAGCTGATTGTTATAGTGGTGGGGCCGTGATAAAATGTGTCGCGATTCTGGGTTTATATTGTCTTTATAATTTGTCTGGAGTTAATTTGAATAAATAAGTATATTCGTTAAATGTAACAGGAATAGTAGTAGTAGTAATAATAATAATAATAATAATAATAATAATAATAATAATAATAATAGATACCCCTAATAATTGAGGTGAAATAATGAAAATAATAATAAATGAAGTATAATAAAAATACTAAAAAATACTAAAAAATATTAAAAAATATATAACTAAAAGAATAACTGGAAAATGCTGGCGTTATTAATTATTAATAATAATAGTAGTAATAATAATAATAATAATAATAATAATAATAATAATAATAATAATGATAATAATAATGGTAATAATAATAATAATAATAAAAATAATAATAGTGGTCAATAATATTTTAGAGTTTATAAAAATAATAGTTTAGGAAAGAAATAGAATAATTAAGGAATATTATGAATCCTAGGGGGTAGTGATTATCATAATAATATTAAATAATGATAAGATAATGTTTGTCGATATTATGATATGGGTTAATGGTTGCAATAATGCTGATCATATAAAAATAGTGGTTTAACAGACAACAGTAATCAGAGTGGTAATCCCAATAATCTTAACAATAGTAATGATGATAGTGATAAATTTTAGAAGTAGTCATTATGGTGGCAATAACAGTAGTAGTAGTAATAATAATAATAATAATAATAATAATAATAATAATAATAATAATAATAATAATAATAATAATAATAATAATAATAATAATAATAGATACCCCTAACAATTGAGGTGAAATAATGGAAATAATAATAAATGAAGTATAATAAAAATACTAAAAAATACTAAAAAATATTAAAAAATATATAACTAAAAGAATAACTGGAAAATGCTGGCGTTATTAATTATTAATAATAATAGTAATAATAATAATAATAATAATAATAATAATAATAATAATAATAATAATAATAATAATAATAATGATAATAATAATGGTAATAATAATAATAATAATAATAATGATAATAATAATGGTAATAATAATAATAATAAAAATAATAATAGTGGTCAATAATATTTTAGAGTTTATAAAAATAATAGTTTAGGAAAGAAATAGAATAATTAAGGAATATTAGGAATCCTAGGGGGTAGTGATTATCATAATAATATTAAATAATGATAAGATAATGTTTGCCGATATTATGATATGGGTTAATGGTTGCAATAATGCTGATCATATAAAAATAGTGGTTTAACAGACAACAGTAATCAGAGTGGTAATCCCAGTAATCTTAACAATAGTAATGATGATAGTGAAAAAATTTATAGAAGTAGTCATAATGGTGGCAATAACAGTAGTAGTAGTAATAATAATAATAATAATAATAATAATAATAATAATAATAATAATAATAATAATAATAATAATAATAATGATAATAATGATAATAAAAATGGCAGTGGAGGCAAAAGTAAGGTAACGGTAAAACATGGCAATATCAATATTATTAATAATAATAGTGATACTGTTAATTTCATTGTTGCAAATAACAATAACTATGATAGTAACGTCAGACATGGTGTCACCACTGATAACAATAATTATCTTGATAAAAAGTACAGAAATGAAAAAATGAAAAAATGAAAAAATGAAAAAATGAAAAAAAGTGAAAAAAATATTTCAATGTCAAATAGTTAAGTTTAAGATATTAATAATAGTAGTAATAAATAATTGATAATGATAATCTAAAAATAATCTAAAAAATATAATCTAAAAAATAATCTAAGAAATATAGAAATATTAATCAATAAAATGGATAAGCATAAAAGGGGGGTATTTAAGAGTAAAGAAAAATACAGAAGATGACCATTAGTGTTAATCGTTGTGGGTATGATACTAATAATAATAATAATAATAATAATAATGATAATAATAATAATAATAATAATAATAATAATAATAATAATGATAATAATAATAATAATAACAACAACAATAATAATACCAACCAATACTACCGCTTACAGTACTACTAAAAATAATACTACAAACAAAAATGCTACTACTAATAGAGATAAAAATAATAATAATTAATAAAAGGTATTCATTAGGAAAAGTACAGACATATTTTTCCTTCGTTTTTTCTTCTTCTGGTGTTATTGAAGACAATGTTTTAATGTCCGACAACAGTAGAGTATGCTTCGGTGCGCATGTGTGAATAAGTAGTAAAAATATTTCCACTGTTTTGAATCATCGATACTTTGAAATTTTGAGACCAAACTCAATGTAAAAATATTTTGAAATAAACATATTTATTTAAATTCAAATTTTCAATCTAATAACCCTTCATCAGGAAAAGTACAGATATATTTTCCTTCGTTTTTTTCTTCTTACGTGACATGTTGTTTCTTGTTTTCTTTTCGACTGTGTATGTAAAATATCACTTGGTTTACTTTTTACAGTGTCATGGCGTAGATTTATTATTCGTTGACATTCTTCAGCAATATTTTGTAATAGCAAAAACAAATCTTGTTCCAGTTTTACCAGTAGACGTAAATTTTTTAGATTTAACTCATTTTTATAATGAATTCTTCCCAAGTCGAATATAGCGTAAGAAATATTACGAGGATTAAAAATACGTCCATCTCATAAGATGGTATTTAACAATATATTATTTACTTAATGAATCCATATACCCAGCTTTGGATTATTAAATAGTAGGGTTGACTGTGCTCTCAATACCTTATTCTGAACCTAGTCTACTCTGCTTATCCGGGCATTGTTATCAATCGTCCTGGACTTTTTCTTGCCAAAGGACCCAGGCAGTACCTGTTCAGAATAAGTATAACTGGAGATTACGCTACACTTTCCTCATCATAAACTCCCCCCCCCCCTGAAAGCACAGCGATTGTTCCTTGAGACTGACAGGAAGACTCTCTTTAATGTATCGCAAATCAAAAACGACCATTTCTGTGGGTCGTTTGCAAAACGCTTTCTTTTAGCTGCGAGTGCGCGAGTATGAGATAAAAAGAGAAAGAAAGAAAGAGAGAAAGAGAGAGAGAGACAGAGAGTGTGTGAGAATGAGAGATAGATATGTATGTAAGTATATATATATATATATATATATATATATATATATATATATATATATATATATATATAGAGAGAGAGAGAGAGAGAGAGAGAGAGAGAGAGAGAGAGGGGGCGTGGGATTAGTGTTTTCTGTTATCACAAATCAACCAGAATGCGTTGTTATTTCAGTCAACCTGGAATTCCCTTTGTTATTTAAATGTTATATCCCTCAATAAATAAAATAAAACGTCCACTGACCAATGATAAGTTGGTCTTTGATGTATATATATATATATATATATATATATATATATATGGACGAGCAAGAACTGCGGTGATTAAGATCTGAGAGCGCCGTGACAATTCAACACTCTATCGTTCGGACCTCAACGCAACAGAACCGCTCTTCTTGACGCTCTCTCTTTACTCGAGATTGTTTCTTTAATCAATCGATCTGTCTGTCTATCTATACATATATCTATATATCGATTTATCTATCTTTATATATCGATTTATCTATCTTTATATATCGATTTATCTATCTTTATATATCCATCTATTCTTATTGATATCGCGAAACGTTGCAAGCCGGAAGAAGAAAAGCTTCGTTTATTTTAAAACTATTTTGAGCGACTGTTTATTTCGTCATTAAAACAGCCCTACAAAGAAAACAAGAATGGGGTTCTGTCCAAAGTATTTTCTCCTTGTGCTTTTGATACTTGCGGTCATCCTGGACATCATTGCCGTAGCTATTCCATATTGGATGGTGCAGGACTTGGGTAATAGTAAAAAGGTTAACATAGGACTTTGGAAGACTTGTGTTGATGGCACTTGCGTAGATGTACCCGCCAAAGGTTGGTGACATTCTTCTTCTTCTTCTTCTTCTTCTTCTTCTTCTTCTTCTTCTTCTTCTTTTCCTTCTTCTTCTTCTTTTTCTTTTCCTTCTTGTTCTTTTTTTCTTCTTTTTCTTCTTCTTCTCTTTCTTCTTCTTTTTCTTCTTTTTCTTTCTTCGTCTTCTTCTTCTTTCACTTCTTCTTATTTTCTTCTTCTTTTTCTTCTTCTTCTTTTTTTCTTCTTTTTCTTCCTTTTCTTCTTTTTATTCTTCTTCTCTTTCTTCTTCTTCTTCTTCTTCTTCTTCTTCTTTTTCTTTTCCTTCTTCTTCTTTTTCTTCTTCTTTTTCTTCTTCTTCTTCTTCTTCTTCTTCTTTTCCTCTTCTTTTCTTCTACTGTTCTGTTCGTTTTCTTCATCTTTCTCTTATTTTTTTCTCTTATTTTTCTTTTTATTCTTCTTTTACTTCCACTTTTTCTTTCTGGTTTTATTTGTTCTTAATCTTCTTCTTCTTTTCTTCAAACAATCATCTTGAGGAAGTCTTGTAATAAAAACGAAACGTTGATGAATACATAAATAATATTTTTGTGTTTTCCTTTTTCAATTGTCATTATATATATAAAGGAGGAGGTAAAGCCTTGGAGGATTTCCTCCTATAAATAAAAGGAGGTGTTAATGCATGTTCGGATGGTACCATGACAACAGAACAGATACTACAATACCCTCGCAAAAAATAGAGGAGATAATATAATTTAGCGTTGTTATTGTGTTTTTTGTTTGTTTTTTTTACTAAAACATGTTTTAATTTTATAAAATATAAGCTGATTATGAGCAATGCGGAGATCTATTTCACTTTAAATAATTTACGTGACTGAAATAGGAATTAACCTTAAATGAAAGAAGTATTGCAGATTATTGTAGATAGAATAGTCTGAAATAAACCTCTTTTATGTAAGGTAAATTGAACAAGAATAAAATAAACGTTAATCAAGAATGGTCAGCATGGCTGTTTTTATTTATTTATTTAGGAGGGGGGGGGCAAATTCGATTTATTTTAAGCAAGGCGATCCATATCGCTTTGATTTTAAGTGAAAGACGTTTGTATTTCAGACTACTTATATTTATGATTTTTTGCTCTTTTATCTCATGCACATGTGTTTAAAAACAATAACAAAACAACAATATTGGCGTTGCTAGGGAAGAGCAGAGAGAGAAGAGACAGTGAGGACGTCGCCAAAATTTATTTTTTATTGTTTTTAAACAGCCATCTCACAGAGAGAGAGAGAGAGAGAGAGAGAGAGAGAGAGAGAGAGAGAGAGAGAGAGAGCAGTCCCCTCTTTCTTTGTGAACTTTCATGCCTCATCGGTTTATCTTTCTGGCTATCTAAGACGTATTAGTTTACTTTCAATTATCTCCCTTGATAATGATTATTTTAAGGAAGGTTTTTTGGAATTTATTGTTTTCCTTTTCATTGAATTACTTTAATTAATTACTGTTAATATCGACGAAACTATTGCATATATATAGGAAACATAACACAATAAAATTTAAAATAAATAACAGTAAACATTAATTTATCATAGCCTTTTTCAAAAAACAATTATGCAAATTAGAGAGATCTATGAATCTCTAGATGTATTTCATCAATACTATATATATATATACCGTATTTCAAAGTATTCTGTGTTTTAAATAAGAGTAACCGGTTTTGATGATAATATAGTAAAGAATAAATGAAAAAAAACTTTCGCATTTATTAATTATATATATATATATATATATATATATATATATATATATATATATATATAATTATTTAAAATAAATATTTTTCAATTTTTCACTATCCACAGACATATAAGTTTCATCTTAACCAAAAATCACTAGTGGTTAGATCTAACTGTACCATTGGTCACAGCATTCGGACCCCGTACTGAAGTCACCTTTGACATATATCCGACGTCGTTCATGAAAATTTGTTTTAATTCCAAATTAACGACCGTTTCTTCATCGCTACACAATCAGAGCATTGGTAAATAACAAAGCCGGAATCGTATAGACATGATGAATCTTCAGAAATGCAGACATTTTCAACAAAACATCCGTATTCTTTGTTACGCATGCTAAAGAAACCTCTGCAATCCGTCATCTCTCTATATCATAATATATATATATATATATATATATATATATATATACATATATATATATATATATATATGTCATAAGAACACCATTGCTCAGAGACAAGGTTTCTATAACATTTCCACTCCTTCTGCTAGATCGATTCTATATGAGATGAATTTAAATGAATATGACGCTGGTTAACTTTTAACCCTTGCTTCTCTTCTTCATCCTCCTCCTCCTCAGACAAAGATGACGTACTATTGTACATTTTCAACAAAACATCCGTATTCTTTGTTACGCATGCTAAAGAAACCTCTGCAATCCGTCATCTCTCTATATCATAATATATATATATATATATATATATATATATATATAGGATCAAATATAAACCAGAAGTAAAACTTTTAGTAGATGGAACCTATTGTGAAGAGGTATAGCTCAATATACGAGATAGAGCAATTGTAGAGATAGAAGAAAAAAGAGTGATAAATATGCGACGATTGTCCAAATTTATTTCAATAATGGCCAGTTTTTCTCCTTTTTCTCCTTTCAATTCCTTCGTTTGGATTTACTTATAATTTTGAACACTTTCTCCACACTGCTCCTACGCTAATATTTTTCGCGTTCTACAATTCATTGGACTTCCTTTCAACGGAAATTTACCACCCGGACAAACCGCATATCTTTTTTACAAAACTTTTCTTTTTTCACTGCGTTTTTCAATAATATTTTCATATTTTTCAAATATTTGAACTTTGGTTTTTTCGAAAGCCAACTTATCCATCTGTATTTCTCCTCTGATGATAAGATCTCGATCTTTGAAAAGCCTTGGCTTAAGGAAAGAATAATAAACACTAATTTATTACTGAATACACCTTGCATTGAACAATTGAAATTTGAAATAAATTTGGACAATAATCGCATATTTATCACTCTTTTTTCTTCTATTTCTCTCTCTCTCTCTCTCTCTCTCTCTCTCTCTCTCTCTCTATATATATATATATATATATATATATATATATATATATATATATATATATATAGCCATGCGTCATATAAGTATATATAGTAAAACACAGAGAGACCGTTTCGCTATATCACAGCTTCTGATGTGGTCAGAGAGACAAGTGCTTAAAGCCAGGATCGAAACTCGACAGTTTATTTTTAGAGTCGGAGTATCTAACCACTGGGTCATCGAAAGTAGACCTTTAGTACATGAATTCTTAATGTTTATATTAACACTACTAACATCGAAGAGCGATCTATTCATTTCATTTTTTTATATATTATGGTAACAAGAAAAATAGGTAAACAATTTTTAGGAGCCTGACACGTTTCGATTTAATCAGTACATCGTCAGATGCAAATTGATGGATTTTGTACTGGGCTGATAGAAAGAGTGATGTTTGTCACAGACAAAGGTTGGTCTGTCAAGTTTAAACTATACCAACAAATCTGCTCGGCGTCATCTGTCAACAAAGCGTTGTGGTAAACATGTGAAAATATATGTTTTTGTCTTTCAGGAGAAATACCGACATATCGAGGACTGCATATGTTTGCTCTGATTGTTGGGGTGGTCACAGTAATCGTCTACATTGTTGCTGAATTGGTTGGACTCACCGGCGAGAAGATACGGAAGCCATTGATTGCCGGCCTTAGCATTATGGCAGGTGAGTCACGTGGCCTCCTAAAAAGAGGTGACATATCAGGGGTGTGTTTGTATCTTTTTCTGATATTTTCTGCGTCCATGAGAGATTCTGAACGGACGAAGCTTGTTATTGTATACAGCGTCTCAGGAAAATTGAGGTTCGGAACTAAGTTCATCTCGGAACTAAGTTCATCTCTGAACTAAGTTCATCTCAGAATTAAGTTCATCTCGGAACTAAGTTCATCTCGGAACTAAGTTCATCTCGGAATTAAGTTCATCTCGGAACTAAGTTCATCTCAGAATTAAGTTGATCTCGGAAATAATAGATTTAGCAATTTTATTTGTTATTCAACTAATTAATCTCATTTTTTCTTTTAATTACAAAATTATATTTTACGAATTTAAAAAAACCTTTTATCTTATTTTTTCTGAATTATTGACATTTACTTTATTTCTTGCCTTCACTCATATTGCGACTATTATTTTTGGGACGGAATTTCAAGCGTTTTTTAATATAATCTTCTTTCTTAAGAAAAATACGAATGACAATAAAGAGAAATAAATTGTAATATCATTTTTATATTTTTATTGGACTCAATTAAATAAATATGCTAAATATACTACTTTACAAATTTCGTTAAATGATTAAATATACTACTTTGCAAATTTCGTTAAATGATTAAATATACTACTTTACAAATTTCGTTAAATGATTAAATATACTACTTTACAAATTTCGTTAAATGATTAAATATACTACTTTACAAATTTCTTTAAATGATTAAATATACTACTTTACAAATTTCGTTAAATGATTAAATATACTACTTTACAAATTTCGTTAAATGATTAAATATACTACTTTGCAAATTTCGTTAAATGATTAAATATACTACTTTACAAATTTCGTTAAATGATTAAATATACTACTTTACAAATTTCGTTAAATGATTAAATATACTACTTTACAAATTTCTTTAAATGATTAAATATACTACTTTACAAATTTCGTTAAATGATTAAATATACTACTTTACAAATTTCGTTAAATGATTAAATATACTACTTTGCAAATTTCGTTAAATGATTAAATATACTACTTTACAAATTTCGTTAAATGATTAAATATACTACTTTACAAATTTCGTTAAATGATTAAATATACTACTTTGCAAATTTCGTTAAATGATTAAATATACTACTTTACAAATTTCGTTAAATGATTAAATATACTACTTTACAAATTTCGTTAAATGATTAAATATACTACTTTACAAATTTCTTTAAATGATTAAATATACTACTTTACAAATTTCGTTAAATGATTAAATATACTACTTTACAAATTTCGTTAAATGATTAAATATACTACTTTGCAAATTTCGTTAAATGATTAAATATACTACTTTACAAATTTCGTTAAATGATTAAATATACTACTTTACAAATTTCGTTAAATGATTAAATATACTACTTTACAAATTTCTTTAAATGATTAAATATACTACTTTACAAATTTCGTTAAATGATTAAATATACTACTTTACAAATTTCGTTAAATGATTAAATATACTACTTTGCAAATTTCGTTAAATGATTAAATATGGTACTTTACAAATTTCGTTAAATGATTAAATATACTACTTTACAAATTTCGTTAAATGATTAAATATACTATTTTACAAATTTCGTTAAATGATTAAATATACTACTTTACAAATTTCGTTAAATGATTAAATATACTACTTTACAAATTTCTTTAAATGATTAAATATACTACTTTACAAATTTCGTTAAATGATTAAATATACTACTTTACAAATTTCGTTAAATGATTAAATATACTACTTTGCAAATTTCTTTAAATGATTAAATATACTACTTTACAAATTTCGTTAAATGATTAAATATACTACTTTACAAATTTCGTTAAATGATTAAATATACTACTTTGCAAATTTCGTTAAATGATTAAATATGGTACTTTACAAATTTCGTTAAATGATTAAATATACTACTTTACAAATTTCGTTAAATGATTAAATATACTACTTTACAAATTTCGTTAAATGATTAAATATACTACTTTACAAATTTCGTTAAATGATTAAATATACTACTTTACAAATTTCGTTAAATGATTAAATATACTACTTTACAAATTTCGTTAAATGATTAAATATACTACTTTACAAATTTCTTTAAATGATTAAATATATTACTTTACAAATTTCGTTAAATGATTAAATATGGTACTTTACAAATTTCGTTAAATGATTAAATATACTACTTTACAAATTTCGTAAAATGATTAAATATACTACTTTACAAATTTCGTTAAATGATTAAATATACTACTTTACAAATTTCGTTAAATGATTAAATATACTATTTTACAAATTTCGTTAAATGATTAAATATACTACTTTACAAATTTCGTTAAATGATTAAATATACTACTTTACAAATTTCGTTAAATGATTAAATATACTACTTTACAAATTTCGTTAAATGATTAAATATACTACTTTACAAATTTCGTAAAATGATTAAATATACTACTTTACAAATTTCGTTAAATGATTAAATATACTACTTTACAAATTTCGTTAAATGATTAAATATACTATTTTACAAATTTCGTTAAATGATTAAATATACTACTTTACAAATTTCGTAAAATGATTAAATATACTACTTTACAAATTTCGTTAAATGATTAAATATACTACTTTACAAATTTCGTTAAATGATTAAATATACTACTTTGCAAATTTCGTTAAATGATTAAATATACTACTTTACAAATTTCGTTAAATGCTTAAATATACTACTTTGCAAATTTCGTTAAATGATTAAATATACTACTTTACAAATTTCGTTAAATGCTTAAATATACTACTTTACAAATTTCGTTAAATGATTAAATATACTACTTTACAAATTTCGTTAAATGATTAAATATGGTACTTTACAAATTTCGTTAAATGATTAAATATACTACTTTACAAATTTCGTTAAATGATTTAATATACTACTTTACAAATTTCGTTCAATGATTAAATATACTACTTTACAAATTTCGTAAAATGATTTAATATACTACTTTACAAATTTCGTAAAATGATTTAATATACTACTTTACAAATTTCGTAAAATGATTAAATATACTACTTTACAAATTTCGTTCAATGATTAAATATACTACGTTACAATGTTTTTTTTTGCTACCAATTAATCGTAAGTAAATAATTTAAATGAGTGTTATTTCTTTACTATTAGTGAACTAATTACTGACACTGTTTACGTTTCGTCTCTTTGTCAACAGAATCTAGCTTTATTGTTTTCCTGGGTCTTTACTAAATTCTTAAGAAGAGATTGAACTCTAGGGAACCTTACTTAATTGGTATGTAATGTCTATAGGTCAAATTCAATGCAAGTCTGATATATTTGAATTTCTAACCCTAAGCTTAACTTTAACCCCAACCCTAACCCTAACCCTAACCCTAACCCTAACCCTAACTCAAACCCATATTAAAAATATTTTTGTCATCAGCTTTCTAATCTATTCCATTAAGGGCAGTTGTGTGTGTCTATCTAAAATTCCAAGACTATAAAAGAAAGACCCACAAAGTTGCTATGTTCTTGATCAGCGTTGCTAATAAATCTTTTTAAAAAATCCATTCTTTGACCCGTAACTAGCGCAGATTCTGTCCGGGGGAGGGGTCTATTTTCCGACCATGAACTAAAGGGAAGCAACTCTGAATTTTTTTCCAAATAATCCAAAGAAACTCTAATTAGGGGAATATTTATTAATTGATGTGAAATACCTATTATTAAAATTTCACAAAAATCGAAAGTATCTGAAGGTCTTCCACCTCTTTTTAACCCCTAACCTTAACCTAATCTTAACATAACCCTTACCTCCTTTGAATAACACTAAATTAAATTAAATATATCCCCCATTAGGACCCCCTACACCTAGTAGCCGTTTCCAAAATTCATAATGATCCATTATAAGTTTAGGAGTGAATCCTGTACATATAAATATATAAATATATAAACATACTAAACTGTATAAAGATGTACTTTGTTGGTTTGGGGTTGATAACATTTATTTTCCTTTTTTCTTCTTCTTCTTTCTTCTTCTTTCTTCTTCTTCTTCTTTTTTCTTCTTTTTTCTTCTACTTTTTCTTCTTTCTTCTTTTTTCTTCTTCTTCTTCTTCTTCTTCTTCTTCTTCTTCTTTTTCTTCTTCTTCTTCTTCTTCTTTGTTTTCTTCTTCTTCTTTTCTTCTTCTTTGTTTTCTTCTTCTTCTTTTTTCTTCTTTTTTCTTCTTCTTTTTTCTTCTTCTTTCTTCTTTTTTCTTCTTCTTCTTCTTTTCTTCTTCTTCTTCTTTTTCTTCTTCTTTTTTTTCTTCTTCTTCTTCTTTTTTTTCCTTTTTTCTTCCTTACTTTTCTCTTTTCTATTTGTTCTTTGTTTCATCTTACTTCTCTCTTTCCTTCTTCTTTCTTTCTTCCTTCTTCTTTTTTCCATCTTCTTCCTTTCAATTTTCTTCTTAGGTCTTTATTTCATTTCTTCTTCTTCTTCTTCTTCTTCTTCTTCTTCTTCTTCTTCTTCCTTTCTTTGTTCTTTTTCCTTGTTCTATATTACTGTTATAATTTGTAATTCTAGTTTTAACTGGTATAAAACGAAGTCCGATTACATATTTATATTTTGTCTATTTAATTTCTTTGTATTGCTACGCTACGCTACGCTAAGTGTAACGCGATGCTTGACTAAGCTCCGTAATTATCAAAGAATGGATGTGCAAAAATGGCCGTAAATAATAAAAATGAGTGTTATTTCTTTACTATTAGTGAACTAATCACTGACACTGTTCAGCGTTTCGTCTCTTTGTCAACAGAATCTAGCTTTAATTGACTAAGCGCCATAATTATCAAAGATGAGATGTGCAAAAATAGCCGTGGCTTATACAGTTTATGATTATTAAAAGGGACTTAATTTTCCGTTTAAATGTTGAGAGTGTTCGGAAGATAAAAGCCTAAAGTTAATCTTCAAAAAGAAAAAAAATGTAGTTTTACATGTAAAAAAAAATATTTATAATGAAAAAAACAAATATTTATTCAAAAAAACACGTAATAAAAACAAATGTTTAGTGAAATTTGAAATTTGTAGAAATTACTGTAAAAATCCCTTGCAAGATAAATAGCAGTTTTCTGGGACTATTTCAAAGATAATTAGTAAATTAATGTCTGAATTAAAAAAAATATATACCTGCTTTTTACTAAAAATTGCATAATTATCAAAAAATGTCACGTGACAGCAAGACAACGAGTAACATATTAAAGTGAAACGCTTGCCGACTAATTAATCCTAAGTAAATAATTAAAATGGCCTTTGACTACATTGCTGACAATGTCTACCATTTCGTCTCTTTGTCGACAGAATCTACATTTGCTAACTACTAATTAAGATAACTATTATTTTTTAGTATTAGTGAACTACCTTTCTGACACAGTCATATCTTTTTTTATATTCAATTTAGGGTAGTTTGATAGATTTAACTATGATGTGATTCCACTATGATACTAAACCTGATGTCTAGAATCCTTAGTCCAATTTTGATCAAAATCCATTACATGATTTTGTTTCTAGAAAATGTCTGAAAGTTAAGACTTTAGCTTAAGGAGTCTTGAGAAGAAATGGAAATTCAGGGAATCTTACTTAATTGGTGTCTAATGCTTATAGTCTTTTTACCCCTTTGCATGAAACTAAATTAAATTAAATTAAATAAAACTAAATTAAATTAAATTAAATTAAATAATTAGTTAATAATTAATTAGTCTACGAGTAAAACGTTTAGCTACCAATTAATTAAAGTAAATAATTAAAATAAGTGTAATTTATTTACTATTAGTAAACTACATTACTGACACTGTTTACTGCTTCGTCTTTTTGTCAACAGAATATAGCTTTATAGTTTTCCTGGGTCTTTACTATCGTCGCTTTTAGGTAGTTTGCTCTGATAACGTTGTTTTGTGCAGATGTCAGTGACGATTGCGTTTCTTTGTCCAAGTGTCTTTTGCGCAGCCATGCTCATGTGTTTCCGTGTGCTATTTTCTTGTCAGTCGTATAATTCGTCCATGTCATTTCTTCTCTTATCATTATGCTAATATCTATTTATTTGTTTGTTTTATCCTAAGTAAATAATTAAAATAACTATGGACTACATTGCTGACACTGTTTATCGTTTCGTCTCTTTGTCAACAGAATCTAGATTTACTAACTAAGTAATTAAGATGACTATTATTTCTTTACTATTAGTGAACTACCTTTACAGACGCAGTCATATATTTTTATATTCAATTTGGGGTGCATTAATCTATGATGTGATTTACTGTTTCGTCTCTTTGTCAACAACATCTAGATTTCCTGTTTTCCCCGATCTCGATTATCTTCGCGTTTATGTAGTTTGTTCTGATGGCGTTGTTTTGTGCAGATGTCAGTGGTGATTGCATTTCATACTTGAAGTGTCCTTTCCGCAACCATGTCCATATGTTATTGTACGCTATTTTTTGTCAGTCGTATGAATCGTCCATTCTTTTTATTGTGCTAGTATTTATTTATTTGTTTGTTTGTTTGTTTTATTCAGGTATGCATTTTTTCTTGTATTGCAGGTGCTTTTATCCTGATTGCTAATATCAGCATGGCGAGAAAGAGGTTGCTGTATCCTGGGTGTCATGTACCGTCGCTAATTTCAGCAGCCGTCTTCATATTTGTGGGAGGATTTCGCAGTTCAGCCGATGGTTGCATTGGCGGGTCTACATAATGCATTTGACCCTCCGTACGTCGTCTTTGTCCTTGATCAATTACAGGACACAGGTCTTTTTTAAAATGGAGGAGTTTATTCGTATCTGAAGGACATATGAAATCAATTACTAACAATCAAAGAAATATATATCTTTTATTCCTATATAATTTTATATGCTAACTGCCATATTGCAGAATGGTCCTTAAGTGTAGTGTTTTAATAGTATTATTATTATTATTATTATTATTATTATTATTATTATTATTATTATTGTTGTTATTATTATTATTATTAGTAGTAGTAGTATTTGATATGCAAATTACCATATCACATGATGTTTTATTATTATTATTATTTATTTATTAACTTATATATATATATATATATATGTATATATATATATATATATATATATATATATATGTGTGTGTGTGTGTGTGTGTGTGTGTGTGTGTGTGTGTGTGTGTGTGTGTGTGTGTGTGATTTTATGAAGGCTTACCAAAGCATTCCTTTCAGGACACAATGATCACCATTAAATATATTTTTCTTACAAATATTATTTATTCAAATTAAATGTTTTTTCCTACACGTGTTTCACTACTAAGCAGTTACTTGCTTGGCAGATCATCAGGGAAATTAAATGTCTGGAACAAGGGTTTCAACTGCCGACAATACACAATGTGGCGTTGCAATAGTTGAGGTCACTTAAGAAAAGAGGAAAAAAATAAAAATAAAAGTTAAAATTAAAAAACAAGAAAGAACAACGATAAAAAAAGAAAGTCCTAGAAAATGTCTTAGAAAAGTAGCTCGTGCATTATTTCTGCCACCAAGCCAACAAGCAAATAATCGGTCCCAAATGCATTAAAAAAAAAAAAAACGAACAATGTGCGATAATACACTTTCACGTCGGCCGGCACAATGATGAAGAAATCCCCCCCCCCCCAAAAAAAAACCTAAACCATTCAAGATACCGCTCACAAGTTACTATTCAAATCCAATGGTAGTATGGGAATTCTAAATCTAACTTCTCACAAAGAAAAATCAACATAAATGTTCGTCCGGAATGCCAGCGGTCAGACGAGCTTATATATATATTAGTGAAATAATAACTGAATTGTTTCTACGTTTGGTTATTGGGGAAGTGGTCATTTGATCAGTACAACTGGAGAGCTATGAATTTTAAAGCTGTTCTGTTTTTAAATCTCCGCAACAGTTACATGGTAAACAGCTGATGATTTCCGTTTAACATTTCACAATTCAAGTTTAGGTCCCCTGTTTTTTTACTGTTATATACTTGCACCCCCTTTTGTATTTGTAAATTTTCCAGAACTAAGTCGGCTTATGCGAGTGCTACGTTTGCAATATGTTAGATTTAGTTAGTATCCAGGGGAATTTAAATATCTTTTTCACAAGAACTCTTTTTCACTCCATTTTTAATAATATTTTTTCAAATGTTTGAACTTTGGCTTTTCCACAGCCAACTTATCTATCTGTATATCTCCTTTGATGATAATATTTCGATCTTTGAAAAGCCTTGGCTTACGGAAAGAACAATAAACATTAGTTTATTAAAGAATATACCTTGCATTGAACAATTTAAGTTTGAAATAAATCTTGGGCATTCGTACATGTTTATCACTCTTATTTCTTCTACCTTTATATATTCATATATATATATATATATATATATATATATATATATATATATATATATATATATATATATATATATATATATATATTTATATATATATATATATATATATATATATATATATATTTATATATATTTCATCAAAGTGTGAGACAGGTGTCCCTTTTACTACACCACCCATAGATACATCGGTGCGATACCCCCAGAAGTCTAAAAGGTTCACACAGCGGCTATGACACGTGTTGTCACTCATTACTCCCCGCGATTAATTTCTACACTAGTTCAAAATTACATAAGAGAGTCGAAAATTCTATTAGAAGTTAAGAGTAGAGTTAGAGAGACGTGTACGGGAAGTTGAATCATGGGCGGAAGTTCGCTTTGACACGTAGAAAGGAAAGTCTTTCTCTTTGTCATTAAGCTGAATGTGTTAAGTCACAGTTGTTGAAGCTCAGTCTTTGTCTACTCCCCACCCTGTTGGGCGTTGGTAAGCTTATTGCACCCCTTCTTTGTCTATAAGCCAAGCGCTGAGGTACATCACAGGGACATCAAGTGCTTGGCCATGATTCCTGACTAGGACAATGAACGATGCCCCACTATTTCTATTTCTCTCTATCTGGGCAATATGGGGATACTTGCTTATCACTTAGTTTCACACGGCTAGTATGGGCCGCTCTTGTTCTGACGGGTTACTGTATTCGACTGGTAGTTCAGGAGCCCTAACTCTTATGGTTTGGCTTCATAACTGCTGGCAACCGTGAACATCTCTTGTTGGGATAACTCAGGCCTTTCATATTATGAAATTTACGAGACTTCTCACGAAAACCCCATCTCTCTGGCTGACTACGAATTTAAAATATTATACGCCTTAATTTTAAAAGTAGTTGAGTGATTAGGTATCACCCCTCTCTTTCTCTTATAAAAAAACCCAGTGAAATCACAGTAATTTATCAAGTTTAACAGCACTGAAAATAATAAAAACACATTCTCTCCTATAAAATGCTGATATGAATTGCAGTCCTTATAGACTGCACATTAAAAACACATTTCATTGTCAACAAGTATTTTTCTAACAAAAAAAACTGCATGCATCATGTAATGCATTAAAAAATCAACTTGCTTTTTTTATTTGACACAAAACGAAACGCAACTCGCAAAGTTGTAACGGAAAAAACATTTTCTTTTTTTTGTTTAATACTAAAAAAAATAAAAAATAAATAAAATGTAAATGTCACACACACACGAATTGTACAAAAAATAAAATTGCCCTCCATTTTTTGTTATCAAAAATAAAGAAAAAACTCCATTGTTCTTCTCTTTGTGGTTATTCCGTAAGTCTATTATTCTGTTATTCTTTGAGTCTGTTATTCTGTTATCATATCTTCTCTATTTAAAAAAAACAACATATTTCACCCAAACAAGGCAGGACGCCACTGTAGACGTAAGGGGCTACTGAGAATTAGGGTGTAGGTTTTGTGTATCATCCTAAGTTGGGAGCTGTGTAGATGTCTGTTTACATTAGTTTTAAACCTCTGCATGTCGGTGCAGTCGGGGAAACTGGGAGCAGGGAGGGAGTTACAGAGGCCATCAGCACGAGGAAAGAAGCTATTAAAGTAGAGAGCTCTCCGGCATCTGCTGACCTCCACAGTGAATGGATGGGATTTAGTTGATTGTCGAGTTGGTCTAGTGTATTTACGTCAAGGGGCACCAGAGTAGCCAGTTAATCGGAACACAATCCATTGAAGTATTTGTAAAACAAGCACAAGGATGCAACATTGCGACAATGGGACAGGGGCTGGAGCTTGGTTGACAGTGAGGGACCTATTACGTTGGCGACTCTTTTTCGGACCTTGTCGAAGAGGGAGAGACTAGTGAATAATGCACCAGCCTAGATGTGGCAACAAAACTCCATGCATTGGCGGATGGTGGCTTTGTAGAGATACAGGATAATATCCTGTGTGTGGAGTTTACTAGTATGGTAGAGGGAGTCCACCTTCTTTGCTGCAGCCTTGGCAATGTCTTCAATATATTTGTTCCAATTCATGTTACCTGTGAATGTTAGGCCGAGGAGTTTCAATGTTAAACTCTCAGGTAGGGTGTTATTTGCCATGGCAATCAGTGGTTGAAGAGGTTTCTTGTAGTTATTGAAGAAAAGGAGCTTTGTCTTTGCTGCATTAAAAGTTACCATCCATTTGTGACCCCAAGCCTGGAGGTCATTTTCTAAAGATTCAGCCATTACCTCGGATA